>JAZAYU010000104.1:0-324251 GCA_038501625.1 Corbicula japonica | reverse complement strand
AATGGTAACTAGAGTGAAAATAATGGTAAATCATGGTAAAATAATGGAAAATAATTGTACCAGGAGTGAAAATAATGGTAAAATATTGGTAAATCATGGTAAAATAATGGTAATTAATGGTACCAGGAGTGAAAATAGTGGTAACTAGAGTGAAAATAATGGTAAAATAATGGTAAATCATGGTAAAATAATGGTAAATAATAGTACCAGGTGTGAAAATAATAGTAACTAGAGTGAAAATAATGGTAAAATAATGGTGAATCATGGTAAAATAATGGTAAATAATGGTACCAGTAGTGAAAATAATGGTAACTAGCGTGCAAATAATGGAAAAATAATGGTAAATCATGGTAAAATATTGCTAAAAATGGTACCAGGAGTGAAAATAGTGGTTACTAGAGTGAAAATAATGGTAAAATAATGGTAAATCATGGTAAAATAATGGCACCAGGAGTGAAAATAATGGTAACTAGAGTGAAAATAATGGTAAAATTATTGAAAATCATCGTAAAATAATGGTAAATAATGGTACAAGGAGTGAAAATAATGGTAACTAGAGTGAAAATAATGGTACAATAATGGTAAATCATGGTAAAATAATGGTAAATAATGGTACCAGGAGTAAAAAATAATGGTAACTAGAGTGAAAATAATGGTAAAATAAAGGTAAATCATGGTACAATAATGGTAATTAATAGTACCAGGAGTGAAAATAATGGTAACTAGAGTAATAATAATGGTAAAATAATGGTAAATCATGGTATAATAATGGTACCAGGAGTGATAATAATGGTAACTAGAACGAAAATAATGGTAAAATTATTGAAAATCATCGTGAAATAATGGTAAATAATGGTACAAGGAATGAAAATAATGGTAACTAGAGTGAAAATAATGGTACAATAATGGTAAATCATGGTAAAATAATGGTAAATAATGGTACCAGTAGTAAAAAATAATGGTAACTAGAGTGAAAATAATGGTAAAATAATGGTAAATCATGGTACAATAATGGTTATTAATAGTACCAGGAGTGAAAATAATGGTAACTAGAGTAAAAATAATGGTAAAATAATGGTAAATCATGGTAAAATAATGGTAAATAATGGTACCAGGAGTGAAAATAATGGTAACTAGAGTGAAAATAATGGTAAAATAAAGGTAAATCATGGTAAAATAATAGTAAATAATGGTACCAGGAGTGAAAATAATGGTAACTAGAGTGAAAATAATGGTAAAATAATGGTACAGTACTGAAAATTATGAAATTGACAATTTTTCCGATTCTTATCCCGTCCGCTTCCTATCCTAATGTCATATATAACCGATCCGATTACATTCCCATTGCGGTCCAATTCCAATTCGATTGCACTCCAGTTTTTTTCACTTCAGACAATGCGCTCCAAACGATCTTTACGCTTAAACCGATTCTTCCGATTCCGATCTTTTCGCTCTCGATTTTCGTTGGTCATTAACAATGCGCTCCAAACGTTCTTTAGGCTCAAACCGATTCTTCCGATTCCGATCTTTTCGCTCCCGCTTTTCATTGGTCATTACTTATAACGCATCTCGCGCTGAAATCATTAGGGAAAATAGTTTCTCTTTTAGTTTCGGACAGCGTTTATGGTTTATATTTCATACTGAACTTAATAAATGTTTACATTCAAACATGTTTATTAGCATTAAATACATTTCAGTTGCGAATCTCCTTACTAAATAAAAAAACAACACATTAATTCCATAATGAAGCACGGGTGAATGTAAATGTTCCTTATTTCTTCCCTTGTGTAAGAAAAAATATTACGTATTTTCGCTTAAGAGCACTTTATACAAAAAGGTTCCGAACTTGCGTGTGAATGACAAACACACCATTTACTTATAAATGTTTTCAGTTCTATTTACAAAGTTATCGATAAATTAGTTTTTATTACTAGTGTTTGTTAGCATAAAACTCAATTAAATTATTGTCAAAAATTGCTTTGCTTAAAGTCGTTAAAAGAATCGGAAGAAGCGATTCGGATCGCTACTATATATAACTGAAAAACTATAAATAGAAGCGATCCGATCCGATCCGATCAAAACGCTCCGGTCTTTTCACTCCAAGGAATCCAAACGCTCAAAGCGATTCCGATCCGGTCAAAAGGCTCCGGTCTTTTCACTCCAAGCGATCCAAACGTTCAAAGCGATTCCGATGCGGTCAAAATGCCCCGGTCTTTTCACTCCAAGCGATCCAAACGCTAAAACGATTCGCTTCGATTCCATTCCGTTTCCAATTCGATTGCGCTTCGATTGCGCTCCTACGGGATCGGTTTGCGGTACGCTTCCGATCCGCTTCCGATCCGGTTGTCAATTTCATGATTTTCAGTACTGAAAAACATTGTTAAATAATGGTAAATAATGGTACCAGGAGTGAAAATAATGGTAACTAGAGTGAAAATAATGGTGAAATAATGGTAAATCATGGTAAAATAATGGCAAAAATGGTACCAGGAGTGAAAATAATGATAACTAGAGTGAAAATCATGGTAAAATAATGGTAAATAATGGTACCAGGAGTGAAAATAATGGTACATGTAACTAGAGTGAAAATAATGGAAAAATAATGGTAAATCATGGTAAAATATTGGTAAATAATGGTACCAGGAGTGAAAATAATGGTAACTAGAGTGAAAATAATGGTAAAATAATGGTAAATCATGGTAAAATAATGGTAAATAATGGTACCAGGAGTGAAAATAATGGTAACTAGAGTGAAAATAATGGTAAAATAATGGTAAATCATGGTAAAATAATGGTAAATAATTGTACCAGGAGTGAAAATAATGGTAACTAGAGTGAAAATAATGGTAAATCATGGTAAAATAATGGTAAATAATGGTACCAAGATTGAAAATAGTGGTAACTAGAGTGAAAATAATGGTAAAATAATGGTAAATCATGGTAAAATAATGGCAAATAATGGTACCAGGAGTGAAAATAATGGTAACTAGAGTGAAAATAATGGTAAAATAATGGTAAATCATGGTAAATAATGGTAAATAATGGTACCAGAAGTGAAATAATGGTAACTAGAGTGAAAATACTGGTAAAATAATGGTAAATCATGGTAAAATAATGGTAAATAATGGTACCAGGAGTGAAAATAATGGTAACTAGAGTGAAAATAATGGTAAAAAAATGGCAAAATAATGGTAAATAATGGTACCATGAGTGAAAATAATGGTAACTAGAGTGAAAATAATGGTAAAATAATGGTAAAATAATGGTTAATAATGGTACCAGGAGTGAAAATAATGGTAACTAGAGTGAAAATAATGGTAAAATAATGGTAAATCATGGTAAAATAATGGTAAATAATGGTACCATGAGTGAAAATAATGGTAACTAGAGTGAAAATAATGGTAAAATAATGGTAAATCATGGTAAAATAATGGTAAATAATGGTACCAGGAGTGAAAATAATGGTAACTAGAGTGAAAATAATGGTAAAATAATGGTAAATCATGGTAAAATAATGGTAAATAATGGTACCAGGAGTGACAGTAATTGTAACGAGAGTGAAAATAATGGTAAAATAATGGTAAATCATTAAAATAATGGTAAATAATAATACCAGGAGTAAAAATAATGATATAATAATGGTAAATTAGGTAAAATAATGGTAAATAATAGTACCAGGAGTGAAAATAATGGTAACTAGAGTGAAAATAATGGTAAAATAACGGTAAATCATGGTAAAATAATGGTAAATAATGGTACCAGGAGTGAAAATAATTGTAACGAGAGTGAAAATAATGGTAAAATAATGGTAAATCATGGTAAAATAATGGTAAATAATGGTACCATGAGTGATAATAATGGTAACTAGAGTGATAATAATGGTAAAATAATGGTAAATCATGGTAAAATAATGGTAAATAATGGTACCAGGAGTGAAAATAATGGTAACTAGAGTGAAAATAATGGTAAAATAATGGTAAATCATGGTAAAATAATGGTAAATAATGGTACCATGAGTGAAAATAATGGTAACTAGAGTGAAAATAATGGTAAAATAATGGTAAATCATGGTAAAATAATGGTAAATAATGGTACCATCAGTGAAAATAATGGTAACTAGAGTGAAAATAATGGTAAAATAATGGTAAATCATGGTAAAATAATGGTAAATAATGGTACCAGGAGTGAAAATAATGGTAACTAGAGTGAAAATAATGGTAAAATAATGGTAAATCATTAAAATAATGGTAAATTATAGTACCAGGAGTAAAAATAATGATATAATAATGGTAAATTAGGTAAAATAATGGTAAATAATAGTACCAGGAGTGAAAATAATGGTAACTAGAGTGAAAATAATGGTAAAATAACGGTAAATCATGGTAAAATAATGGTAAATAATGGAAAATCATGGTAAAATAATGGTAAATAATGGTACCAGGATTTAAAATAATTGTAACGAGAGTGAAATTAATGGTAAACTAATGGTAAATCATGATAAAAAAATGGTAAATAATGGTACCAGGAGTGAAAATAATGGTAACTAGAGTGATAATAATGGTAAAATAATGGTTAATCATGGTAAAATAATGGTAAATAATGGTACCAGGAGTGAAAATAATGGTAACTAGAGTGAAAATAATGGTAAAATAATGGTAAATCATGGTAAAATAATGGTAAATAATGGTACCAGGAGTGAAAATAATGGTAACTAGAGTGAAAATAATGGTAAAATAATGGTAAATCATGGTAAAATAATGGTAAATAATGGTACCAGGAGTGAAAATAATGGTAACTAGAGTGAAAATAATGGTAAAATAATGGTAAATCATGGTAAAATAATGGTAAATAATGGTACCAGGAGTGAAAATAATGGTAACTAGAGTGAAAATAATGGTAAAATAATGGTAAATCATGGTAAAATAATGGTAAATAATGGTACCAGGAGTGAAAATAATGGTAACTAGAGTGAAAATAATGGTAAAATTGTAAATCATGGTAAATCATGGTAAAATAATGGTACCAGGAGTGAAAATAATGGTAACTAGAGTGAAAATAATGGTAAAATAATGGTAAATCATGGTAAAATAATGGTAAATAATGGTACCAGGAGTGAAAATAATGGTAACTAGAGTGAAAATAATGGTAAATCATGGTAAAATAATGGTAAATAATGGTACCAGGAGTGAAAATAATGGTAACTAGAGTGAAAATAATGGTAAAATAATGGTAAATCATGGTAAAATAATGGTAAATAATGGTACCAGGAGTGAAAATAATGGTAACTAGAGTGAAAAAAATGGTAAAATAATGGTAAATCATGGTAAAATAATGGTAAATAATGGTACCAGGAGTGAAAATAATGGTAACTAGAGTGAAAATAATGGTAAAATAATGGTAAATCATGGTAAAATAATGGTAAATAATGGTACCAGGAGTGAAAATAATGGTAACTAGAGTGAAAGTAATGGTAAATCATGGTACAATAATGGTAAATAATGGTAACAGGAGTAAAAATAATGGTAAATATTGGTAAATCATGGTAAAATAATGGTAAATAATGGTACCAGGAGTGAAAATAGTGGTAACTAGAGTGAAAATAATGGTAAAAAAATGGTAAATCATGGTAAAATAATGGTAAATAATGGTACCAGGAGTGAAAATAATAGAAACTAGAGTGAAAATAATGGTAAAATAATGGTAAATCATGGAAAAATATTGGTAAATAATGGTACCAGTAGTGAAAATAATGGTAACTAGCGTGAAAATAATGGTAAAATAATGGTAAATCATGGTAAAATAATGGTAAATAATGGTACCATGAGTGAAAATAATGGTAACTAGAGTGAAAATAATGGTAAAATAATGGTAAATAATGGTACCAGGAGTGAAAATAATGGTAACTAGAGTGAAAATAATGGTAAAATAATGGTAAATCATGGTAAAATAATGGTAAATAATGGTACCAGGAGTGAAAATAATGGTAACTAGAGTGAAAATAATGGGAAATCATGGTAAAATAATGGTAAATAATGGTACCAGGAGTGAAAAGAATGGTAACTAGAGTGAAAATAATGGTAAAATAATGGCAAATAATGGTAAATAATGGTACCAGGAGTGAAAATAATGGTAACTAGAGTGAAAGTAATGGTAAAATAATGGTAAATCATGGTAAAATAATGGTAAATAATGGTACCAGGAGTGAAAATAATGGTAACTAGAGTGAAAATAATGGTAAAATAATGGTAAATCATGGTAAAATAATGGTAAATAATGTTAACAGGAGTGAAAATAATGGTAACTAGAGTGAAAATAATGGTAAAATAATGGTAAATCATGGTAAAATAATGGTACCAGGAGTGAAAATAATGGGAACTAGAGTGACAATAATGGTACAATAATGGTAAATCATGGTAAAATAATGGTAAATAATGGTACCAGGAGTGAAAATAATGGTAACTAGAGTGAAAATAATGGTAAAATAATGGTAAATCATGGTAAAATAATGGTAAATAATGGTACCAGGAGTGAAAATAATGGTAACTAGAGTGAAAATAATGGTAAATATAATGGTGAATCATGGTAAAATAATGGTAAATAATGGTACCAGGAGTGAAAATAATGGTAACTAGAGTGAAAATAATGGTAAATCATGGTAAAATAATGGTAAATAATGGTACCAGGAGTGAAAATAATGGTAACTAGAGTGAAAATAATAGTAAATAAATGTTAAATCATGGTAAAATAATGGTAAATAAAGGTACCAGGAGTGAAAATAATGGTAACTAGAGTGAAAATAATGGTAAAATAATGGTAAATCATGGTAAAATAATGGTAAATAATGGTACCAGAAGTGAAAATAATGGTAACTAGAGTGAAAATAATGGTAAAATCATGGTTAAATAATGGTAAATAATGGTACCAGGAGTGAAAATAAGGTAACTAGAGTGAAAATAATGGTGAAATAATGGTAAATCATGGTAAAATAATGGCAAATAATGGTACCAGGAGTGAAAATAATGGTAACTAGAGTGAAAATAATGGTAAAATAATGGTAAATCATGGTAAAATAATGGTAAATAATGGTAACTAGAGTGAAAATAATGGTAACTAGAGTGAAAATAATGGTAAAATAATGGTAAATCATGGTAAAATAATGGTAAATAATGGTACCAGGAGTGAAAATAATGGTAACTAGAGTGAAAATAATGGTAAAATAATGGTAAATCATGGTAAAATAATGGTAAATAATGGTACCAGGAGTGAAAATAATGGTAACTAGAGTGAAAATAATGGTAAAATAATGGTAAATCATGGTAAAATAATGGTAAATAATGGTACCAGGAGTGAAAATAATGGTAACTAGAGTGAAAATAATGGTAAATCATGGTAAAATAATGGTAAATAATGGTACCAGGAGTGAAAATAATGGTAACTAGAGTGAAAATAATCGTAAAATAATGGTAAATCATGGTAAAATAATGGTAAATAATGGTACCAGGAGTGAAAATAATGGTAACTAGAGTGAAAATAATGGTAAAATAATGGTAAATCATGGTAAAATAATGGTAAATAATGGTACCAGGAGTGAAAATAATGGTAACTAGAGTGAAAATAATGGTAAAATAATGGTAAATCATGGTAAAATAATGGTAAATAATGGTACCAGGAGTGAAAATAATGGTAACTAGAGTGAAAATTATGGTAAAATAATGGTAAATCATGGTAAAATAATGGTAAATAATGGTACCAGGAGTGAAAATAATGGTAACTAGAGTGAAAATAATGGTAAAATAATGGTAAATCATTGTAAAATAATGGTAAATAATGGTACAAGGAGTGAAAATAATGGTTATTAGAGTGAAAATAATGGTAAATCATGGTAAAATAATGGTAAATAATGGTACCAGGAGTGAAAATAATGGTAACTAGAGTGAAAATAATCGTAAAATAATGGTAAATCATGGTAAAATAATGGTAAATAATGGTACCAGGAGTTAAAATAATGGTAACTAGAGTGAAAATAATGGTGAAATAATGGTAACTCATGGTAAAAAAATGGTAAATAATGGTACCAGGAGTGAAAATAATGGTAACTAGAGTAAAAATGCTGGTAAAATAATGGTATATCATGGTAAAATAATGGTAAATAATGGTACCAGGAGTGAAAATAATGGTAACTAGAGTGAAAATAATGGTAAAATAATGGTAAATCATGGAACCAGGAGTGAAAATAATGGTAACTAGAGTGAAAATAATGGTAAAATAATGGTAAATCATGGTAAAATAATGGTAAATAATGGTACCAGGAGTGAAAATAATGGTAACTAGAGTGAAAATAATGGTAAAATAATGGTAAATCATGGTAAAATAATGGTAAATCATGGTAAAATAATGGTAAATAATGGTAAATCATGGTAAAATAATGGTAAATAATGGTACCAGGAGTGAAAATAATTATAACGAGAATGAAAATAATGGTAAAATAATGGTAAATCATGGTAAAATAATTGTAAATAATAGTACCAGGAGTGAAAATAATGATATAATAATGGTAAATTAGGTACAATAATGGTAAATAATAGTACCAGGAGTGAAAATAATGGTCACTAGAGTGAAAATAATGGTAAAATAACGGTAAATCATGGTAAAATAATGGTAAATAATGGTAAATCATGGTAAAATAATGGTAAATAATGGTACCAGGATTTAAAATAATGGTAACTAGAGTGAAAATAATGGTAAAATAATGGTAAATCATGGTAAAATAATGGTAAATAATGGTACCAGGAGTGAAAATAATGGTAACTAGAGTGAAAATAATGGTAAATCATGGTAAAATAATGGTAAATAATGGTACCAGGAGTGAAAATAATGGTAACTAGAGTGAAAATAATGGTAAAATAATGGTAAATCATGGTAAAATAATGGTAAATAATGGTACCAGGAGTGAAAATAATGGTAACTAGAGTGAAAATAATGGTAAAATAATGGTAAATCATGGTAAAATAATGGTAAATAATGGTACCAGGAGTGAAAAAAATGGTAATTAGAGTGAAAATAATGGTAAAATAATGGTAAAATAATGGTAAATAATGGTACCAGGAGTGTTAAGGTACCAGGAGTGAAAATAATGGTAACTAGAGTGAAAATAATGGTAAAATAATGGTAAATCATAGTAAAATAATGGTAAATAATGGTACCAGGAGTGAAAATAATGGTAACTAGAGTGAAAATAATGGTAAAATAATGGTAAATCATGGTAAAATAATGGTACCAGGAGTGAAAATAATGGGAACTAGTGTGAAAATAATGGTAAAATAATGGTAAATCATGGTAAAATAATGGTAAATAATGGTACCAGGAGTGAAAATAATGGTAACTAGAGTGAAAATAATGGTAAATCATGGTAAAATAATGGTAAATAATGGTACCAGGAGTGAATATAATGGTAACTAGAGTGAAAATAATGGTAAAATAATGGTAAATCATGGTAAAATAATGGTAAATAATGGTACCAGGAGTGAAAATAATGGTAACTAGAGTGAAAAAAATGGTAAAATAATGGTAAATCATGGTAAAATAATGGTAAATACATGTAATTGTACCAGGAGTGAAAATAATGGTAACTAGAGTGAAAATAATGGTAAAATAACGGTAAATCATGGTAAAATAATGGTAATAATAGTACCAGGAGTGAAAATAATGGTAACTAGAGTGAAAATAATGGTAAATCATGGTAAAATAATGGTAAATAATGGTACCAGGAGTGAAAATAATGGTAAAATATTGGTAAATCATGGTAAAATAATGGTAAATAATGGTACCAGGAGTGAAAATAGTGGTAACTAGAGTGAAAATAATGGTAAAATAATGGTAAATCATGGTAAAATAATGGTAAATAATGGTACCAGGTGTGAAAATAATAGTAACTAGAGTGAAAATAATGGTAATATAATGGTGATTCATGGTAAAATAATGGTAAATAATGGTACCAGTAGTGAAAATAATGGTAACTAGCGTGAAAATTATGGTAAAATAATGGTAAATCATGGGAAAATAATGGTAAATAATGGTACCAGGAGTGAAAATAGTGGTTACTAGAGTGAAAATAGTGGTAAAATAATGGTAAATCATGGTAAAATAATGGTAAATAATAGTACCAGGAGTGGAAAATAATGGTAAATAGAGTGAAAATAATGGTAAAATAATGGTAAATCATGGTAAAATAATGGTAAATAATGGTACCAGGAGTGAAAATAATGGTAACTAGAGTGAAAATAATGGGAAATCATGGTAAAATAATGGTAAATGATGGTACCAGGAGTGAAAATAATGGTAACTAGAGTGAAAATAATGGTAAATCATGGTAAAATAATGGTAAATATTGGTACCAGGAGTGAAAATAAAGGTAACTAGAGTGAAAATAATGGTAAAATAATGGTATATAATAATGATTGTTAAAACGCATTGATAATTTAAAATGAATTTAATACAGGTATATGTATTAATGAAGGTAGAAAAAGGTGAAATATGCATATCAGGAATCGCCATACTCAGAAAAAACAGCCTCCCCACACAGTCAAGAAGAAGAGAGGGAGAGAGGATGGTTAATAAAATGATCAGTTTCAAAAGAAACACAACTAACAATTAACAAAAATGAGAACCCCAGTGGTAACCGCCTTGGAACGGTCAGTGGCAAATCAAATTGCCACTGGGGGTTTAAACCAGGTTCTAGGGTGCACCAACCTCACACTTTCCCCAACAGGCTCTCATATCACAAAACAAATACAAGTTGTCTTGGTGAAACAACTCCAACCCACTTATTGGCTCAACAATGTTGCATGCAAAAGCACACAAACATATAGAAGTTTTGTATCGTAAATAAACGATTTAAGTGAAACATATTTTAGTAATCATGTTACGTGTATCGCAGATGAACGGCCTTATTTGTATCGTAAATTAACGATTATAACATATTAAATAGAAAAGGGAACACTTTAACTGTGCCCCATGTTAACAGCTTCCATTGTAGTTATAGGGCTCTGTAACGTAGTTTTCATGCCCTCAATGATGAATCGCCTTATTATCGACAAAGGGAGGAAAGTTTCACTTAGCCATCACATGCATTATGAACATATGAAATATCTCGTTTTACAATTAACCGTCTCATGATGAAATGCCTTAATATTCATTCAAGAGCGACAAGCTCCGCCCAGTCAAGTGCATGGAGTATAAGCCTATAAAAGAAATCGTTATGCTAACCGTCTCTAAAAACACATATTCAAGCTTTCGAGAAGGTTAGTTTTCGCTTATATCATACATTCTTTTTATCATGATAGTGATAACAGGAATTTTAAGTAATTTTCTTATCATGGTAGTGATAACAGGAATTTTAAGTAATTTCCTTATCATGATAGTGATAACAGGAATTTTAAGTAATTTCCTTATCATGATAGTGATAACAGGAATTTTAAGTAATTTCCTTATCATGATAGTGATAACAGGAATTTTAAGTAATTTCCTTATCATGATAGTGATAACAGGAATTTTAAGTAATTTCCGCACGGTGATATAGTACATTTCTATACTTAACTGAGAATTAAATTAATATTCATCGGTATTGTTTTCATATATTCCGACAGTTCGGTTAATAAATGTAAAAAATAAACTGTAACGAAAACAGTTTGAAATAATTTAAACAACCTTCGTTTGTAAAAAAGTGAAATATGCATATCAACAATCGCCATAGTATCAGAAATCACAGCCTCCCCAAGAAGCCAAAAAGTAAAGAGGAAAAGAGAGCTTTCGTTTACAAAAGTACTCATTTTATATAAGATACAACAAGCAATTATCGAAAAAGAGAATTGGGGTTAAGGCATTGGTACGGTCAGGGGCAACACTTTCCCCCGACAGTTTCTCGTATGAACAAAAGAATATAAGTTATCTGTAAATTAGCCCTAAGTCAGCCATCAACTCGACAGTGTTGCATCATAATCACACAAGACATTAAAATTGGGGCGCGCCACGGGAAAAGGTACCTTCGTTCATATTTTGTGATATTTTAGTTGTTTCTATATTTAGAAAGAACTTACAACTATCTATAAATTTCTCATTACTAACAAGTGCTTTTTACACATTTTGACAATAAAATGATATTTTTGACGCGAAATGCATAATAATCATATCGACTGCCCAACTTTATGACGTCATTTCAAGGATTGACGTCAACTGTCCGAAGGTACATTTTCCAGTGACGCGCCCCATTTAATGTAACAAGCTAAAGGCAGTGTTGTCAAGCAAGAAAAACGGTAATCAGATTAGTTTTATATGACAGATACTTGTGTGATTAATAATCCACGAATTTTAATGTTAAACATTATAATTATAAGTTGGTCTGTTCTAGGTTGCCAACCAGTAAAGGTAATATCACTCAGCTCCTGTCCGGGCGGTCGCGGTTCGAGTCCTAACTTGGATTAGATTCTTTGGTGATATTCAACAAACCACAAAACAAACGGTACGAGTATTCACTTTTTTTTAAATCAGGAATCCGTAATTCTTTATACACTTATCAATTAAAATGACTCTTGATAAATCGTAAACCAATGCATAAAATAAAAAATATCTTTGTAAAAACAGAACTTTGTCGTGCGTGGAATTTGAACCTTTTTAACCCCTTTTTATATAAGAAATATCAGTTGTAAACATGTCTTTGCATTTAATGGTAGGCATTGATGGTAAATGGCGATGATAATTCTTTGACAGAAGTATGGCTCTCATCATATTATTGTTATTTGAGGCGCGTCACGAAACAAAGTACCTTCAACTGTTGATGCCAATCCCTGAAATGGCATCAGACATGTTGAGCAGACGATATTAGCTAGACTAAGTAATAATACTAAGCATTTTGCGGTTAAGTAACTTTTATCAAACATTTATTTAAGAGCTATATCTTTACATAATACTCTAGAATATGGAATTCTCTTCGACTTTGATATTCATGATGCTACTTGCGATCAGAGGATCTTCTGATTCAAAGTTATTGGAAGATAGAAATGAAAGAATTGACGAACAGTATCAGAACTCTTGTACACCATCGGACTGGGCGAAGGTACATTTACTTTATTCTTAACACCGCTCTTATTTGTGTTCTCTTAAGGACTGGGCTCAAATGTGCTGCATTTTATGTCACCCTTTCGAAGAAAAGGCGATACAGACGGATCGCTTCGTCCGCCCGTCCGACGGTCTGTCTATCCGTCCGTCAAGAAATCGTTGGCTATAACAGTTACTGTTATTTCTTAAATTTTTCTTTATTAAACTTTCAAATTATTTTGCTTATGAAAGCACGTTAATGATGATGCCAAATTCTTTAGCTCAAGATCACATTTTATGGAGTTATATGTATGGCCCTTTTTGTTCTGGGATTTGACATAAAAACTCAACGTTGGTTATAACGATTTTTTCTTATTTTTTCATGAAACTTTCAAATTATATTGCTTATGATAACACGGTCATGAGATTCCAAATTCTATAGGTCTAGGTAGGTCATGATGATGCCAAATTATTTTGTGTCAAGTTCATAATTAATGGAGTTATGTCCCCTTTTTACTTGAATTTTTTATTTTGACCAATTACCAGAGGGCTTTACAAATGTTCAATTGAACACCCATCTAGTGTAATATGTGTTTAGCTTCACCAAGCGATTCCAAGCAATTTGCTTATCATTAATAATTTGTGACATGTTTTTGGGGGGTGGGGCGGGGGGGGGCGGTTACGATAACAATACTGTGATGATTATAAGTATTTCTTTTTCTCTTTTTATTTGTAAACATGTCTACGAAGTATGATCGATAAAACATTGAAATCAATATAAGGGTGTTAAACATGCATGTAGAATGAGCAAAAGATCCTGTATATTTATTTTAAAAAGGGACATCTATCCAAAATGTTTAAATAAAATAATGTTAATTTAAAAAAGTGGTATAAAACTTCACACTTTTAGATAGATTTATAAGAAGTGAAATGCTGTCGATTGATAAAGGTATACGATATTCTTTCTAACACATAACAAATATTTCAGGCCAGTTATCCGGCCGTGTTCTGAACCTGCATTAAATGCCATGCTATCAAAATTTAGGATACATGGAAGTCATCCATAGCTTTTCACAGTCAATTATTTAACTTTAAACAAAGGTTCTGCACAGTTGGACATTTAATAAAACATCGTTTTCATTTCACCAAACTCAATAAAATGATTCATACTATCAAAAAAAAAACAGCAATTCAAAGTTAACAAATGATAGTGCCTCTAGCTGGGAGCGAACCCGCACAGTCACAGCGACAGCGCCTAGCACTGCAATTCCTGCGACGCAACCAATTGAGCTTACCGGGACAACCCCAAAAAAGGTTGAACGGATCAGGTTCCATTCGTGAACAAGAATACCAGGTAGATAAAAATAGTCCGACCAACTGCACGTGCTCTGTCTTCTTAAGAAAGACGTCTAGGTTGCCGTTGTAGTCCGACATTTGCCATGACGGTCAATGAAAACAATGAAAACCTTCCTTGGTAAACAAAGGAAATAAGATAGGATGGTGATGTTCTTACAAATTTTTTAAAAGGATGCTTAGACTCATCAATACAGAATTGAAATCGTTCGAATCATCAACTGTTATGATATGCATAACTTTTGGTCAATAGGTAAGACAACGTGATAATCAAATTATTAAAAACTACAGTTTGAGTTTTAATCTAGAAATGGCTTCTTGGTATCAACTATTGATTACTTCCTGTTGGCATCATCACAGTGCATTCCTATAATTTCCACTTGTATACAACATATAACTTTGACTGCATATATTTCACACCTCTCCCTTGATGCAGCAAACCTTTCACTGATATTTCTCAGTTATTTACCAAACGATTTCTATTTCGTTTTTGTCTTTAACACTGCAAACAATCTTGATGTTAATGTGAGTATTATTACCAGTTGTTGCACTACATTTTAAAATTTACGCAAAAGAACACTTGTGTGCTGAACTTTTTTTGTTGGGTATAGATGAAAAGTGAACATTGAAAGCCTTCGAAACCAACAAATAAGAAAGTATTTCAGGCTCGGTTTATTTGAGCCCACGCCGCAAAACTACGTGATTAGCGCAACAAAAACACAAGTCAAAGACAGTAATTCATAATTAATAACCGAACAAGTATTAAGTCAAGGTTTATTTAATAATAAATATAAACAAAAATCAAGAACCTTTGGCGAGGGGATTTAAACAGTATCGGAAAAAAAATAAATTGCCTTACAGAAAAAATGAAGATTGTACCGTTTGTGTCTTTTCTATCTAGCGACCATACGCCGCAAAACATAGAATGATTTGTATCTTATCTTTTCAGTTACGTCCTTTGAAGGTCACTGAGTACGATATTTATGTATGTTAAAGGAACTTCTAAAAGTTGCTTATGTTTCCGTTATTAAAATGGGCGCTTTCAATATACCAGCCAATATTGATTAGGATATTGTGCAATAACCCATAGGATAAACTTCCTGCTTTTTAAGTTTCGCCTATGGCATGATATGCATCATTAGTAGTAGTAGAAGTAGTAATAAAAATAATAATAATAATAATTTTGTCTTATGTTTAGTTCCGCCCATTGTTTTCTCGTTTAGGGCAAACCCCTTGAAGTTCTGGTATCTGAGTGCCATACGCCACTGAACATGGAATGGTATTAATCTGAAAATACCGTGTTGAAGGTTCCATGATCACCAAAAATGCTTACGATCGTTTGGGATAGAGATAAATTGTATTTTTACTTATGTAAATAAAAGAGTAGCGCTAAACACGGAGCTAGGTGATATGGGCAGTAATAATCGTTAATATTACAGCTCATGAACAGTGTCAAACAAACCGAGCATGCAATAGTTTTATAAGGTGTTCAGTGGCTTTCAAAGTTCCCTTTTCTGTTTGAAAGCCACAGAACACGACAAATATGAAAAATATTACAGGCTTCATTATAACACTGTTAACTGAAGAAAAACCCATGCAAATATGATTGCGCGTTACGATATTTGTAACTTAAACTGCTGTTCTGTTTATTGTCTTTCTAGAACAACACAGACCCGATCGTAAGATCTTGTTCCCAGAAGTGTTCTTGTAAACCAAATTGTTATGAGGTTGGCACGTGTTGTCCAGATATGCCAGGTACAGATTTGGAGCCAAAATATAAATGTAGGGATATTGGCGAATTTTCTC
Organism: Corbicula japonica; assembly: GCA_038501625.1. Classification (NCBI taxonomy): domain Eukaryota; kingdom Metazoa; phylum Mollusca; class Bivalvia; order Venerida; family Cyrenidae; genus Corbicula; species Corbicula japonica. Next base: position 308,000 of record JAZAYU010000104.1, on the reverse strand, counting down.
ATAACCCAGAAAATAGCAACAGTTACTCTGTAACCGGTGTACGCTTTCGGGTAGTTAATGATTGTCCAAACGCTACGATGTCCAAGGAGTATCCCCGCTGTGTTAATACAACATATGTCGACGACGTTATCATTGTGAGTGATCTGTTGGATGAACGAATATACCGAAATCATCACTGTGCAAGGTGCCATGGTGTTTCAGAATTTGTCAATTGGAAAGTGGAAGTACACAATTGTGATGAAATATTGTATGAACACATTTTCTCATTCGATGAAAGAGATCAATATATTTTGAAAAATTGTGTTGTCCGGTCCATACCTCCTCAAGCTGGAATCGGTGAAATGTCCAGATGCTTTAGTGATTATTCGTCAGATCGTTACTGCAAGCGATCCACAATCAGTAACGGCAATTTACCCAGCACGATAAAGGCACTCTGTAACACATCCCTACCAACTACAAGCACAATGTTCTTTGTTGAACGCACTATTCCGGTGAAAAGGCTTTATACATACCCAAACATATTTTGCTATTTTTGTGAACTTGGTGCGGTATCAGTCAATGTAAGCTGTGAGATGAAAACATCAAATGTACCTTTCAAAGCTCCAACTGTTAAAGTAGAATTGTCAGCTCTCCTAACAGGACCAGAAGTGTTTACCAGAAAGCAAGGCGACGATAAATGCGCAACGACTACAGTTTGGGATCCATATAGTGTAAGTTCATTTTACATTTGTAGTTTTTTAAGTGCTGTTTTTTTCTTTCTGAGATATCTGAAAGGCTAGACTCAAAAGTTGGTGTTATTACACGTCAAGAACAAAACAATAGGGGTTTCCCACAAAATAAGGATCAGATTTATTTAGAGTATATCTGTTTTTATACCAACTTTTGCAGGCACAATGCAGAGAAATATTCTGTCCATTTGGTACCATTCCGTCTGGAAAACAATGTGTTCCCTTGTTGAAAGATGTGCGTGGAGTTGTCCTTTCGCTTTACGTTACCATTTCGGTGCCACCAGGTTACATGTCTCATGTACAAAATATCTTTCCTTTGGTGGACAACATCGTGCAAGGTTTGGTTAGCCAACATGCTGGCGACTGTGGATTGTGTGACCGATGGTTCTTAAATATCAACGAGTCTGAAGTGCTCATGGAGTTTCCACTCTTCAGTACCGACAAGTGTACTCTGAACGATATTTTGACGACGGCGAGATTCTTAATGTCGAAAGGAATGTTCGGTTTCCAAATGCAGCTGATGAATCACACAATTAATATTTGGTTAAAATTATCAACGTATCAGATTGGTTTGGAGGTCGATTATCAAAAGTCCGAGAGGATACAAGGACAATACTGCCTGTTACGGAAACAAATAGTTGACTGGATGCTTTTGGATTGCCCTCACTTTAGATTAAGCCTCGAAACACTTGGATTGGGTTACCATGTTCAGAAAACCCTCCTTCGCAAAATGGTCATGACCAAAATCTACAACTCCTCTGATATAGCGATCTGTATTGAAGATTATTTCTCCGCCCGTTTGTCGAACTCGGCAAAGAAAAATTATATTGCAAATGGTCTCCCGCTACTGACGTTTATACTAGCATACATATCGTAAAATCAAAAGTTTTTATTTTTCACGGCAGTATTGGTAAACGATAAATATTTACAAATGTTTGAAACTCACTTAACAAGGTAAATAAAAACATTGCATACTCGATTTTCACTTAATCTTCTAGAAAAACCATAATTCGACCAATGATCCTAGATAATATTCATGGTTGGCATTTTAAATTTTCGATTCATTAATTACTGTATAGCGCTAAATATTGGCGGTGTCACATTGTTTGGCGTATTTTAAAGTGTTTAAATTGGCGGGGTCATAAATTGGCTCAAACAAACTAGACCGCCAAAATAAAACCCCTGATGAAAAATCGCGGGCCCGAAATTGGCGTTAACACAGATCGCCAAAATAAAACTGTTTTAGAAAAGTCTAGTTAAAAAAGCATATTCTGACTTTCGCAGAATACTGTTGCGGAAGATAACTTACCGAGTTTTTTTTCGGATTTCGCTAATTGAACTAATTTCATAAAACTAATTTATCGTAAAAATTGCGTAAGTTATTAATTGTCTCAGTATTAGACATTTACATTCATTATTCAACACCGCATCATTATAATACTAGACAAAGTCTGAAAACATTATGATCACATCCACCTAATCATAGATTGCTTTGTTTGATCCATGACATATTCCTATATATTCTTTTTGTATCAAACTGAGAAAACTACAACCTTATATGTTGTATCATAGTCTACCTTCCAGATATGGCGGTGTTATTTATTGACGGTGATTTGAATTGGCGCAACTGACCCTGACCGCCATAATGGTCAATATTATTCCCCCGCCAAAATAAGTTCTTATACATGTACAGTATTTTTGTTAATAAAATAGCGAATAGCCTTTAAAAATGAAACATGAAATGACGAACTTTGGACGTTATGTTGGATGTTGATTTTTAGTCAATAAAAATGTAAATTGTTAAGAGTAAAAAACTAAATTACACATTTTGGTAATTATACGTCATAGTGACAAAGCAACTTTACGTGTTTATGTTATTTAATTGACATAAAGATATAACAAATGCCAGTAACAACAAACATTCACAAGATATACATCAATACATATCAATTAACAAATTAAATTTGATCAAGTCGAGACCAAGATTGATACGTCATCAATGACATATCAAATATTTCATAGGTAACTTGGTCACGTGACTGCCAAGATATTGACCATACTGGAAATCGAACCAGTTCCGTTATGCATCAACACCTGGCAGGCAAATCTGACCTCGCTGCCGAAAGAGCTAGCAGGGACAACGCATCCAAAATTATCGCGCGGCTACTCCTAATGAAAATAATTATCATAAAATATTATTGAAAACAGCAATAACTATTTAACAGGGAGATATAATACGACTGCCATACCGCACAGACCAGATGGAAAGTAAAGCATTTGTGGTATAAAAAGGGTATGATTGGAATGGAAAGTACCGCTCTACGTAGAACACTTTTTTTAAATATTACTAATAGTAATATATACTTTAAGCTCGGAGCTACTTTTACGACACAATACAAAAAATAAAATATGCAATTAAGGAATGGCGACGTCCGGCAAACACAGCCTATACACACAACTAAAAATAGAGAGGAGAAGAAAGCGTGATTGAACAATGACCTGTTTCAAAATAGACGCCACAAACAATAAACGAACGTGAGAATACGAGGGGTTACCGCCATGGCACGGTCAGTGGCCAAAACATGCCAATGTGGGGTTTAAACAAGCTTCTAGGAAGCACCAACCTTACACTTTCTCCGACAGGTTCTCATAAAAACAAATGAGTTGTCTTGGTGAAATAATCCCAGCCCACCAATCAGCTCGACAATGTTGCATGCAAAGCACACAGACATATAAATCATAATAGATGAAAAGGGAACTTTGAAAGCAACCGAACACGACACATATGAAAATATTGCAGGCTCGGTTTGATTGAGCCTGTTTATGGACAGTAATGGAAATGCATACAACTGCCCACACCACCTAGCCCGCGGTCGAGCGCAACTCAGTATTTACACCAACATGTACAATTTTTACCATCCCAAACAATGGGTTGTTAAGCAAAATGGCATGCAGTCAATAATCTTACCGACACCAGAGCCCTCGGAGACAAATCAGAGAGAACACGATGACAGGGATAAAAACAAATCGAGCTTCTGGGTTCTTTTACAAGATTCCCACAAAAACCTTCATTAGGGCCTTCTATAGCCCTCATAGCATGCTCATCCTTAAAAAAGATAATTATCAAAATCTGTCGAAATTCGACGACAAAATGCCGATCATTTAAACTTTGCACTGATAAATGTTATTACTGCATCTTTTCTTTGCAAACGATAAGACTCGTTATAACAGAAAATAATGTATGGTAATAACATTTAGGAATTTGTTTATAGTTCTGTGTAGCTATTTTTCCTCACTGTTCTTACTCTTCATAACGTAATGTTAAATGAAAATACATAAATAGCGATTTTTTGTGCAACGTTTTATTGAACCGAACAAGAATTGACGTCAATCATCCGAAGGTACATTTTCCCGTGACACGCCCTATATGATACATGTATTAGTCTGCTTCAAATTAACAGTCACATGTGCGAAAGCATAGTTTTTGTCCTAGACATTTCATCCGCTAGTGTCATAATATTCTCATAAGTCGTGAACAAGGAAAATGTTAATAACGCTGTTAACACGTATAAGTCTAAAATTGTCGTTAATTTAATTAAGGGTATGAAACATTATCTTGACGACTTTTAAGTTAATATGAATAAGAACCATCTATTTAATTATATCTGTAAGGGTGTTTCGGTGGTATGAAATATTATCTTGATGACTTTTAATTTAATATGAATAAAAACAATTTTACAACTATTCGCAATATGAGCTACATAAATTATCTTCAGCTAATGAAATACAAAAGAAGGAGAAAACCTCGCCTTTGTTTCGATAAAAGTGCGGGCGTCGGAAACTAATAAAAATTAAACTAACTTTTTAAAGCGATGATTTTTACTAAAATAATGTTCAGTTTTAATGGAGTAACGCGACGCATTGATATGTATTGTAAATAAAAAAGTAACCAGTTTATATATGCCCCCAACAGGGTTTGACCATGAAATATCTCAATCAAAGATTTTTAATACTCAAATGTCAGAAACGGTACTGAAAGAAGACATAAGCCTTTTGTTTTTCTGCAATCCATTATTTGCACGAACAGTTTTGACTAATCCGATACTGATAAGGAAGATTTTAAGGTCTAGAAATAGGTTGAAGCTTTTACATTTGTGAGAAAAGCAGTATATTTATAACATGCAATAACAGAGTATTATTAATTTACTAGATGCAATAGTTTAGCATTGAAGCAGTCAGAAGTTTAAACGTTGTATTATGAATATTTTGTCAGTTTAAATCTACAAAAATACATCAAAAGAAAATCCGACATAAATTGCCCCTTCATTTTATTTCTATTATACACTAGTCAAAAGTTCTAAGTGCACACTTGATAAGTGTTGATTTTCCAACTATTTGATTGAATCTTTCAAAATGTTGTAATTGCAATGAAAGAATATCAATTTCCTATTAAAGCATGCACACAAATTTAAAACTGCTTAACACGATTAAAACAAAAATAACATTTTTATCTCACTGATATACAGAATGCAAGTGAAAAAAATCATTGCATCTCCTACAGTCGTGATTATTTTCTCGTCTTTGTATCATTAAAATTTAATGAAATCTAAAAGGAATGTTGTGGTTTGCAGTTTCGTTGCACTAAAATAATTTCGTAATTTTCTGCTGGGCACGTTGAGCCAGCACATTCTTCTCTATTTAACCATAACGTGTTCTCGTGGATTTGAAGAAAAAGATCCATTTTTCTCGCACTGTTATGTGCAAAACGTTTCTTAGTGGCTTAGAAATATAGGATGTTGCGATACTCTGTAATACATTGTGTAGATATGTAACAGCCTTGCAGAGAGATTTGTTTTTATTCATTTCGATAAAATAGACCAGTAATTCGGACACGTTTCTTAAAAATATTTCTGACCAAATTAACGTCATTTTCAAATAAGTCGATTTTGAAGTTTTGTTAACTTATATGAATTTTTATTTGAGATAATTGATAAATAGGCACATATCAAACAAATATAAGGATAATATTTTCATGTTTTCTTTCTCTAACGTAAATATTTAATGACGTAAGTGAGTAACGTCAACATTCAACGTAAGCAACGTTATCAATCTACTAGAAAATAATTTCATTTCATTCGTATTTTTTTCTTATAATGATAAAATGTACAATGAAGTAATTTTTTCTGTATTTCTTTTCCATTTACGAATAAAATCAGATTTTTTAATTACAAATGTAAAATAGAGTTACTAAAGAGCATTTCGACGCCACTTTAGCGGTCTTCATGCGTCAAAAAGTTTTATTTTTATAAAGTGTTGTTGTGATTTTTTAGATTCTCCGTTGTCGCTGAACATGTGGACAACAAAATCGAAAGTAATAAACTTAATTTCGATTGCCGCATCGGGGTTACGTATAAATAGCGTATGCCAACGCTTATGACGTAATACGTTAAACTTATGCATGGTTTTCAAATAATTATTATTGATTTATTATATTTGACATAATGTCAAACTTTCATTTAATTAGAATAATTTTAACAGTGAGATATTCAAAATTGAAAAGTGAGCACTTAGAACTTTTGACAAATGCATATGTTGCACTTATTTGTTCCATTTTCACTATTACAGTGCCGTCGCTTTGAATAACAGTGAAAAGTGAACGGTAAAAAAACATTTTTATTAAAATAAATAGCATACGTTTATATACGGAAATGTTTGGCAGTTATTATCTTAAAAAAATTAAGTGAGGATGTTTTAACGGTCTATCTGAAATGGTATCCTTTGTCTAACCAGACCTATTCGACGCCTGTTTAAAAACCTTCTAAAGCCGCTGTAGGTCGCATTGCATGAAATTTTCGATGACTTGTGTCTTGTATTATATTAGACGATATAATAATAATTGTTAAATCGTATTGACCATTTAAATTCCATGTAATACAGGTATAAGTATTAATGAAGGTAAACTAATTGTATCGTAAATAAACGTAATTGAAACATATTTAATAAACATTATCGCAGATAAACGGTCTTATTTGTATCGTAATGAAAGGTTTGGTAATAACGTATGTAGAAAACCGTAGTACAGCTAGGGAACGCTTTTAACTGTATCCAATGTTAACAGCTTCCATTGTAATTATAGGGCTCTCTAATGTAGGTGAACTGTACATTTATTTTGTTTTGAGTCTTAATTTAAAAAAAATCATGTTCGTTTGAGTCCAACAATTTTTATTCCTTGGTGTTTTTAATATTGGATCTGCCCACAAAACCACGAAATAGAGCACCTTAAATATATATAATATTTCATAGTAATTACAACAAAACAGACATTTAGTTTTCATGCCTTCAATGTGGAATCGCCTTATTATTGACAAAGGGAGGTGAGCTTTACTTAACTATGATCATATGAACTATCTCGTTTTTCAATTCACCGTCTCATGTTGAATCGATTTTTTATTAATTTAATAGCAACAAGCTCCACCCAGTCAAGAATCAGCCTATAAAAGAAATCGTTATGATAACCCTCTACAAAAACACGAGCTTACATGTACGAGATGGTTTGTTTTCTTCTCATTTATTTATTCTTTTTATCAAGACATCGATTTCAGGAATTTAAGTAATTGCCACAAGGTAATAGTACATTTCTTTTATAAACTGAGAATTAATCTATAAATTAATTAAACATAGTGTTTTCATATGTTCCGTTAATAAATGTAAAACATGAGCTGTTACGAAAACAGTTTCAAATAATTTTAAAACAACCTTCGTTAGTAACAAAAAGTGAAATAGAGCATATTTGTTTTGACCAGTGTTAGATAGAAATATATTTCACCGACTTAGCTCCGGATTTCGTATTTTCACTAGTGGCGCAGCCAGGAGTGAAAATACATAATTCCGGAGTTCACGAGTGAAATATATTTCTTTCTTTCACTGGTAAAAACAAATTTTCCTTTCATTTTATGCTTTTACTGCACAATTTGTGTCAATTTGACAGAAAAACTGCATTAAATAACGCCGAAAACGTTTGATTATGACGTCACGTCATGAAATCATTTACCCAAATTTGAGCCCGTTTTCTAAAAGTTCTCATTCGGAATGTTATGTGCGTTTGGGTACCAACGTGAAAAAGCAGTGAAAATAAAATTGATATTCCACTGTTTGAAAACAGTGAAATACTACTTTTATTTCATGGGAAAATTCTATAATTTACTGGAAAGCATAAAATAAATATGCATATCAACAATCGCCACACTCAGAAATAACAGCCTCCCCAAGCAGCCAAAAGAGAACTTTTATTTACAGAAACACTCATTTATATAAGGTACAACAAGCAATTATCGGAAAAAGAAAATCGGGGTTACGGAATTGGAACGATCAGTGGCAACACTTCCCCCCGACAGTTTCTCGTATGAACAAAAGAATACAAGTTATCTTTGTGAATTAGCCCTAACCCAGCCGTCAAACTCGAGGGTGTTGCATCATAATTACGAAGTTACACAAGACATTAAATGTAAGGCGCCAAAGGCATTGTTAAAAATTAACAAAAAGGTAATCAGCTTAGTTTTATATGACAAATAATCGTGTGATTAATAACCTACGAATTTTATTGTTAAACATTATAATTGTAAGTTGGTCTGTTCTAGGTTGCCAACCAGTAGAGGTAACAACACTAAGCTCCTGTTCGAGTCCTAACTTGGGTAAGATCTTTGGTGATATTCAACATTCCTCAAACAAACGGTACGAGTATTCATTAAAATTTTAATTTTCAATACACTTTACCAATGTTCTAACTACACCGATCATTAAATTTTAGTATCTTCGCATCAAATTGGAGTACACTGTTCAAATTTTAAACACATAAATATGCATCATTATACATCCTTTTATCAAGTTGCAATTAAAAACCCCTCCTGCGTTTATAAACCAAAGACATTAAATTTTTTATCTAGGTGAGTCTAAAACCATAAGTCGTAAAATCGTCCTCAGCTTTTGTAAGAAGGACATACTGAAACCGAAAACTGCCGAAACATTTTTCGAGTAACAGCTAAGCAATCACATTATTGCAGAATTGCATAGAATCTTGTTCTAAATCTATATTTAAATAAGTGGATATGAGTTTTCGTTAACAGAGAGTAAACCCGCTATTGAAACATTTATGAATTTTACCCCTATCTTTATTAATTGCCATTTGTATCAAAACGACTGTATGGAATTTTTATGATTATTACACGGAAAGACGTGAAAATGATATAGTAATATCTTATTATGTTCCAAGTTTATATAGAGTATACTCTGATTCCACGATCAGCCTGATAAATTGTAAAATTATGATCGGCGTAGTTAGATCATTGGTAAAGTGCATATTGGGCGCGTCACAGGAAATGGTACTTTCGGACAATTGACGTCGATTTTGAAATGACATCATAAAGTTGAACAGAAGACATTACTTCTTTTGCAGTACGCGGCGAAAATACCATTATGTTGTCAAAATGTAGAACGAAATCTCTTATAAGTGATTTAAAAATAAAAGATAATAATTAATTATACCCCAAAGTTGTTACAATTAACATTTCCAAACATATGACCGAAGACACCTTTTCCCGTGGCGTGCCCCATATGAGTCTGTAAATGCAATGATTTGAGAGTGTTTCATTCTTATACCTCTGCTGCGAGCTTCTTTTACACCAGGCTTTTAGGCTAGCTATATGAATATTATGGTACAAATGAATGGAAAAGAAAAAAAGGAAAGAAGTGTTTTTTAATTGGGAATATTTTACGGGTATGTACAATTTATAATAATGATGAAATGTGATTAAATCAATGATAACAATTGAAAACCTAAAAATAAAATCGCAGGGCCATTATCGATAATGCCTTTCATAAGTTAATGACCTGCGATATTGAATAACGCGTCCGGTCGTAACGTAAATTTTTTACTATTTATAGTAAAACATGTAATAATTAGATATATTATCAGTTTATTGGTAGACATTTATGGTAAGTGGCGATAATATTTCTGTGAAAGAAGTATAGCTCTTATTAACCAGCGAAGCTGGTTTTACTAATCACAGTTCTGAAATCGGTATCAAACCAACTTGCAAAAGGCGATTTACGCATTTCAGAGAAATCAGAGTAAGTAAAGTAGTCCCCAAGTTTCCTGTTACGTGTTAAAGTTGGTATTATCTACGTCATGTTGATAGGACAAAACCTGTTCGGTGCATCAATGGTAAATGTAAAATCGGTGCGGTTCATGTTTCTAGGACTTGATCGGTGCGGTGCAACAATGGTCAAACATTGTCCGTGTCCGCGATTTTTCACTCACCAAGATATCGTTGGGTTTATTCCATACCTCCGTGTCCGTCCGACGTGGAAGGGACACGGAGGTATGGAATATGGGTCGCACTAAAATGCGGTCCAATTAGCGGACGATATAGAATATCGTTGAAAAGTGCGGACGACAAAAACAAAGAAGGAGCGTCATTTTTCGTGTTCATTATGTCTTTGGGATGTCAGTACACAGATTTCACTATTACAATTTCTTGCCTAAAACCCTTTACTCAATATATACGCCTTTCATCACATAGGTTACCAGTTCAGGTCCCAATCAGCTGGCACAATAGTGCCATCTGATCTGGATTTAAAATTTGTGATTACTGGTCAGAAAAAAATGATAATAAAAGCGAACAGTTTAAATCCTAATCAGATCGCACAGATGTGCCAGCTGATATGGATCTAAACTGTTCGCACAAGCTATGAAGGAATATCTATGGAGTAAAGGGTTAACAGAAGCCTTCATCCAGATAATACATGGAAACCCTTATTTCCACTATCATTTAGACAAGAGGAAGTTCTTTGCGAGTGAAACAAGTTTTTTTTGCTTTTTCGTAAATGGATACATGTATGAGAATCATGGCACTGGTTGTTCTCAATAAGAAAAAAACGCTTCGCTGGTTTTCTGTACTTTCAGTACTTTGATTTATTTTATTATTGTTATTTGAGGCGTGTCACAAGAAAACGTACCTTCGACAGTTGACGACAATCCCTGAAATGGCGTCAGAAATGTTGAGCAGACGACAAAAGTTAGTATGCCTTTTGCAGTAAAGTCACTTTTATCAAACATTTAAGAGCTATATCTTGACATCGTATTTCAGAATATGGAATTCTTCCTTTCGACTTTGATATTCATTATGCTGCTTGCGATCGGGGGATCTTCTGATTCAAAGTTATTGCAAGATAGAAATTTTCAAAGAATTGCCGAACTGTATCAGAACTCTTGTACACCATCGGACTGGGCGAAGGTACATTTACTTTATTCTTAACACCGCTCTTATTTGTTTTCTCTTAAGGACTGGGCTAAAATGTGCTGAGTCTGCATTTTGTGTCACCATCTCGAAGAAATGGCGATACAGAGGGATCGCCTTGTCCGTCCGTCCGTCAGTCTGTCCATCCGTCCGACAATAAATCTAAACGTTGGCTATAACTGCCATTTCTTATTTTTTTCTTCATCAAACTTTCAAACTATATTGCTTATGACGGCACGTTCATGATGATGCCAAATTTTTTAGGTCAAGGTCACATTTTTGGAGTTATGCCGCTTTTTGTTCTTTGATTTGACCTAAAAATTTATCGTTGGTTATAACTTTGCCATGTCTTCTTATTTTTTATACAACTTTCAAATTATATTGCTTATGACAACACGGTCGTCAGATGCCAAAATCTGTAGGTCTAGTCTGATGATGCCAAATTATCAAAATTATTTTTGTTTCAAGTTCATAATTGATGGAGTAATGTCCCCTTTTTACTTGGATATTTTATTATGGCAAGTACCAGAGAACGATACAAATGTTCAAGTGAACACCCGTCTAGTATAATATTCGTTTAGCCCCATCAAGCGATTCCAAGCAATTTTCTTATCATAAATAATTAATGTCATGTTTTTATGGGTTTTTTGCGGGGGGGGGGAGGGGGGGCGCGGGGCGGGGGCGGGGGCGTTAGGATAACGATACTGTTATAATTATAAGTATTGTTTTTCTTTAATTATTTGTAAAATTTCTAAAACGTATGATCGATAAAAACATTGAAAACATTATAAGGATGTATAACATGCATGTAGTATGAGCAAAAAAATCCTGTATCTTTTCTTGAAAAGGGACATTTATCCTAAATTCTTTAAATTGAAGAGTGTTAATTTAAAAAAGTTGTATAAAACTCCACACTTTAAGATTGATTTATAAGAAGTCAAATGATGTCGATTGATAAAGGTTTATAATATTCTTTCTTACACAAAACCAATATTTCAGACCAGTTATCCGTCGTGTTCTGAACCGGCATTAAATGCCTTATTACGTCACTACTAAAATGCTAAATGGCTACGTCACTACAAAAATATATGATAAAAGAGATGATTTTAATTTTAAAATAGTAAATTTTCCGTTTTTAGACGGCGATGTTCCTTGTGCAACATCTTACGGGGTTTATATCTCACAGCGTGTTCGCTTTTCAAGAGCTTGCAACGATGTGAATGATTTCAATGATTGTAATCTTTGCATTACATAAAAACTTTTAAAACAAGGTTGTCGGTATCACAAATTTAGGAAACCTTTTGCAAGTTTAATCGCCGATACCCAGATCTAATTCATACATACATGTGCAGTTTAAAATCACTTTTGCAGCAAGGTATTTCACAGCCAGTTTTCTTTAGGGAGATTTAATTTATAAACTTCAGAAAATAAAAGGCAATGTTAATTTCTCCCGGCTATTCGTAAAAACAATATGTAAATTTAAAAAGAAAGGTTATATGTTATCAACTGTCTTTGCACCTTGGTAAAACCGAATCCATTTTATTCGGCTCCCAAAGGAGGTTAAGTTCCCAGTCAAGTCTTAATATGAGCTGCAATGGACAAACAATTGAATCTTAAACATCAGTTAAATACCTTGGCGCCATTATTGACCAATGCTTGTCCTTTTATTCTATGGCCACGAATGTTATTAAGAAATCAAATGCAAGGCTAAAATTCTTATATCGCAAGAGTGAATTTCTTACACATCATACAAAATACTCGTTGTCTCTTCCCTTATCCAGTGTCATTTTGACTATGCTTGTTCGGTTTTGTTTAACATTTTAACCAAAAAACTAAAACAGAAGTTACAGGTTACCCAAAACAAACTTATCAGATATTTGTTCTGAATTTACACCCTATGTCTAATTTATGCAAAGAGCATTTTGTCAAAATTAACTGGTTACCTGTTGCTGATGGAGTAAACCGAATAACTGTTTGTCATGTTTTTAAGATTTATTTAAACACTTCTCCCGCATATACATGAGTGAACATTTTACCCCTGTCAGTGATATTCATAATTATCCTACTAGGTTCAGGGTAAAACTTAATACTAACCTTGATAGAAGAATTTTAACCGATATCAAGAGGTATACTGTTCCAGTTGTCAAATGGTTTGGCATTAAATCATTTGCCTACAGCGGGGGTACCTTATAAAACAGTTTGCCTCAATATATCAGGGATTCCAGAGCACCATATTCTTTTAAATCTAGGGTCAAGGAACAATTTTTAAAGTCTGATTTTTAAAAATGAAGTTATCTTACAGTATTGCTATAAATTATATCATGTACTGATAGATAGATTTAGTCTTCATAAATACTTCATGGCAATTTCAATTTAATTTCTTTTATGTAAATCATAATAATCTTATTTATTTAATTTATTTTTATATTAGTTTTCTTAAGCCAATGATTGATCCTATGATAATTTGTTCTTGTGATAATTTGTTCTAATCAACTATTTTTATGATATGCTTACACAATCTGTTCACTAATGTGGTTAGTTCTTAATTTTAAAACATTGACTATTTTTGATACAACACTATATCTCAAGGACCGCAATGGAAAAAGAGTTAATTACGACTCTTTTTCGGCGTTAGCTGTCTAAGCTCACTTTTGACCTAGTTTTTCGACCAATGAAATGTTGTAAATAATACTCGTATTCTCTTATTATGCAGAGGGAAAATAAAATAAACTATTTCGATTGGTAGCTATTTACACCAGAGAGGCATCTAGCAGGGTCGAGAGGTACATGTATCTAGTGGGATTTTTATTATTATGCAGCGGAAAAATCAAATAGATTATTTCGATTGGTTGTTAGTGGGTGTTGTATTGGAGAAAAAACATATTTACCATTTAAATAACCAGTTAAGTCAATATTGATGGCTTAAATACAATTTTATATGGAATATTCTTGGATGTCAGGTAAACGCTTGCATACAATACACAGTGTAAAACGAAAGAGATGTGTAGATATTTCTAGTTCTTACTGGTTCCTTTCTAGTTCCTTTGATACTGATTGTTAATTTCAAGTATAAAATGCAAGTTCATTGTAGTGTAGTGGCTAACACTCTCGCCTCGAAAACGGAGGCCCCGGGTTCAATACTCAGAGCGGACACTTTTTTAAAAGTTAATTTACGTAAAAGTTGGTAGATTTCACTCTTGTAACAGGCTCTTTGTATTTATTTTTAATTTTTTATTAAATTTCAAGGACATTTATTCATCTTGAGTTCTAACTCTACAAGAGGTATTTTACTGAAACTGAATAAATGTAGATCATTGCTTCTTTAATCGACTTGTTATCACTATATGAAATTTTTGCAACAGCTTCAACATTTTTTTGAAAGACACTTTCAATGAATTTATGAGTTGTCATGATTCGGTCGCTTAATCTCTAGGTCATACTAAGAAGGCAGGGAGGGTTCGTCAACAGCTATAACAAGTAAAATAAATAACTAAACTGTGTTTGCTTCGCCTCTCTGTATTTCTTTCTTTCTTATATACATGTATAAATATATAATCTATCATATATAGATCTTTTCCGTCAACGCCGTTTATCTTTTTTTAAAGATATTTCTTGTTTGTGTTATCCTTGGCGATTAATGTCGAGTGACATGGCTGTATTAATTAATACTTTGTTTTATTGTTTTCTGAATGCCATGTTATTACACATTTTATGTTGAAATAAATTTATCTATCTATCTACCAACATGATATTCTACAGCGCTCTGCAGGCCTGGTGATAAACCGGTCTACAGTTGATCATTATGCTTCCACATTTGGTTGCACGACGGTGGCAGGGGTTTAAGACGTTTATGAAGGTTTATGTAGAAATCTTTTCTTAAAAGAACCTAGAAGCTCGATTTGATTCTTTTATCCCTGTTATCGTGTTCTTGCTGATTTTACTCCAGGAGCTCTGGTCTCGGTAAGATCATTGAGTACCCGCCCCATGGCTTTGCAATGCTATTAGCTTCTTATGTTTTATGTTTGTGTGCTTTTGCATGTAACATTGTTGAGCCGATGGGAGGGTTGGAGTTTGTTCTCCAAGAAAACTTGTACTTGTTTTGTGATACGACGACGTGTTGGGGAAAGTGTGAGGTTGGTGCACCCTAGAACCTAGTTTAAATCCCCAGTGGCAATTTGTTTTGCTACTGACCGTTCCAAGGTGGTATCCCAAAGGTTCTCTTTTTCTTGAATTGTTTGTGGCGTCCTTTTTGAATTGACATACTTATAACAAACATGCTCTCTTCTTCTTCCTCTCTTCTTTTTCGCTGCGTGGGGAGGCTGTGTTTTGTGAGTGTGGTGATTCCTGATATGCATATATTACTTTGTTATCAAATTTTAGGATACATGGAAGTCATCTATAGCTTTACCCAGTCAATTATCTAACTTTTAATATACACGGCCAAAAAAATTCTGCACAGCTGGGAATTTAATAAAATATCATTTTCATTTCACCAAACACAATAAAATTATTCATGTCAAATAAAACAGCAATTCAACGTTAACAATGTAAAAAAAAGTCAGAAAAAAAATCCGATCAGTACGTTATATGCAATTCATTTTTAAAGTCATCGGGGGTTACTACACAAAAGTTGCAAAAATCACTAAACTGATAGTGAGTAA
The DNA here is from genome assembly GCA_038501625.1 of Corbicula japonica. NCBI lineage: Eukaryota > Metazoa > Mollusca > Bivalvia > Venerida > Cyrenidae > Corbicula > Corbicula japonica. The sequence continues at coordinate 292,316 of JAZAYU010000104.1, read as the reverse complement.
ATCCACCACGATCAATCCGGCATTCTTCCAAGGGTTGTCTCATGGAATTCACTAGCAGACGAATTTTCATTTGTGGAATAAGATTCTGTTTGTGAACAAGAATACCAGCTAGATAAAAAAATCCGACCAACTGCACGTGCTCTCTCTTCTTAAGAAAAACGTATAGGTGGCCACTGTAGTCCAACATTTGCCATGACGGCCAAATTAACAATGAAAACCTTCTTTGATGAACGTAGGAAATAAATTATTGTGAATAATAAACAATGCAGTTGTGTTTTGCTCAAATAAGATTGGATGTTGATGGCAGAGCCGTTGTTCTTACACAATTATTTAAAATGATGCTTAGTCTAATAAATACAGAGTGAAATTGTTCGAATCATCACTTAAATGTCATGAAATACTTACCTTTTGGTCAATAGGTAAGACCTTGTGATAATTTAATTAATAAAAACTAGTTTGAGTGTTATTCTAGAAATGGCTAAGTATCAACTATTGATTACTTCCAGCTGCCATCATCTCTGTGCATTCCTATAATTGCCACATGTAACAAACATGCAACGTTGGCTGCATAGATTTCACACCTCCACCTTGATGCAGCAAATTTTGCAACTTTTCACTGCTGACCCCTATCATACTCAAACTGATATTTCTCCATTACCAAACGATTTCTATTCCGTTTTCGTCTTTAACAATGCATGCAATTAATCTTGATATAAATGTGAGTATTATTACCAGTTGTTTGCTACATTATAAAATTTACGCAAAAGAACACTTGTGTGCTGAAATTTTTTTGTTGGGTATAGATGAAAAGTGAACTTTGAAAGCCTTCGAAACAGACAAATGGGGTACGCCACGGGAAAAGGTACATTCGGTCATTTTAGTGATGTTTTAGGTTTTACGAAATTTAGAAAGAACTTTCAACTATAAATCAATTCCTTATAACTAAAATGTGATTTTGTTACACATTTTGACGATAAAATGGTATTTTTACCGCTAAATGCATAATATATAATGTCGTCTGCTCAAATTTATGACGTCATTTCAAAGATTGACGTCAACTGTCCGAAGGTACCTTTTCCCGTGACGCGCCCCTTAATAAGAAAGTATTTCTGGCTCAGTTTGTTTGAGCCCCCGCCGCAAAACTACGTGATTAGAGCAACAATAACGCAAGTCAAAGACCAAAATTTATTATTAATAACCGAATTAGTATTAAGTCAAGGTTTATTTAAGAATAAATATAAACAAAAATCATGACTAATAGGAACCTTTGGCAATGGGATTTTAACAGTATCAGAAGAAAAAATGAGGATTGTACCTTTTGTGTCTTTTTCTATCTGGCCACCATACGCCGCAGAACATAGAATGATATTTATCTTATCCTCTCAGTTACGTCCGTTGAAGGTCGTTGAGTACGATACTGATGTATGTTAAGGGAAATTCTAAAATTTGATATGTTTTCATATTTTGGCCAGTATTAAAACGGGCGCGTTCAATATAACAGCCAATATATATAAGGATATCGTGCAATCACCCCTATGATAAACTTCCTACTTTTTAAATTTTGCCTATGGCGTTCTCTGTGATATGCAGGTTAGTAGTAGTAGAAGTAGTAGTTGGATAGATCTTAATTGTAATGTTTACTTGTGTAAATATAGAGTAGCGCTCAACATGAGGCTAGGTGATATGGGCAGTAATAATCGTTACTTTTACAGCCCATGAACAGTGTCAAACAAACCGAGCATGCAATAGTTTCATACTTATCGTGTTCAGTGACTTTCAAAGTTCCCTTTTCTGTTTGAAAACCACAGAACACGACAAATATGAAAAATATAACAGGCTTCATTATTACACTGTTAACTAGAAAGAAAACAACAAGCAAATATGATTGCGTTACGATATTTGTAACTGATACTGCTTTTCTGTTAATTGTCTTTCTAGAATAACACAGACCCGATCGTCAGATCTTGTTCCCAGAAGTGTTCTTGTAAACCAAATTGTTATGAGGTTGGCACGTGTTGTCCAGATATGCCAGGTACAGATTTGGAGCCAAAATATCAATGTAGGGATATTGGTGAATTTTATCATAACCCAGAAAATAGCAACAGTTACCATGTAACCCGTGTACGCTATCGGGTAGTTGATGATTGTCCAAACGCCACGATGTCCAAGGAGTATCCCCGCTGTGTTAATACAACATATCTCGACGACTTTATCATTGTGAGTGATCTGTTGGATGAACGAATATACCGAAATCAACACTGTGCAAGGTGCCATGGTGTTTCAGAATTTGTCAATTGGAAAGTGGAAGTAGACAGTTGTGATGAAATATTGTATGAACGCTTTTTCTCATTCCATGAACGAAATCAATATATTTTGAAAAATTGTGTTGTCCGGTCCATACCTCCTCAAGCTGGAATCGGTGAAATGTCCAGATGCTTTAGTGGTTATTCGTCAGATCGTTACTGCAAGCGATCCACAATCAGTAACGGCAATTTACCCAGCACGATAAAGGCACTCTGTAACACATCCCTACCAACTACAAGCACAATGTTCTTTGTTGAACGCACGATTCCGGTGAAAGGGCTGTATACATACCCTAACATATTTTGCTATTTTTGTGAACTTGGTGCGGTATCAGTCAATGTAAGCTGTGAGAGAAAAACATCAACTTTACATTTCAAAGATCTTACACGAGTAGAACTGTCAGCTCTCCTAACAGGACCGGAAGTGTTTACCAGAAAGAAAGGCGACGATAAATGCACAACTACTACAATTTGGGATCCATATAGTGTAAGTTCATTTTACATTGTAGTTTTTTAAGTGTTTTTTTTCTCTCTGAGATATCTGAAATGCTAGAGTCATTGTAAATATTTCCTTTTTAACAATGTTGAAGTTGACAAAGGTATGTTGAAAATTTAGTGATAAACTGTAAATTTAGTTATTTTACTTTAAGAAAGTTAATGTTCTTAGCGCTAAGTAACACTTTATTTCTTATACATGTATATGCCATTTATTACATGTGACCATTATAGATTAAGATCAGAAGGTACATCTATGTCGTCTGATAAGAACCTGCAATGTTCGGTTTTTTATTTATTAGGTTGTTCCTGACCAAAAAGCGAACAATGCAGACCCTAATCAGATGGCACGGTTGTGCTGGCTAATCTAGATCTACACTGTTATTGCGATAAAAAGCGTATATTAGGAGTAATGAAATAACGTTACAAACCCAAAATATGTCATACAAATTAAATGTTAATATCCTTATGGCTTTATGGCCACATACGGATCCTATTCAAGGATGGAAATGGAAATGTTAATTTTCACACGCCGTCTCCCGGTTTGAGTTCGACTCAATACCCACACACACATTTTCATCCACCAAAAACAATGATGTGCATATAACAATTATCCAGGAAATCTCAATTTATTATTTTCTGATTATTCCTTTTTGCGTGGTGGCATGTTTTCTAAGACGAAAGAATATGTTGGTCCTAAATTATAAAACAATCGTCAGAACTAAACAATATATAATTTTATCAGTGTGTTTACACTGCGCGGATATATATCGTGCGTATCTTTATTGTTTAAAGGAACTTGATTGAGCTTGTTCAGGCAGTAATGAGAAGGCATTTTACTGTAAAAATGTACAACGCCTAGCCCCGACCGAGCGTTATTTAATATGTGCATAAATATGCGTATCGTGCTCAAATGCATTCTGAAATTGTATTGATAACAGCACTGATGTAGGAACATGGAGATATTTCACAGCCGCCATACCGCACAAATAACGCTACCTGTGTGATATTTAATTAGATTAAAAACGACTTTGAAAGCTAGCGAATGCATCAAAGAATTATCAAAAAGTATAGGCTCGGTTTGTTAATGCCACCTATCTGTTATACACAAATATATGTATCGCACTCAACGGCTTTCAAGGATCACTGTAATAGGGAACTTTGAAAGCCATCGAACACGACAAACATGAAAATACTGTAGGCTCCGTTTGACTGAGCTTGTTCATGGGCAGTAAAGATATGCATATTACTGCCTACGCCGCCTAGCACCGGGTTGAGCGCAAATTAATATGTGTACTAAAATACAGTTTAACAGCATGCCATTGATCATTATGTATGAGGGAATTATGAAAGTTGGTGTTATAACACGTCAAGAACAAAATAATATGGTTTTCCCACAAAATAAGGATCAAATTTATTAAGAGTATATCTGTTTTTAAACCAACTTTTGCTTTGCAGGCACAGTGCAGAGAAATATTCTGTCCATTTGGTACCATTCCGTCTGGTAAACAATGTGTTCCCTTGTTGAAAGATGTGCATGGAGGTGTCCTTTCGCTTTACGTTACCATTTCGGTGCCACCAGGTTACATGTCTCACGTACAAAATATCTTTCCTTTGGTGGACAACATCGTGCAAGGTTTGGTTAGCCAACATGGTGGCGGCTGTGGATTGTGTGACCGATGGTTCTTAAATATCAACGAGTCTGAAGTGCTCATGGAGTTTCCACTCTTCAGTACCGACAAGTGTACTCTGAACGATATTTTGACGACGGCGAGATTCTTAATGTCAAAAGGAATGTTCGGTTTCCAAATGCAGCTGATGAATCACACATTTAATATTTGGTTAAAATTATCAACAAATCAGATTGGTTTCGAGGTCGATTATCAAACATCCGAGAAGATAGGAGGACATTACTGCCTGTTACGGAAACAAATAGTTGACTGGATGCTTTTAGATTGCCCTCACTTTAGATTAAGCCTCGAAACACTTGGATTGGGTTACGATGTTCAGAAAACCCTCCTTCGCAAAATGGTCATGACCAAAATCTACAACTCCTCTGATATAGCGATCTGTATTAAAGATTATTTCTCCGCCCGTTTATCTAACTCGGCAAAGAAAAATTTTGTTGCAAATGGTCTCCCGCTACTGACGTTTATACTAGCATACCTATCGTAAAATCAAAAGTTTTGGTAAACGATAAATATTTACAAATGTTGGAAACTCACTTAACAAGGTAAATAAAAACATTGCAGACTCGATTTTCACTTAATCTTCTAGAAAAACCATAATTCGACCACAACCTAGATAATATTCATGGTTGGCATTTTAAATTTTCGATTCATTAATTACTGTATAGCACTACATATTGGGGGTGTCACATTTTTTGGCGTATTTTAAAAGTGTTTAAATTGGCGGGGTCATAAATTGGCTCAAACAAACCAGACCGCCAAAATAAAACCCTTGATGAAAAATCGCGGCCCGAAATTGGCGTTAACACAGATCGCCAAAATAAAACTGTTTTAGAAAAGTCTAGTTAAAAAAGCATATTCTTACTTTCGCAGAATACAGTATACTGTTGCGGAAGTTGACTGACCGAGTTTTTTTCCGGATTTCGCTAATTGAACTAATTTCATAAAACTAATTTACGGTAAAAATTGCGTAAGTTTTTAATTGTCTCAGCATTAAACATTTACATTCATTATTCACAACCGCATCATTATAATACTAGTGTGAAAACATTATGATCACATCCACCTAATCATAGATTGCTTTGTTTGATCCATGACATATTCCTATTATATTCTTTTTGTATCGAACTGAGAAAACTGCGACATTACCTGGTATATGTAATAGTGTATCATAGTTGTCTACCTTCCAGATATGGCGGTGTTATTTATTGACGGTGATTTGAATTGGCGGTGTTTTATATTGGCGCAACTGACCCTGACCGCCAGATTGAATATAGTCAATAATATTCCCCCGCCAAAATAAGTTCTTATACTGTAACAGTATTTTTGTTAATAAAATAGCGAATTGCCTTTTAAAATGAAACATGAAAGGACAAACTTCAGACGTTATGTAGGATGTTCATTTTAGTCAATAAAAATGTAAATTGTTAAGAGTAAAAAAACTAAATTACACATTTTGGTAATTATACGTCTTAGTGACAAAGCAACTTTACGTGTTTATGTTATTTTATTGACATAAAAATAAAACAAATGCCATAAACCCAACCAATTACTCAGATTGCCAGTAACAACAAACATTCACCAGATATACATCAATACATATCAATTAACGAAACCAAACACCTAGACGTCTTTCTAAGAAGAAAGAGCATGTGCAGTTGGTCGGATAGATGATCTACATGATATTATTGTTCACGAAAGGAACCTAATTCCATAAATGAAAATTCGTCGGCTGATGAATTCGATGAGATGACGCTTTGAAGAATGCCGGATTCATCGTCTTGGATTTACTCACTATTATTTTAGAGATTTTTGCAATTTTTGTGTAGTAACCTCCGAGGACTTTAAAAATCAATTGCTTTTAAAGTACTAATCGGATTTTCTTTCTGTCTTGTTTACATTGTGAACTTTGAATTGCTGTTTTATTTGATAAGTGTCCTTTTGTTGTGTTTGTTGAAATGAAAAAGGTATTTTATCAAATGTCCAAGTGTGCAGAACTTTTTTGGCCGAGTATAGTTTATTTTTACAGAAATTAAATAATATTTAGGAAAATATTAAATTTTGATTGAAATGATTCTAATCTAGTGGCAGTCTCATAATTATTAATAGCCTCAGGAAAACGAATACTGCCATAATAAATCAGAATAAATCTTTAATAATATTATTTATAAAGATAAAGGAAAGTCATAAATTGCAAAACTTCCACGGGCTGTCGCATTAATACCAATTTGCCTCCAAAACATATACTTCATCAGCTCTGCAAACCTAGATTCCTAGATTTGTTGCGGGGTTAAATAAAACCTCTTCTACCGGTCTCAAAATACATCTCGATGTTAAAACAATAGGTCTATAAGATACCAAAGAGACAATAACACAGGGTGGCTATACCACGTGACTTTTTGGCTGTCATGCACATACAAAATCACTCGCTTCAGGTAGGCTTTTGCTTATTTCTCAGTCGTTTTTGGCTGCCGTTTTTGCAAACATTCACAGACATATTTTGTTTGAAAGTGCTTTAACACACAGTGATTGACATTCTGTAATGTTTGAAATTTGCATTTTACCATCAAATGATAGTCTCTAGCTGGCAGCGAACCCGCACCGTCACGGCATCAGCGCCTAGCCCTGCAATTCCTAGGACGCACCAACTGAGCTAACCGGGAAAACCTCAAAAAGGTTGATCGGATAGCCCTGATATACGTAACAATCACTGCATGACATCGGTAACGGGTTATTTTACTGATAACAGTACTGACTAAAAGTACGGAGAGACTTTGTACGGCCGCTGTAAAAAGGAGGAAATTTATACATCACTATGAATTACTTTCTATTCAATGTTTGCAATGCTTAATTATGAAATTTGATGCAATTTAAATCCACGTGTTCTATGTAAGTTTATTTATCTTCGTTTGAAAACATTTTTTCTTGAAACAATCATAGATAAATGTTTAGTAAGTTTAGTCTCTACCATCGCTTGGAATGGATCTAAATGGCATTGTTTACTGGTGTAAATAATGAGCCGCGCTTAACCCATGACAAGGCAGAGTGGAAGTAATTCGCATTTCCATGGCTGCACATGAAATATGATCGTGAACAAAGCCTCCTTATAGGAAAATGTCTCATCGGAAATGACGTCATGGTGATGAGCAGACGATTGAATTTAAATGCATTTCACAGAAACTATGATAGAATTAAAAAGGTAAAATATGAATATCAGGAATTGCCACATTCAGGAAAACAGCCTCCCCAAAGAGTCAAGAAGAGAGAGAGAGAGAGAGAGAGAGAGAGAGAGAGAGAGAGAGAGAGCCAAATGGGTTACCTCCTAGGAACGGTCAGTGGCAAACCAAATTGCCACTGGGGGATGGGTTAAACCAGGTTCTAGTGGCATCAACCTCACACTTGCCGCAAAAGTTTCTCAAATCTACCAACAAGTACAAGTTGTCTTGGTGAAATAAGTCCCACCTCACTCATCAGCATGCATAAGCACACAAACATATAGAACATAAGAAGCTTATAGCATTGCAAAGCCAAAGGGGGAAGTACTCACTGAACTAACAGAGACCAAAGCATCTGGAGTCAATTAGCAAGAACACGATAACAGGGAAAAAAGATCAAGCTTCTCAGTTCTTTAAAGAAATGATCTCCCCATAAACCTTCATAAAATCTCAAACCCCTGCCACCGTCGTGCAACCAAAGAGGTAAGCACAGTGATCAACTGTAGATTGGTTAATCACCAGGCCTGCAGATCGCTGTAGAGCATCATGGTGGTAACCTTTCTTTATGAATTTACCAATGGTTTTTACGAACCACCGGGAGAAGTTAATATTGCCTTTTATTTTCTTAAGTTTATAAATAAGATCTCCATACAAACTGGCTGTGAAATACCTTGTTGCAATAGTGATTTTACGAGTAAACTGCATTTTTTCTGTGTTTTTGAATGAAGTCTGGGTATCGGCGATAAAACTTGCAAAAGGTGTTCCTTAATTGATGATACCGATAACCTTGTTTTAAAAAATAATCTATTATCCAAAGATTACGTTTATTGAAATCATTAACGTCATTGCAAGCTCTAGAAAAGCGAACAAGCTGTGAGATATAAACCCCGTAAGATGTTGCACGAGGAACATCGCTGTCTAAAAATGGAAAATTTACTATATTAAAATTAAAATGGTTTCTTTATCACAAAGTATAGAGTTGTAGTGACGCATCCATTTTCATTAGAAAGATTAAGATCAATAAAGTTTGCTGGCTTATCTGAACTGTTTGCTTTATTTAGTTGTTCATTAGGGTAAATATATGATGGAAATGGTTAGTATCTATATTAATCACATCCAGGTACCTCGACGAGTTGTTAAAGGCTATACATTTTGTAAAAATGTCAATTTAATGTTCGGTAGAAAGAGATAACATAAAATCTTTCTCACAACGGTAAAAAACAAATCAGCTACAAGGGGGTGCACAATTAGTACCCATTGGAATGCCCATTACTTGTTTATAAATAGAGGAACAAAATATTATCCAATAAAAATGTAAGCGCCTCGATAAGATCTTGACAGGTCCATAAAGTATAATTATCATAAAGACCATCTGTAAAAATGCCATATGTTCATAACAAGCGATGAAGATTTTATTTTCTCTAGCCGGTGTTTTTCTATGAGACTGGTTAGCTTGTCTGTTATTAAATTATGAGGGAGAGAAGTATATAACGTAGATAAATAATAAGTAAACAAAAAGAACACATGAAAAGTGTTTGATTTAAGTTTCTTTAACACGTCAATTGAATTTTCAATAGACCCCCAAAAAAATTTTGCCAGTGGTTTCAAAAACCTTTTCGCAATACCTAATTACATGTTCTTTTAAGTTGACAATGGCTATAAAATAATTCAAGAACACGATAAATTGCTTCTCTTTCTATCTATAAGTACATGTAGCAACAATATAAATAATACGTATCTGAAAAGTATTAATGATGATTTTTCCACCAACCAGTCTGAATTACGAACGTAGAAGAGAAAAATATAAATATTATCATTTCATTTCGCGTTCACTTATATTCCTGCAAGAGTCACGGATGGCATATTCGCGTGAGAACCAATTCGCTTAAATAGTAATAGTTATTCTAATTAAAGGAACACTTGATCATGGTTCAGTTTCGCTCGGTTTTATTCTTGCGCTTTGACCTAGGGGGAAAAACGCAAAAATGTAACTCTCGTGAACTAAACAAATACAATACCCGGGTACATGAAACCAGACATTGGGTGAATTTCTCGAATGGGGTAATTACACAATATAATCATCAAATCTCCTTCGCAGAGTTATCGTTTCTTACACTCACATTACACCTCTACGAAACGCTCAATGTCAAGATTTTGGTTTAAACTAAGAAAATTCATTTTTTGTACAGTGAAAACTATGAATTTGAAAGTTTGTGATATAACAAATGACAGAAATCTTCACTATCTTTCATTAAACCGAAGAAACCCAAGCTATTTAAAATACAGTTGGTCAACTATTTTTTAGTAAAAGTAAAAGTAGCTGAAAGTAGTCCCAGCCTATAACAGAGGTGAATGTATATAAGCCGATAGTGTAAGAGAGTGATGATCATCATGTTTTCTTCGATGTCAGAGGTGACGAAAATTGAGATGGTGATGGTGTTAATGGATAATTTTTCTTTTAGAATTGACAAATCTGACTGTAAAAATAAGGATGATTACACTCATACAGTGTCGTGTTTCAAACACTCTTGGAAAAGCCAAACCATGGAAACCCGACCTTCTTAATTAAACATAGTATACTTTAACACTTTTCTGTTATAAGATAACGACTCTCTTGACTCTCCCATAGCGACATTCACTGAGACTATTAAGTCAATAAATCGATCTATTAATGAGGAAGTAACTTTATAGTAATAATTATAAACATCTCGAAATTGCATGGTTTTAAGGTTAATAACAGTCAGAGTTTATTCAATTTTTACATGAAGAATGACTTTGGTCAATTTATGTTTTCTTTTCTCCAAGCTTTTCTAATCTAATGCGTAGCAATCGAAAACAAATGATTTATGTTTAATGCGATTGCCTAAGCGGGCTATCAGGCGAATTACGGTCATTCTGTGTAAATGCAATCACAGTGAAAGTGAGTTTCGGGCCACTTTGGTTGCGCATTCAAGTTAACAAACACTATTAGACTACTATAAAGTGTTTAGGCTGATATTGATGAATGTCTTGTAAACATCCAAACATTATTGACATATCTTAATCATATTTTATAAAGTTTTCTCTATTCTAGCTATATTGTAAGAACTAAAAGGTATTAACCATATTTAAATAACAAATTTGTCAAATTGTCAATGAAATGAAATCATAGCACCAGGTACTTTCCCCTTTGTATGTCACTCAAATCTAACGAACAGGCTACGTTCAACTTTTGTAAATTGTTGTTTTTAGTTTGAATTGGGAAACGCGTGATAAAAGAAAATCACAAATGAACCGGCTCGATAACACCCAGTATGCAATACATTTGAAATTTATAATTCAACGATAATAGTTTTAAATGTGTTTGAATTTTAAACAAACAGTCTCAATAAAGCCATCACGCAAAAGATTAGTCCTAATCAACAAAAACATTGAAAACGTTTTAGGAAACGCCACTCCAGAAATCACAAGCAGCCCCAAATGTCACTCCTACAAAAGCAACCACAAAAGCAGTAATATAATTGTCGAAATAACGCCATTGAAAAAGAGGGCGATTAATCGTTAAAAATGAAGATAATGCAATCTTAGTTTAGAAACAAGCTTTGTTTAATGAAGAAATCAGGGAAACAAATCGAAACTAGGTCTCCCTGAATTATTTCGAGCAAAAAGTCCAACACGAAAACACGCTCCAAAACTCGAATTTTCTTTCTTTCTTTATTTTCTATAACTATTTTTATTCACCAGAAAGTACAAAACCTGTACAAATACATGCACAACTCAAGTAAAACTACATGATCCTAATTATATAAACAATGTCTGTAAATTAGTCACAAAATATCATGTTACAAATCCTATAAAAATATCAAAATGGTACCTTAATGAACAAATCCTGTAGATTATAAACTTAATACCATGTTACAAATCCTGTAAATTATTGTTGTAGTCGCCAAAAAGAAATATATATATGTATATTTTTAACATGCACAACTCAGGTTCAACTCAAGTACAACTACAGTCTACATGAGCCTAATTATATAAACATGTCCTTCAACCTGTTAACATAATTACTATGTTACAGGTCATGTAAATTATAAATATGGTACCACAATTTTGGTTGTAGTTACCAACATGAATATTATATATATACATAGTTTTTCTCACATCCATTGAATTTTCTGGCTATTTTTAATAACAAAAGTGGAAATTCTAAAGGCACAAGGATGTCTGAGAGGATGTTTCCAAAGTGCTACATACTGTACTAATAATAAAAACAAAAAACAAGCAGCGAAAACCCAAAACAAAAGAGCAAAAGAAAGAAAATGTGTGAAAGACCAACAACTGGAAATAAGAGGAATGAGGCAGCTGTTTCAGTGGGGGCCAGATGGTAAGGGGCAGGGGGTTGGGGAGAGAGACGACATAAAATTGTCACAGAAAATGGTGAACTTTCATAACTCAGCCTAGTGATAAAGCTGAAAAATTTCCCCAAACTCTACCATACTTGTCCACAGTAAAAGTTTTACAGGCATTAATTTTTTCCATTTTAAATAGTGACGCGATGTTTTTTTTAAAGACACCTAGGTTTGGGACAGAAGAGGACATTTTACTTTTATAAATATAATATTTCAATTGTAGAATGATATTGTTGATTACTAAATTATGATGGCAGCCCAAGATAAAATCCTTTTTTTCTAACTCTAATGCTATGAAAGGACAACAAATATTTATCCACCTTTTCACATTATGTAAGAAACCTTGTACTGTTTGGCAATCCCAAAAAAGATGAACTAATGTTTCTGGATATGAATTACAAAAAGTGCAAAGGTTATTGTTATCTTAATCTCATTTTGTTTAATAAGTAATTTGTCCCGAGAATTCTATGATTGATTCGGTACTGTAACCAAAGGATTTTGGTATCTTTTGTAGATTTAAAAGGTAAATTGTATATTTCATGCCAATTCATGTTATTCGAATTAAACTCATTTTGCCATTTAACAGCAGATTTTGGTAATAATTTACTAAATAAGAGTGTATCATATATTATCCTGCATACTTTTTCTCCAGCCATAATTAATTTAAATATTACTGGTTGAATTGGATTCTATTCTTTTATTGCCAAACGATTGAAGTTTAACTGATCTAAGTAGTGTCTTAATGAATGTATAACACTGTATAACACACTGATAGTTTAAGAAATTTGTATTCACTTCAAATTTCTCTTGAAATTCATCAAATTTATAGAATCTTCCAGAATTATTTAACAGGTCATTTACAAAGTATACCACCTTTGCAATATAATTATGAAAACAAAATGTCTTTTCACTAATTTTGAAGTGGTGATTTAACCAAATAGGTTGGGAAATATATTCTTTCCAACTACTAGGTTCTTTTACGAGTAAATAGCTATATATGCATTCCAGAGATCTTTCCAAAAAACATTTTTAATAATCACCCTTTTCTGTATAATAAAATCACTCACAAAATTACTGAACTCTGATAGGAATGGACAGATTTTTATAACAAGAGAGAAATATTTATTGTCAGTTTTCCAAAATCTTCTTAGCCATGTAACTCTAAGTGCATGTATAAATTTCTCAATGTCATTTACTCTTAGACCCCCCATTTCATAATTAATTTTGGATAATTTCAGTTCTTTTTACTTTATCTGGGGCATCTCCCCAAATAATTTGAAAAACAGTCTTTTTTTTAATTATCGTATATTTGGGTTGGGTAAAGATATGAACAAATGATTCAGTTTTGCTAGTGCTAATGATTTTAAAACAACATTTTTACCAATTAGAGTTAAAATTCTCTTTGACCAAACAGACAGTAGATTTTTTATCTCATTGATTTTAGGTGTGTAATTTAAATTTATCATCTCATCATGTAGCCCAGAGATTTCAGCATAGAATTTTAACACTTTTAAGGAATTATACAATGACCTTTCTGTCCCATCTAGTATTAAGGTTGTGTCATCCGCGTATTGTGAAATTAAAAATTCAATATTATTAATTTTAATACCGGAAATATCTTTATTTTGTTTGATTAGTAAGGATAGAATCTCTACACATAAAATAAAGAGGTAAGGGGACAAAGGATCACCTTGTCGATAACCACGTTTTATAAATTAACAGTCTGATAGGTGGCCATTTATATTGATACATGATTGTATATTGTTGTAGAACAGCTTTATCCAATTTATAAAATTTTCTCCAAAATTAAAAAGTTTCAGCACTTCAAACATAAATGACCATGAAATTGAATCGAAGGCCATGGCAAAGTCAATTAAAAGTAACATTCCTGGTATCTTTTGTTGTTCTGTATAAAACATTAAATCATATATTAATCTTATATTATCCCCTATAAATCTACCAGTCAGGAATCCACTTTGGTCTTCGCTGATTGAATTTAAAAGAACAGATTTTAGACGATTTGCAGTGCTTGCTGAGGCTATTTTATAAGACACATTTAACAGAGAAATAGGTCGCCAGTTTTTTAAATACAATTTATCTTTATCCCCTTTTGGAATACAAGTTACTATTCCTTGTTTATCTGTTACAGAATATCCCCTGTTTGAAATGCATAATTTATAGAACGCAACAAAAATTTTCCTATATCAATCCAAAAGAATTTAAAAAAGGCAGTTGTGAATCCACTACTGCCTGGTGAAGAATCATTGGGCATTCTTTTTAAACTTGCAAGCATTTCAGTATATGTCAAATTACCTTCTAATGAAATTTTTACCTGCTCTGTAAGTCTCTTATAATTACCATCTTCAAATAATGTATTTAAATTTATATCAGTAACATCTCTCCATGCATTAAGTGATTTATAATGTTCTGACGCCTTTTTTAAAATGTCATTTTGATTTGCTAATAAATCACCTGATTTTGAATATAAATTTGCCATATTTTTTGAAACAAAATTCCTATTTTCAAGAATACAAAAGTATTTAGTTGGCTTTTCACTTTCAAATGCCCATTTAATTCTAGACCTAACAAAAGAACCTTTAATTTTTTTTCTTCTTAGCTCAATTAAATCTCTTTTCTTACTTTCTAAGTTTTCTGTAAAACGGTTAGCTTTTTCCAAAGTTTCAATTTCAGCAATTAATTCTTTTTCTTTTTTATCTTCCTGTTTCTTTTAAAAAGATGAATAAGCAATTATAGATTTTCCCCTTATTTCCATCATTAATGTTTCAAAGAACAACTTATCATCAATTGAAAAAAAAAATTGTTTCACTGTCAGGTATATTTTCATTTGTCATATTGGAGTTTTGGTGCTGTGATGCATATCTTAATTTAATATCTTGTATTAACTCTTTTATTTGTTGCACAAATGTTAAATCTTTTAATAATGAATTGTTAAATTTCCAGTATGAAGTACCTTTCTTAAATTTTCCCATTTCCAAATTAAGAACTACCATTGAGTGATCAGTCCTGTGTCCTGGGAGAATATAAGTGCTGTCTAAATCTGTAAAAAGAGTACTTGATATTAAAAAGAAATCTAGCCGGGCTTTTTTAATTGGATTCTTTTTAAACCATGTGTATTATTTAACTTCTAAATTTTGTTATCGCCAACAATCTATTAAATCAAATTCTATCATCATCTGAAGAAATATATCTCGTGCATTTGGGTTATTAACATTTACATAGTTAAAATAATCTTTTTCTGGATCAATTACCAAATTGTAATCACCGGCCATAATACATTCGTTTTCTATTTGAGAAAGTTTCTCTTTGACATAAATATAGAATGTCTGGTTCATCCTTATTTGGGCCATATATATTAAGAGGGAAAAATCTCTCCCATTTATTTTGCAATGTACTATAATTAAATTACCATTATTGTCTTTATCAATACCAATAAGTTTAAAATCAAATTTTTTTTTATTTATTGACTGATTTTCTTGTAATAAAAATAACTTATTAGTAATTAAATAATCGATCAATAAAGGAGTCTAAAATGTGTGTTTCTTGTTGTAAAAATACGTGGTATTTAATTATTATTTGTGTACGCATGATATCAGAAAATGTTTGCAATAATAGCTTGATAATAGCTTGATTTGATATACTGGTAGGTTTAATTTTTTAGCTTTCCCCGACTTTATTCTCTTCGTAAAACAATATTCAAATGCAGGTCGTTACAAATCATATGCGCTGTTACGTAATCCCCGTGTAGTTTCACAGTACACATTGAAAAAAATAATAGGCCCCTATAAGACAATGTTAATTTAATCACTTGAACTTCAAATGTGCATGCCACACAATTTGCTTTTGTAAGAAATAGAAATAAACGAAAAGAAAGACCATAATAAATCTCCATCGTTATCTAAAACATCTTACGAACTAAACAATCTCACAATTTTGTTGGGGCGCCTATCGGGGAGTTAAACGTCAATCCTTAAAATGACGTCATAGAGTTTAGGAGATAATAATAATTATTTCGCATTTCGCATTAAAAAAAACAACGTTATATTACCAACATTTGTAACAAACTCACTTTAAAGTTATGAGAAAAGTATAGATAATTGTATATTCTTTTAAATATACCAGGTATACCTAAAATGTCCAAAAACGTGACCAAATTCACCTTTTCCATTGGCGCACCCCATTTTAATACTAATATTACATGTATTACACTAAGAACAGCCGTATAATTACCACACCCACAATGTGGATTCGCATCATTCATCAGAAATAGTGATGAGATCCACCCAGTATCAGCATATCAAAAATCTCGTTTTACAAATCGCGGTCTCGTGTGGAATCGGCTTATTCTTGACGAAGAGAGATGAGCTCCACCCGACCATTCACATGCAATAATTATATGAACATATAAAATAACTCGTTTTACAATTCACCATCTCCGAAAACACAAGCTCAGGTAAATACTCGTTTTCATTATTTCTTTTCTTTATTGCAATCATAGTGAAATCGGGATTTTTTGAACATCTGACGCAGGGTAATATAGCTCATTGCTTATGTTAACTGAAACTTATTTTAACATTTAGCGTATTAAGTTGATTTCATCGTGCAATAATATTTATAAATATACAAAATAACGTTACGGTAACGTATTTTAACAACTGGTAGTAGCATATTTATATAGCAGCACATGAATTTATACGAAGTTACAAAACCTGTTTCAATATCCAGCTTAAACAGTTTATTTATTCCTGTAATACCAATGATAAATATTTTACAAATGAAGTAACGTATTTCAAACAAATGGTAATGGAACATTTATATACCAACATGCGGATAAATTTTTATGTTAATAAATTTTATGTTCTGTGGCGAATATAATTGATTTATTGATGGATAAAAAATAAAGGTACAAATTTATAACAGTTTTAATAATAGATGAAAAGGGAACTTTGAAAACCACCGAATTCGACAAATATGAAAATATTGCAGGTTCGGTTTGAATGAGCCTGTTCATGGGCTGTAATGGAAATGTTGTAAATTACTTTTTATAACATTTAAAAATATACACATATACACATAAAGTAACGTTTTTTCAAACAACTAGTAAAATCACATTTATATTAATATAGTAAATAAATGTGAAAGCACAGTAACGAAAACATACTTGTGAATTTCAAATAACCGCCGTTAGGAAATAACACATCTTTGAGTGTAAAATGTTAACTTATTTATTTTTTCTATCAGATATCCAGGCAATGCTTAATATGTCATTTTTTTGCAATTCAAAGGCAATGTTATAGTAAACACTATGTGACTATGTTTGAAGATTTACTTCTTCTTTGTAAATGTAATAAATTACGAATATTTCCATTTTGCAAAAGCTGTTCCTGACTTTTTCATTTCTCTGCATTTACAAAAAAATCAACGTTTTCATGTTTTAGAGTTTAACAACTTTCGAAACCTAATAGGACTGAAACAGATCATACGAGGATGTTAAAGAACAATAAACGTTTCTGAAATTTGGTTTTAATTGTTTCGATCGTTTCCTTTTTTGACGTACAGAGACGATATCAATTACGTCTCGTGACACGAAAAATAGTCTCCTTGCAGCGGACAAGACATATAAAGGACCCTAATAAAACTACTTTTTATACGTTAAAGTTACACAAAAGTTCTTCTACGTACATCGCTGTAAACTAGAGCCTTTTCTACCAGTCAGTGCTTAATTACGGAAAAAGATGAAAGTTTATAGTTGAACCGGGAAAGAAATTGTCGTCAGGTTTTCCAGTTCCGAATGATCAGCAACTTTTAAGACCACAAGTTTTCCCAAAATGTAAGACTGGGTTACATTCTGAATGATTGCAGACGTGTTTTAATGTAAAATTTAATGTAAAGGGTGTCCCCTTTCTACCTGTAACCATTTTCAAAGTGTGCTATTTATTATTTGGTTGTCATAGATTTTATGGTATCAAATGAACCTCTAAAACACGTTGCGACGTCGTAATTGAACAAAAGGGACGTCACGTAAAGTAGGTACTGTTAAAACATACCTGGTTTTTCGCATTATTCGCTGAATTTTGTTGACCTACGTGCACCAAATTAAACTTTTTTATGTCACCTTTGTTTTCATATTAGATTAAATGTAAATAAATAATTAAAAAATATGAGTTTGAAATGGTAACATATATTATGGGTCACCCTGTATCGTCATAACGGGAACAAGTGCTTTGATTCATTACCTTTTTAACCTTTACTAAGGCCTCCTCACGGTTAGCGAATTACAATGAATTCTAATTTTAAAAAGTGACTTTTATAGTACAAATGAAGGATAATGTAAACTATTCCTTATTCCCAGCCATACAGCACTCATATTAAAATGATAGCATTCATGTAGGAGCAAATATACCTACATATACGAGCAAATTACAATTCCAGCATCATAAAAAAAAGTTAGATTCTTGAAAATTTAAATAACTTCGAAAACGAGTTTCATTTAACATTCTGTTAAGCTTTATGACGAGGCGTGTATTCCCAAAACAATCACAGGAACTATGTAAACATTGTAGAGCCATATTTTAGCATATATTCTAGACAAAGTAATTCCTCTCTTCGACTTTGATACACATTTTAGAGCTATATATTTACATGTATTCTAGAAAATGGAATTCCTCTTTACGACTTTGCTACACATTTTAGAAATATATATTAACATGTATTCTAGAAAATTGAATTCCTCTCTTGGACTATGATACTCATTATAGAGCTATATGATTACATGTATTCTAGAAAGTGGAATTCCTCTCTTCGACTTTGATACACATTGTAGAGCTATATATTTACATGTATTCTAGAAAATGGAATTCCTCTCTTGGACTATGATACTCATTATAGAGCTTTGTAATTACATGTATTCCAGAAAATGGAATTCGTCTCTTCGACTTTGATACTAATTATAGAGCTATATCATTACATGTATTCTAGAAAATGGAATTCCTCCCTTCGACTTTGATACACATTTTAGAGCTATATCATTACATGTATTCTAGAAAATTGAATTCCTCTCTTGGACTTTAATACTCATTTTAGAGCTATATCATTACATGTATTCCAGAAAATGGAATTCCTCTCTTGGACTATGATACACATTATAGAGCTATATCTTTACATGTTTTCTAGAAAATGGAATTCCTCTCTTGGACTTTGATACTTATTGTAGAGCTATATCATTACATGTATTCTAGAAAATAGAGCTCCTCTCTTCGACTTTGATACTCATTGTAGAGCTATAGCACTACTTCAATTCCAGAAAATGGAATTCCTCTCTTGGACTTTGACACTCATTGTATAGCTATATCATTACATGTATTCCAGAAAATGGAATTCCTCTCTTGGACTATGATACTCATTGTAGAGCTATATCATTAAGAGTATTCCAGAAATGGAATTCCTCTCTTCGACTATGACATTCATGATGCTACTTGGACTTGGAAGATCTTCTGTGCCCTTGACATTGCCAGAAGGAGATGGAAAGTTTTCCGAGCTGTTCCAGAAGTCTTGTACTCAATCGGGCTGGAAGGTACACTTGAGTTATTCTAAACATTCTTGCTTTTTATGTTTCCTACTGTTATGGAATCAAATATATCGAGTCTGTCACAATTATTGTATTATTTGGATGAGGTTTATGATTCCAAGTAATTTTCTTATTTGTCATAATTTATATGTGCTATATTGCGAACAAACGTTAAAATTTTAATATGCATATCAGGAATTGCCACATTACGGAGTCGCAGCCTTCCCACACAGCCAAAAAGAAGAGAGAGATAGTAAATAAAATGATCAGTTTCAATAAACGAGAATCTGGTGGGTTACCGCCTTGGAACGAACAGTGGCAAATTAATTTGCCTTTAGGGGTTTAAACCAGGTTCTAGGGTGCACCAACCTTCATACTTGCTCCGACAGGTTTTCATAGACTAGAATGGAACAGAAATTTTATTTTCGAGGATATAAACAATGACATGTTGAAAAAATATAATAAAACATAATGCAAGTACACACAGTATCAACAAAACAGACATACAAAAAAGGATGTTAATGTATATAATGCTTAACTGGTGTTGGTCAACACAAATAACCTAGGTCATACATGTACTAGAACCTAGGGACACTCGAGCAATAATAACATATTTCGGAATTTTGTTAATGGTCTAACATTTGACAGCCTACATAAGATAATTTATTGGAGATATATGTGTTGATGTAGTATTGCATTCTTTTCTAATGTAATGTCATCTTCCGATCATTTTGCGAGCGTTATAAATCATGCTTCCTGTGTTGACAATTTCAAAAAATAGTAATCGGAGAAAACCGCTATGTCTTATGTACGGTGTCTGCGGGACAGATTTAACATTTTATTAGATCTGACTTTAGTGAAAATGAGGCAAAGCTGGATACAATTTCATGATTTCCAGAAGACATAAGCCATACAAATTTCTGAGCATTTGACAATGAATCAAAATTATAATAAATATCGATTAATTTTTTCAAAGAATATATTTCTACTAATATCAAAACTATGGCAAGACATTTAATTTACATTCACACTGTGAAATACTTGAACACCAACTGATCTTATACAAGAGCAATAGACCACATTTGATTAAATCTTGTTTGAAAAACATATTTCAGAAATACTCAGGTTTTCTTACAATATGGTGCACACAAGCAACCCAGCTTGACTTATTGTTTATCATCATCATCAAAACCATCATCATCATCATCACCACCACCACCACCATCATCATCATCATCATCATCATCATCATCATCATCAACAACAACAACAACATCATCATCATCATCATCATCATCATCATCATCATTATCATCATAGCTAGAACTACAATGCTTAAGATATGCTGTTTTAAAGTGGGAAATACCGCAATAACCAGTATAAGCTTTAGCGTTTTTTACAAGTATACTCGGAAAGCAAACATATGGAGCACACACATGTTAAATTTAAAATGAATAACATGACTTTTTCAAAGATTTTTTTTAATGTAAATGTTCATATTATGTAAGCCCTTTCATGTACAGTATTTTTACGAAGCTACATACAATAATATTATTATTGCGAAGCCTACATGTTATTTATTTTACGAAGCCTACATGTATGATACAGTTGTTAAGGCAGTAGCGGATTTTATGGGTATAGCGGATAGCCCGTTTCTTTTCTTGGTCATTTTCTTTATTTATACATTTAGAATGATTAACAATTATACCTACAGAACGTGTGAATTCTCCGCTTCACTTTCATGTTTTCTTGTGTAATTTCAAATTTTGCATTGAAAGTTTATCTTAAACGAAGTAGAACAAGGCAATCGGAAGTCGATACCAACACCGTGTTTTTACTTAATGAATAGAACAATAAACATGAAGTTTTATATTTAAAGCCTGTAAACTTTCAATAAATATGGTTTGGTTTGTGTATAAATAAACCTTGTATCACTCATAACAGAACATGTGTTTAAAAACCTGCAAATTGTCAGCAAACAGAGATAAAATAACTACCATGCATTTGGTCAATAACGGATTGCATATGTATGCTACTTAAGGGGGTCGTCTCCATATCAACTTGATCTGTCAAATAACTGCCAGTCTGTAGAAAGTTTAAAGTTTGGTATAATGAAGATTAACACTTGAAATAATATAACGCAATGTAGTGAATATACTGTAACTGTAGTATCAATAAATGTATCAATTATTATGCATCAATAATTGGGTGAGCCTGAGGAAATTCTGATAGTGCTTTCAATTGAAACCTTATAATTATTAAGAACACATGAGTCAGGTGTGAGGATGTTTTAGACATTGAGTGACTTCTCTATTTCTTTTTTCAATCTGGCAAGTTATCGAATATGTTTCCACAGCCTTCCATTTTCGAGAAGTCTTTCATTTAATTGTGCTATTTGTTGAAGAACTCGCATACATGTACGTAATCGATGAACTGAAGAGAAAATCCTTTTTTGGCAACAAAGTTTAGTTATCGACAGTAAATAACGATATTTTTACTAAGTATTTATGCTTTTTAATATGATAATACTGTATATTCCATTTGATTTCTCTGTGATTGGTTTTTAGTATTACTAAAACCCAGTATGTGATCAATATTATTTTAAAATGCAATTCATTTAATATCTGTATTGTTAATTTGTTATGATCTGTTGTATCATGATTTTCTTCTGTTACAGTTAGCAGCATTTCCCGGTTTAAATCAGTTCAAATGGTATTGATTTTTACTTGATAAACCGCTGAACATGTTTCAGTACATGTCATAATAAAATACAATATTTGGATTGGTTATAGAAGCCCCATCAGTGGCTTACACTATTATCCCATAATCCCCGAAGCTATCCGCTACTGCCTAAATCCATGTATATCATAAACAAAACCTCGAGCAGTTAAGTTGTCACAAAAATGAAAAAGAATGATGATTTTAAGAGAGAACACCTTTTTTGTTGAATGAAATTGACGAGTTTGTATAATTTCTACTTTTAAAGACCCGTAGAGCGGTAATCTGCTTAGCTATCCGCTACCACCTGATCAACTGTATTATTACGAAGCCTACATATATAGTATTGTTACGAAACATACATATTATATGTACCTACATATAAGTGCCTATATATACTAAAATAAAAAGTATCCACTTTTTATGCTTATATTCTCATTAACATATTTTCATTTAATCGGGAACGCTTTGAATGGTGTTTTGTTAGTAAATCTCAGTTGTTTTTAAGTTTAATTGTTCATGAATAAAAACTTCCACACCAAGACCTGAGGAACTGCCAATCGAATAACAATTAATCACGGATAACAAAACACAACATATTCAATTTAAAGGAAGGCAATTGGAAAAGGTTGGAATTTCTAGTGTTGTTTATCGAGAACCAGTTGTGTTATTGACGAATATTTAGTGATTTTATTTATCCACGAGGTAGAGAAAGTGATTTAATTCAAATGAATGTGAATATCTCAAAGAATCGCTGACATTTTACTGAAATTCTTATTATAACACAGGGAAAGATAACTTAGTCGTGGCTGCAGATTTTCAAGAATACTTTATCCCTTTGCAATGATAACAGAAAAGCAAATTTGTACACATATAGAATTTTTAGTTTCCATTTTCAAATTTAACAAAATTTAAAATAGGAAAGGCTCATTCAAACCGGTGGCTTTCAATGTTCATTTTCATCTGTTTCGTAAAACTATGTTTCCTTTCAATTAAGCAAAAACTAAGCAACATAAAACACCAAATAAATGCCCACATGAGTAAAATTAAAACCATATATGCATTTCGGCTTCGTAATATTACTTTACAAGTAGGCTTAGTAATTATGCAATGCACCTAGGCTTCATAATATAACGATATGCATGTTACTGCCCACGCCGCCTAGTACCGGATTTTTAGATATAGCTATTTTCTTTATTGATCTAACTTTTCTTAACTTATGTAATATAAAGTTAAATAAACATATATTTATGCGAAGTTTAATTTACCTGACGACAGTGTTAAAATGACTGCCAACTAAATTCTCGTTTCAGAATTACACAGATCCGGTTGTACGATCCTGTTCCCAGAAGTGTTCTTGCAAAACAAATTGTCACGAGGTTGGCACGTGCTGCCCAGATATGTCAGGCATCGACGACCTGAAGCCAAAATATAAATGTAAGGACCTGTCGGAATTTTGGTATACACATCCTGATTACATAACCCCAATAACAGGTTTCCGCTTTCGGGTGGTTGACGACTGTCCAAATGACACGATGTACAAGGATTATCCCCGCTGTGTTAATGCAACATATCTAGGTGACTTTATCATTGTGAGTGATCTGCAGGATGAAAGATTATACCGTAATCATCACTGTGCAAGGTGCCATGGTGTTTCAGAATATGTCAGCTGGAAGGCGGAAGTGCGTTTTTGTGAAGATATATTGTTTAAAAGATTTTTCTCATTCGAAGAAAGAGATCAATATATTTTGGCAAATTGTGCAGTCTTCTCTGTGCCACCTAAAGCTGAAAGCGGTGAAATGTCGCGATGCTTTAGCGATTATTCATCGGAGCATTACTGCCAATCTTCCACGCAGAATAGCACGATAATTAACACGATAAAAACACTTTGCAACACATCCCGACCAACTACAAGCATGATGTTCTTTGCAGATCGCGTGTTACGCATTGGTCAAACGTTTTATACATATCCAAACATTTTTTGTTATTTTTGTGAACTTGGTGGGGTACCAGTAAGTGTAAGTTGTGAGATGAAAAACTTCCCTACAGGTGCCAAGAATCCATCTCAAATTAAACTGACTGCTCTTCTTACTGGAGAAGATGAACTTACTTTAAACCAAGGCGACGAAAATTGTACATTGAGTACAATTTGGGATCCATATAGCGTAAGTTATTTTTAGAATTTAATAAAGCTTTTCTATAAAATATATGACATGATAAAATTAAGGCAAACCTTTATATGATTGAAATATTCTCACGAGATATATTTTGATAAGTATATATTTGATGAAAAATCTGTTACAGTTTAACCTGCATTAGCAGCCACCTGCATTCAGCAGCCACATGTATTCAACAGCCAGTTTGCATATGTCCGAAACTGACATTTCGTTCTTACTTTTACCTCTCTTAAACAGCCACCTGTGTTACGGAGTCACTTTTTGTCACTCCCTTGAGTGGCTGCTTCATACAGGCTTGACTCTTTTAGCTTATATACGCATTGATATCATTTTAAAGACGATTGATGTTATCGTAGTTTCTTGCATTCATGATTTTTAGAATATTCCTTGCACACCGGTTAAAAAAGTTGGCGTATGTTTCAGATGTTTTATCTCAATGAAAAGAAAACTAATGTCGGCCTCGAGTCAGCGAGCAATACTATGACCTAGTTACTGTGACCTGCGCACGTAAAACTAATAGCGTTGTGAAAATAATATTGCAGGCTGTTCACTCATAATATAAATAAATAAAATATTCATAAGTGCTTTTTACCAAAATGTGTGATTTTAAGATGGCCATGATACAGCAGAATAAAAGAAAAATAATATTTTCGCGGCGTATTAACAAAAAACGACTCAAACCATGTGGTAATATTCTCTTTCAACAAACTTTTCAGACAAACTGCAGACCAATATTCTGCCAAGTTGGAACCATCCCAGCCGGTAAACGATGTCTGCCGGTGCTTAAAGATGTCCATGGAGTTGCCGTTTCGCTGTATGTTATCATTTCGGTGCCGCAAGGTTACTTGTCTCACACACAAAATATCTCTAACCTGGTTGACAGTATACTGAAAGGCTTGATTAGCCAACATGGTGCTAGCTGTGGATTGTGTGACCGATTTTTCGGAACTATCAACGAGTCTGGATCGGATGTGCTAATGGAGTTTTCAGTCTTTACTTCCAGCAAGTGTACTCTAAGCCATATTTTGAAGATTGCTAGGTACCTTGTGTCTCAGGGAGCGATCGGTTTTCAAATGCAACTAAAAAGTGACACAATTAACATTTGGTTTAAATTATTAACGCATGAGATTGATAGGGAGTTCGACTATCAAAATGTTGGGATGTTTAAGGGAAAGCAGTGTCAGCTTATGAAAGTACTGGTTGATTGGATGTTTTTAGATTGTCCCCACTTCAGATTACGTGCAGACAGCCTCGAAAAACTTGGATTGGGTTACGATGTTCAGAAAACCCTCCTTCGCAAAATGGTTATGACAAAAATCTACAACTCCTCTGATATAGCGATCTGTATAAAAGATTATTTCTCCGCCCATTTATCTAACTCGGCAATGAAAAATAATATTGCTAATGGTTTCTCTCTACTGACCTTTCTACTAGCACACCTATTGTAAAATCGAATGCATTTGTTATTTCATGGAAGTTGTATAAAAAGAAATCTAAAATGTTTGTGACAAAATAAGATAAACAAAAAAAGACTCGATTTGCACTTTATCACCAAATACCGTTTTTCCACCAATAACGAACTACCATTATTCAACCAATCAAGAACTACCTTTAATACGACCAATCAAAAACAACCTTTGTTCGACAAATTAGCTTAATGCTTTTGAAAGACGATATTAAGTTCATATTCTTGTTTGTCATTACAAATTGATTAATGAACTGTTAATATGTGTTTTCATATAGCATAATTGTATTCTGCCTTTTTAATGAATGATAAAGTGACAAACATTGGGCTTTATATGAGACGTTCGTTTTATTCAATTACAAACGAGAATTTACAAAATGTTTAAAAGTAGCCAAATATTAAAACACCCTTTTTTCACTTTCTATAATAGACCAGCTGAAACGAAAAGCAATAAGGAATGGAAATACGGTTTACAAAAATGTTACTGGAAAGGAAGGAAACACTATTCTTAGACAGCTGTTTTTAAGTTTTACTGCTAACATTTATAGAGAATGTAAGCAGGGAACTACTTTTACACTGTGAATGTAAGCATGGAACTACTTTTTCACTCTGAATGTAAGCAGGGGATCTACTTTTTCACTCTGAATGTAAGCAGGGAACTACTTTTTCACTCTGAATGTAAGCAGGGAACTACTTTTTCACTCTATAAAAACAAAGAGTCATAAAGCCTTAGTTCCAAGAATCATTAAAACGGTATGACATAATCATAAAATTTAGAGTAGATTATTAAGAAGTCTGTGCTGCCATACTGGATAAAGATATAAACTTGATTGTTACGTGATTTGACATGCGCATTACAATTTATACTTACACGTGTAATATCAGACTTCTTTCTAAATATTAAGTTTTTTCTGGATTCCAAGGCGGTAACCCTAGTTGTTAATCTTGCGGACTCGGTTTGATTGACCATGTTCGTGGGCAGTAATTTAAATGCATATTACTGCCCATGCAACGTATCTCCGGGGTTGAGCGCAACTTTATATTTACACACATAAACTGTACATTTAAATAGACGAAAAGGGAACTTTGAAGACCCTCGACCACGACAAATATGAAAATATTGCAGGCTCGGTTTGATTGAGCCTGTTCATGGGTAGTAATGGAAATGCTTTTTACTGCCCACGCCGCCTAGCCCCGGGTTGAGCGCAACTCAATATTTGCACCAATAAACAGTACAAATTTGATCCATCCCAAACGATGGTACATGTATGCATATGGCGGTGAACATGGAACCTTCAATGCGGTATTTTTCAGATAAATATCATTCCACGTTCAGCGGCGTATGGTCCCCAGATAAAAGAATGGGTTTGCCCTAAACGACAAAAAACAATGGGCGGAACGAAACAGAATAGAATTTTGAGAGGGGATCTTAGAATACAAATCCTGCATATCATAGACAACGCCAAAGGCAAAATTTAAAAAACAGGAAGTATATCCCTGGGGGTGATTAAACATAATCCAAATTTTAATTGGCTGGGATATTGAAAACACCCATCTTTAAACTGGCCGAAATATTAAAAACAAAAAGTAAATTTAGAAGTACTATTAACATAGTACATACATATCGTGCTCGACGACCTTCAAAGGACGTAACTGATAACAGCACTGATTGAATGTACGGGGCGACTTTTTACAGCCGCCACACGGCACAACCAACGCTACTGTGATATTGAAATAGATGAAAAGGGAACTTGAAGACCCTCGACCACGACAAATATGAAAATATTGCAGGCTCGGTTTGATTGAGCCTGTTCATAGACAACCCCATTCTTTAATCTGTGGAACTCTGTACATAGAATGGTATTATAGTTAATCTAAAAATACCGCACTTAAGGTTCCATGCTTATCGCAATATATCGTTTGGGATGGATCTTGTACTGTTTACTGCTGTAAATATTGAGTTGCGTTCAAACCGTTGCTAGGCGGCGTGGGAAGTAAAAAATAATTTTAGCATTTCCATTACTGCCCACGAATGGGCTCACTTAAACCGAGCCTGCAATATTTACATATATGTCGTGTTCGGTGGCTTTCAAAGTTCTATTTCATATATTTCAAATATTTTAAAAGACAAGAGTTAAAACACATGTTTATTTTTTCATCGATTCTTCTCTTTTTATATTGCCATTTGTTATTGTAAATCAAATTTTATAAGCTCACATTATATCATGTTACGTATTTAAGTGTTTTTGTGACGCTTAAAAGATGATAAA
Organism: Corbicula japonica; assembly: GCA_038501625.1. Lineage (NCBI taxonomy): Eukaryota > Metazoa > Mollusca > Bivalvia > Venerida > Cyrenidae > Corbicula > Corbicula japonica. The sequence continues at coordinate 264,012 of JAZAYU010000104.1, read as the reverse complement.
ATTTGTATATTTACGCTTGATATTTTGTTGAATTTTTGGATTTAGATTTTGATACCCATATAGGTTAAAATGTCATTTCATGTTTGGTATTTGGTTGGATTGTGAGTTTAATTGCCATCAGGTTTAAAAAGAAATCATTACGCATTTTACATACTGTGTTAAAGTTTATTTATGTTTGTGTTTTGGAGATGGATAAAATACGTGTATTGGTTCCATAACGAGCTGTGTCTTTCGCTTTTGATGATAAGCCTGTTTCATTATTATGGACCTACTTAACACGATAATGTATAACCTGAGTCAGTATAACATTTGAACCTGCCTAAACAGTCACATGTATTAAGCAACCACCTCTCCTAAACAGCAAGACTAAATATGTTCTAAACTGGCATTTTGCTCTTATTTTTTACCTCTCTTAAACAGCCACCTTTGTTAATCAGACACTTTTTGTCACTCCCTTGGGTGGCTGCTTAATACAGGTATGACTGTATACTCATGTATCCTAGACAGGTCATCACAAATCCGTTTTAATGTACTCAAAAATGCCCGAATTGTTCAAAGTATTAACACGAATGATCGATTTATCTAGGTATAACTTAAAACTTAAAAACATCGACACTTTTCTGCAAATGCATATGCATTATGTATGGATCGCCCTTCGTTTTCAACATAGTGAGGATAATTCAAAAGATATATGAATAAATAATGAATAAATTATTGAGGATAAAATATATTTTTTTTGCATTAATAAATAATGAATATTGTGCCGTGTTTCGGCTGTAAAATGTCTCCCATTACATTTAATCAGTGCTGTTGGTCTATACGTACTTTAAAGGTCGTTCAGCAGGGTACAAGTGTATGTTTATAGCACATATAAAATCACATTTATTTTAATAGTTCAGCCAATTTTAAGATGGGTGGTTTCAATATCCCAGCTAGAATAGATTTTAATATTTTTCACCCCTATGATATACTTACTACTTTTTAATTTGTGCCTTTGGCGATCTTGTGATATGCAGATTTTTTATTCTTTGATCCCCTATCAAAATTATATTCGATATTTTCTATTCAGTTTCACCCATTGTTTTCTCGTTTCTAGCAAACCCATTCTTTATCTGGGGACCTTAGGCCAGTGATAATGAAATGGTGTTTATCTGAAAATACCGCAACGAAGGTTAAATGTTTACCGCAATATGCATTTAATTGTTTGGGAAGGATCAAAATTATACTGTTTACTGGTGTTATTACTGAGTTGCATTCATCCCGGGGCTAGGCGGCGTGTGCAGTAATATGCATTTCAATTATTGCCCGTGAACAGTGGCCAAGGTTATAAAGCTGAGTTTGGAAACCAGTCTCAATCGCCATTTCAGCCAATCAGATGCTTGAGATTTGAGACTGGTTTCCATGCTCAGTTTTATAACCTTCAGCCCGGGCTCAGTAAAACCGAGCTTGTAACATTTTCATATCGGTAGCTTTCAAACTTCTTTGTTCGTCTATTTCATCTGAAACTACTGGAACCTGGTAATATATCAATGTAAAACCTGCATTTCGAGGATGGCCAAAAATCCTTACCAGACAGGCAAACAAGAAGAAAGATAGCATGTGTTTATAAAGCGATCAAGCTCAATAAAAACAATTAATGAAAAAGATAGAGCGCCTTGAAGTGTAAAATGGGGAAAATATTTGCCACTATGAATGAAATCCAGGTGCTAGGTTGCTAGCTCCAACCCACCGGCATGGTTATAGGCAAAAGCACACAAACGTATAAAAATTAATAATCTATTGTCATAGTCTAGAACAAGTCCCCTGGAGTAAATTAGAAAGAACACGATGCCGTGATTAAAATGAATAGATCGAGCTTCTTTTAAATGAGTTCTCATCACAAGCTCACCAATCCATGCCAACGTCTTGCCTTCAAACAGGAAACCTAAGCGATCAACTGTAGATTGTTTTATCAAACAGAGCACTCTAGAATTTCATAGCGGTTGCCTTCCTTTAAATGTGTAGACGGATTTTACAAATAACGTGGAGAAGTTAATTTTGCATTTAATACAACTCAAAATTTGATAAGGTCTACTTTTGTAGTCTGTAAATTATTCCGCTCACATAATTTTACTGTATATTCTGAGTCAGTTCAATAGTTCAACTCACATTTAAGGAATGATTCTTATTTTGGTGCGGTTCATGCAGATTGGACGTGCACGCGAGAGCTGGCAAATCCATAAAGCGCGCATGCACGTCCAATCTGCATGAACCGCACCAAAATAAGAATCATTACTTATATTTACATTTTATTCATTTTTTGTCTTTGAATAAATTTAAGTCGAACGCTTTCAAAAATTAGTATTAATTGAAAAGGGGGAGTAATACGTGGGAGTTTTCAATAGTAACAGCCATGACGTTACTGACGTCATTACGGGTCATGCGGTTTATGCAAAATGAACCGAATTTTTTTAAACGAAGAAATCAATAGGAATGTAAATATTACCAATTCATCGTGTTTTTTTTTCAACAAACAAAACGTAATTTGTCATTAAGTGCTCAAAATGTTAAGTTATTGCGCCTTTCCCCATTGCTTTGCCATAGACAAAAAAGACAAATATATAAATCTCTCAAACGGCACAATGCACTTCCAACAAACTTTGCACAAACAAATTCGAAAAAGTGTATGCTTATTTTGCATATGTTACGAAAAGTTAGAACAGTAGAGAAAAATAGTAAGACCTAACAAATCTCTCAAATTCTATTTGCAATTTATCATGCACCCTAATGCTAAAGCTCCTATACCCGCCGGGGTGATATTTGTTTCGCATATCGGTCACCGACCCGATATTGCTTGCACCGTGTTAAGTTTACCATAAAGTCCGAGGACACCCGTCGTCCAATCCGACGAGACCTCTCATCCGTAACCGCCCACTTAGTGACAGAACTACTTTCCGGAAGCCATTGTAACTAATGTAAACAAATATCGATAACGAAACAATTTTCCGTATTTCACCTTATTTCATAAAATTTGAAAACAAATAATGGTGTTATTGTCATTTTTTCTTTAAAAAAATCGTTTATTAAACACTGCTAATTGGACTTTCTCCAGTAATTCGTCATTTTTGTCTGTTGTCAAATGCGATATTCCTGTAAATTCGTGGCCCGTACGATTGGTGTTGTTGGCGAGATGTGGATTCATTTTTTTCATGGGAAACTCTGGAAAATAAACGAGAAAAAAAAACACCTCATTTAAAAAAATAAACTTTGGCTGACTCCAAAAAGACATATTTTGAAACAGGTCTTTAAAAGCAATTATAATTGTGACAGGAGAGTGACACAGATTGCTTAAAAACAAGGTTTTGTGAAATAAAATTACTGCTCCACAATTTTTTTTGTGACTGAATAAAAGCGGAAGAAGAATTAAATCTGTTTTTGTAAAACCGTCAATAGAGAATAACAAGGTTGCTGTCTTGCGATATAAGTGTTATCAGTCGAGGCCGAAATGGGAAGCGGAAGGGCGAGGCTCTGCTGAGATTTTTAACAATATCCTGATGATATACTATACTTAAAACTTTTTTAAAGTTTATTTTAAAGTGTTTTTGGCACCATTTTGAGAAGGGAAATACTACAAATTTTTCACTGAAATTGAGAATTTCAACTTCATTAATCAAATGTTGATAAAAATTATTTTTAAAGAGTCTACAGATTGATCACCAATCACCCAAATTAAATTTCAGACTTTAAAGTGATTTTTCAACATAAGCAAGTAACATATATTTTTTTCTTAATCATGTTTTGGGAAAAAACATTTTTTGTAATTAGGAATGGGACTGATGGCCGTGAATGTACTTCATGCAGGTGGAAATTGTTAATGCATAGTCTGTTGGTTTTTTAAACTAGTATGAAATCTTTCCAAAAATCTTGAGTAATAATTTATCTTATAAATGTTACAAAGCTGACAATTTGGAGCAAGTGTTTATTAAAATAAAAGTTTCTTCACAATATTTTATACGTAATTTTACTGCAATGTCTAATGAAACATTAAGAAAACTTGTCCAGTTATGAGAAATAATTAATTTTATGCACACCATTTACTAATGATTTAGCCTACTATTTTCAGTGTTGACTTTCAAACCTAAAATTGGAAGTGTTCTTCAATAATTTAAATTTCTTATAGTATATAAACATGCATAATTATGATGTTGTAAAATAAAACTCTGAGTCTGATTTCAAATTTTTACCTTTCTTGTCTTTCACAACTCCAGTACGGTCAGTACCTCTTGTAAATTCGGCATGACAGAGACATCCATTCATAGGGTTAGACAATCATGGTGGGACCAACCTACAAAATAATATAAATCAGGTTACTGTTTTGTGATATGCATTAAAACACATCGCAGGTACAGGGTTTTGGGGTAAAACTCATAAAAATTATACAAAACTATGGTTAATGGTAAATTTTTAATTAACCTTTTACTCCAAATATACACATTTTAATGCATGTGCCACCAGTGTAGAACCAGATGTTGAAATATACATATCCTTGATTTAAGATCTTGATTCGCATTAGTTGCATCTTGGTCAGAAATAACCTAACGAATATAAAAGCGAACAGTTAAGATGGCACAAATGTGGCGGCTGATCAGGATCTACAATGCTCACCAATGCAATAAAGGTATTTACATAATCAAATATTGGACAAGCCCTTTTCTGGCTTTTTTGAGAAAAAAGACTCTTTCCAAAATTAGAAAATTCATGTTAAGAAACATTCAAAATATGGAAAAATGTAAAACAACTGGAAAACGATTGATAAATCCCGTCTCGTACTGTCCTAAAACATGTTTTTTTGACTCTCGCACTAACCATCCAGATTTCGCGAACCTGTTTGGCATCAAACATTTTATCTTTCAATAGGAATATTTTTTTAATTGGGAGAAAAATAAAAATTTGCATTGGAAATGCGTCGGACGCATGGCATGCACAGAAAAACGCCTGTGGAGTGGAATCCTTCATATAACCGGACTAAAATGGAAGATTTTTCTTTATAACTTTTGTACTTGCACTTCTGATTTCAATAAAAATGTGTTTATTTAACTGATAAAATTGTGCTGTCGATTGTTGGGTGAACAATTCAGTACCCTGAAAATGAACAATTTTAAATTTACATTTTATAATAAAAATTACCTTAGTAAAACATTTGAGGTATCATCCTTCAACACTAAACATGTCAGGTGTTGATTGATCTCAGTTACAGTAGTCAGGTAGTGGGTCTACTATACTGTAGACCCTGTTCTTCTGAAGATCAGCATAGATCTATTCGAGGAAACAAGTGATATTTGCTATCATGGCCCCTCTTTAGTCTGATGGAGATTCGAATTCGGTGCTGGGTTGATGCCTTATGTTATTAAATATGTCTCAGTGACATTTCCTAGATACGGATGTTGATCAATGTCAAAAATTATAACGATGACACAAATCACTGAATTCCAGAAACATAGCGATACTTCACTTTTCTGTTGCCACTTCATTTTGTCATAAATCCGATTTCTGATTAAAACAGTTGTTTCTCGATATAGCTATCCAAGAACAATTGTTAATTTATCAAATCACACCGAAATAAACACATTTTCTGTCAGAAAAATATGGTGTCCACGACCTCGCTAAATAAATTTGATTGATCATATTACTGAGCAATAAACGTTCGTTTGAGCTTGTATTACTTTGTTTATCTTAAATTTGGGTAAGAAATGGGTAGTTTATCGCTTCAAAATGAACTAATTTCTTAAAATTTTATGTAAATCAAAACAAAAGGGGCCGTTATAAAGAACTATTTATCGGCGCATAAGAAATACCGCGAGCGTTTTTAACGTTTATTTTTGAAAAAAATCACGGCGATAAAACGTTTCATAATGAATTTAGCATAGTACACAAAATCACAGCGGTAAACCTATTCCAGATGAATTTAGCATACAGTAGAAAAAACATCGACATTTAAGTGGTAAGTGCATGATAAATAGAATAACAGGTTGCTGTCTTGCGATATAAGTCATGTAAGTGTTATCAGGCTCGGCCGATATGGGGGCGGAGGAGCTCGGCAGAGCCTCGCCCCTCCGCTCCCCATATCGGCCGAGCCTGATAACACTTATATCGCAAGACAGTAACCTGTTATTCTTTATTTATCGCAAAAAGAAAGCAACACAAAACAAAAATTCAAACGTCAACATGCGTGAAATGATACTGACAACATAACCTAAGATCCTTGAAGAGAACTCTCAATTGTGAAGACAGAAAGTTTGATGGAAGTGCATTGTGCCGTTTAAAATAGATTAAAAGGGAGAGATTTGTATATTTTTCTTTTTTGTCTATGGCAAAGCAATGGCGAAAGGCGCTATACCTTTACCTAAACAATAATAATTACAGACTACTAAGAGGCCCTTTTAAAGTTTTGAGGAGCATATTTTGTTTGATTTATACTCAAATTTCCATAAACGATGGTTGAGAATTATATTGTTACAGTAGTGATTTTAAACTATTTTGAATTAAACCATGTATCGGCGATGTATGACATCACCATTTAAAAATGGAAAGTTCACAATATAATAAAAAAATCATCTCATTAGCATACATGTTAGTCACGAACCCATTTTCTACAAAGAAATTTTGCTAAAGAAAGTGTTTTGCTTTTCTGAAAAGTTAGTTTTATTGAGCTGAAGTTAATTATGAAAGGTTTCGATAACCCAACTTCGAAAATGTTTATTAGCAGTATATTAAACAAACTTCTGGTGCAAAAACTGTAATGTCTTCTTGATGTTCAGTAGAAAGAAACAGGCATAAAGTTTCATAGCATTATTAAAACAGATCAACAAGAGGTTATTTATTGTTACCCAATGCATAGGGATGCCTATTTCTTGTTTACAAACAAGACCTTTGCTTCAGTGATCACAGTATTTGTTTACCATAAAATTGAAATTGACGTCATGACCATGCAGCTCAATTGTTACGCGGTCAGACGAACAAAAAATGTATGAATTAGCCAGCTTCTTTCCAGATTTTATCCCGGGTCTGATAGCGACTCGCCGATTGAACGACATGCTGCATTTGCAAGTGAAATTTATGAAAATGGATCTTTAAAAGCCACAGGACATGGCAAATTTGAAAATATTACAGGCTTGGTTTGATTGAGTCTGTTCATGGACAGTAATGGAAATGCATTTAACTGCCCATGCCCCCTAAACCCGGGTTGATCGGAACTCAATATTTACAACAAAAACAGTACAGTTTTGATACATCCCAAACGATAGTATGCATATGGCGGTGAACATGGAACCTTCAATGCGGTATTTTCAGATTAATATCATTCCATGTTCCATAACATTAAAAAGTTTCCCTCAAGCAGATTTGAGTTGTTCGATATGACTCTTAAATATGTTAAAGCTATAACACCGTGTTTTGTTGTATTTACTTTTACGATGGTTGTACAAGAAACGATTCGTAAAAGTAATATATTTTCCGCCGGCTAAGAGAAACGAATCGTGGTGGAAAATAATTTCATATGATTAGGTAAGATCTTTTGAATGTACCAATCAAAAGTTGTTTCGTTCACTGGTTTTACGCAAAGTTGTCGTGTGTATTGTTCCAATATGTATGGTCATTCAGCTTTTGGCATTCAACGCTCACAGACACAAGTACGGGGGAACTATACAGTATATATGAACAGTATGTCATACAGGCACTTATGATGAGTTTACAGATTTAAAAAAAAATATTGTATTTTGTGGCAGCGTCAAAGTGGCGTTTACGCGCCGTTTTGACGACGTCACGCAATTGATGTTGTTATTCCCTGATGAAGATTATAAATCGAAACGTCGGAATAAAAATATTAACAACATATTTCGTGTTAGTGCAGATTTCTTCCCCAATTTAGAGATTACAGATTGAAATTTTAAAAAAACGTTATATGTTAACTGTTCCAAGTTGTATAACGTATGTTAAGTTACATTTAATTTATGTATTGCATACGGTGAAGAACATTTTGTAAGCTTTGCCCAAGTGCTCAGTACAATATATACATTATGAAACAGTATGACTTTGTTGTTTACTTGTGCAAAGATCACACCCAAAGGAATTGTACGCCCTGTTTGGACTGCTTATTTTTGCGTGGTTTATTTGTCTCATTTTTCTAATAACGATTGTGAAAACGGACAGCAAATGAAAGTTTTCCTCCTTTTTATTACACTCATAAGTGCAATAATATTGTTTGTCACAGAAACGTTTTATAATAGCGTCATATTATTTTCATTATTTATCAGTTTTGGCAGAGTAATGAGCACCTTCTCAGTTACTGGTACAAATGGGCGTTAATTTAATTAGCTGTTACCATGGTTACTATCTAATGAATTTCACGGCTTTTAGCGTACAGGTTTTTTGATGTTATAAGACCATGATTTTTAAAACTCTGACACAGCGACATTCACGGTATGTACCCAGATAATGAGAATCGCAGATAATGATAGATTGTGAGAAAAATGATAGATCGCCAGGTCGGAGGAAACACCATGGAGAGGTTAGTTTTTGTATGCATTTCATGTTACTGTGATCTAATACTTATCTTTTGCGATAGATAACAATCAAGCGATGTCCTAGCCTTCCTCTCATACCCATACATTTGGAATCGGCCTTCAGATAAAGTAAAACAAAGGTAAATGATCACGCAACATTCCAGATTTCTACAAAAAAACTACGTATTATGCCCATTTAAAATAAATTTAAACATGTTTTTTTTTGTAAACGACACTGCTGTTATCAAAGCCCAAACATCGACAATCAATATGCCACCCAAATTTAGTCCGTATTATGAGTATATGCCTTAACAAACATCTTTTTTCTGAGGCACCTGAAGCAAATTGGATAATGGGGATTCGCTCGGTTGATAATGGGAAATTCAAATATTCATGAAACGGATAATGGTGGAGTTTAAGTATTTCTCCTAATTGAAATGTTCAGATAAAATTATGTTATTTTAATAACTCTTGTATATAGTCCGTTTTTGCTATCCACTGTGATCATTACAAAACATATGCATCTTTTCATTGTATTTATGACGTTTTTGGTCGTAGCTTTAAAATCAAATTAAAACGTTACAATGACAAATCGTTTTGTACGGTGTTCCGTTGAGGCCATCGTTGTTTAGCACTGTCGCTGTCGACATCTTCGGCGAGAACACGAAACAACGATGCGAGATCACGAAAACACGATGCGCGGTCGCGAAAGTACGATGCGAGAACGCGATATTTAAATCGGGTCTTGGCAGCTTACTTTCGCGACTAAGCATCGATGTATCGCGTTCTCGCCTGCTTTTTCACGTTTTGGATGTCCAGTCCTTAGGCCGTCAAGACCACGAAAACACGCTATTTTATTATCATCGCGTCCTCGTACTTTCGCGACCTCGAATCGTATTTTCGCGACCACGCATCGCCAAAGCGATCTAGCATCGTTGATTCGTGATCTCGCTTTGTATAAATTGCGCAACGCTGAGAAAAGCAAATCATTGTTTGACTATTCAAACTTTTATATTAAAAATAAACACTATGCTGAATGAACTTACTGAGATCTCTTCAATATTGGAAAGGGGACGAACATTATGAAAAATAATTAATGTTGTGAAATATATTTGATTTTTATTTATTTATGTTGTGAAATATATTTGATTTTTATTTATATTTCCCGATATTCCTGATATTGGCTATCTGTTTCATCTACTAGCTAACTCTGACGATGCATTTAAACTTAAAAGGCACTTTTATGTGTAGTATCTTCTAACACAATATTCAAATAACCGGGTAGGAGTAAATTTTCATTTAAATCCAAACTTGTTAAGCGTTACTCAAATAATTTCTCTCACACCAGATCATAGCATGTACTTATTAGACTAAAATTTCTGCGAAATTCGCTCTTTTTCAGTCAATTATAGGCCTAAATTTTGCACATTGGCACAAATAATATAAACCACAGCTAAATCATGCTACTTAATTGATACAGTTTTTTAACAGTTACTACCCAATTGGCAAAGGACGCCACTCTCAAAAGCATTCATATGTATAACGGTTGGCTCCCATTACGTGAATACGTTATCTTAGACCATAATAGTTATAGTAATTAACTAATGTATTTATCACCAAAAAATGCAGATTCGGGTATTAAGAGGCTTTGGGTTAGTTCTTAGTTGATGCCTTCGGGACAGAAAGAAATTATGCTATTTCGGGAGACCATTACGATAAATGGGTCATGTATCTTGTCACTAGAGCTGGTGGTATTGTTTCCTAAAGATAGCAGTTTGCGGAAAGAGATGGAACATGCAAAAAAGAATAGGATAAATAGTATTAAGGTTGAAATAAGGGAAACTATACCATTATCCAGTCAAGAATTTACATTATCCATTCACGTTTTCTGGGCGAATCCCCATTATCCAATTTGCTTCAGGTGCCTCAGAAAAAAAGATATTTGTTAAGGAATATACTCAGTATACTGGCTCAAGCTGGGTGGCATATTGATTGTTGATGTTAGGGCTTTGATAACAGCAGTGTCGTTTACAAAAAATTTATTTTAAATGGGCATAATACGTAGTTTTTTTTGTAGAAATCTGAAATGTTGCGTGATCATTTACCTTTGTTTTACTTTATCTGAAGGCCGATTCCAAATGTATGGGTATGAGAGGAAGGCTAGGACATCGCTTGATTGTTATCTATCGCAAAAGATAAGTATTAGATCACAATAACATGAAATTCATACAATAACTAACCTCTCCATGGTGTTTCCTCCGACCTGGCGATCTATCATTATTCTCACAATCTATCATTATCCGCGATTCTCATTATCTGGGTACATACCGTGAACATTAGGTTGGTCAAAACGCACATATTTTTTCCACAACGTCAATTATTGTCAAAACGGGCGTTACTAGTGAAGAAACCGAGACAGTCCAATAGTCTTTTTGACTCTTTTATTTAAAAAAAGTTTTTCATCGTAAAATGAAATTTATCTGCAGAAAATAGAAATTTTATTCCAAAATCATAATACTATCCAGACGACATTGAAAGGCTTCGAAGACTTTGCCTCCTAGCTTACGAGAGTCACCACGGCGCAATCACCAAACCCAAAATCACCTGTAAAATAATATTATCACATTCAATTGGGGCATGCCACGGGAAAAGGAACCTTTGGTCATATTTTGTGACATTTAAGTTCTTACTATATTTAGAAAGAACTTACAATTATTTATTATTGTCCCATAACAAAAGGGTGATTTAGTTACATCTTCTGACGATAAAATGTTTTTTTACCGCGAAATGCATAATAATTAATGTCGTCCGTTCAACTTTATGACGTCATTTCAAGGATTCGACGTCAACTGTCCGAAGGCACCTTTTCCCGTGACGCACCCCAATTGTTGACGTTAAAACATGCAACAATAACTTAAGCGTTTGAAACATCATAAATTAATGAGCAGTTTTGTTATATATATGTGGTAATTAGGGGTTATTTTTGCAAAAGAACACATGTTTATTTTCCACTAAATTATGAAGTTTTCTCCGTGAAATTCAATTGGTATTTTCTTTGTTTTTTTAACGGTGGAATACCATTTTAACTTTCACAAGTTGTCTTACAAAAAATGTTTGTCACAAGAAGCCTGATTAGATACCATGTATTGGATGATTAAGATCTATATTTAAAATACTTGTCAAAAAGGCCTGATGCAATACGATAATAATGTATTGGATGTTTTCGCCCTATCTTTTTAATGTTTGTCTCAAAAGCCTGATGCAATACCATGTATTGGAAACTTAAGGCCTATTTTTCTACAAATGCTTGTCTCAAAAAGCCTGATGCAATACCATGTATTGGATGCTTAAGACCTATTTTTCTACAAATGCTTGTCTCAAACAGCATGATGCAATACTATGTATTGGATGCTCTAGACCTTTTTTTAAAAAATGTTTCTTTAAAAAAGCCTGATTCAATACCATGTATTGGATGCTTCAGCCCTTTTTTATTTTAAAAATGCTTGTCTCAAAAAGCCTCATGCAATACCATATATTGGATGCTTAAGGCCTATTTCTTAAATGTTGTGGTGGCGAGCAATAAGTTATGGTGTCAAAGCAGCGTCGTGGTGTTGATGCGCAGTCAGGTTAAACACATATTACAATTGGAAAATTGGTATTAAGCATATAGTTCAACGTTACACATTTCGCTTTAAGAGTAGAACATCTGCTTGCCAAAACTAGACGTACATCACTTAACAATTAAATTATCACAACACTGGTAGGACATGCGATGAAACCCGTGAATAAGGGAGTGAAATAATACTTTATAAAGCTTTATTCCCTATTACAATAATCGAATTTTCATTTTCATTACTAAAAATGAATACTAACTGGAGAGATAAATATGAAATCACTACCAATTAACTTACTTATGTTTCCGGTATTTGCGCTGGTACTGAGTTTCGAGTATAAGATGTAAGGCCAGTTACCATACTGATCGAAAAAACAGTTTCCGGTGCCGTCAAATGTACCTAACCACGTGTTGTCATTGTCACATCCGCCGAAGTCTTTATTGATGTAGAAATGGCGGTGCACAGCACTGAGCCTATAAATCAAAACAACTCCTGCTTAGTATGTTGTTGTTTCTTCGAGTCGTTCTCACAACAAATATGTGAAAAAAGTGCCACAATAGACGTCCATATTTAGTACCAATAAAGGGTCATTACTCTGTAGTGGCTGAAGCGATTTGGCTGAATATCGAACTTGGCCGAGATATTATGCCAATAAACATATAACGCAAGATTGATGAAAATCGATCAACAACAGTTTTCTGTTTGAGTTATTGAGCGGACATCGCTGTGGACACCGCCCGTGTTCCTATAATATCACCCGTCTTCGACGGGCGTATAAAAATCTCAAAAATAGAAATAAGAAAGTTGTAATGCTTAACTGTACAGTGTAAGCCTCATTAGGATCGCCCCTATATAAAGGACAACCCGATAATAAGAATATTATTATATCATATACCCTATGAATTTAAAGCATTCTGATTGGTCGAGAGCTCCGTACTCGCGAGTCCGAAAAAAGTGATAACTACCTTTGCTATCATCATCATCATCATCATCATCATCATCATCATCATCATCATCATCATCATCATCAGAATGCTTTAAATTCATAGGGTATATGATATAACAAGTAAATACTAATGTTGAGGTCGATATGTATTTTTGCGGACCTGGGTAGTGTGTATCATAAATCCCCCGTTTTACAGTTTTGCACAATTTTCCACCCGGAAATAAAGACTACCCTGCAACTGAGACCATTTTTGGACCTAGGTTGTCCTTATAACGGAGGCAGTTGCAAATTATGTTTCCAAGACGATATATGTAATCCCAAAGATTTTCTTTTGCGTTAATTGTTGGTGGTGTCTGATTCGAAATTGATCTTTTAAACTCATGATCTCTTTTCTTCTCTACTTTTTGGCTTCGTTGGAAGGCTGTGTTTTTCGAATGTGGCTATTCACTTTTTGTTTTAGGCAGTTTTTGCTTTTGCAATTACAGTGAACCATTTAAAGTTATTGCGTATAAAATAATAAAATAAATATAAACTATAAAACCATTAAAGATTACGTTGGCCACGGGTCGTCGATTGCAAAGGTGTTGTATGGGGCGGAAGATGTTAGATCTGTGTAGCTAGACGCTATCACCCTGGAGCTGTTAAACCAGTTGGTGCTGTTACTTCCGGTCGCGTTAAATAACACCCAGGCAACCTCTACCCCCTCCTTATAGACCGAGTATCTCACCTGTTATCATATTATGTAAGTTGAAAGGTTGTCTTTATGTTTATGTAAAAATAATAAAAATAATAATTATTATTATAATTCAACAAGTGCGGGTTATAATTGTATCGTTTGAAATGTATTTACATATATTGGCATTTGACGAAAAAAGTTGATACTATGGGATAGAGTCAGGTTCAAGCTTAAAGCGGATCAGTTCCGAATTTAAAATGTGAATTTAATTAAGTGTTTATTCGTAAACTACAATTGGTTGAATCTTTCTAACCAAGTCTTTCGGAAATACAGTACATTATTGAAAACCCTCTGTTCTTCAGACATGAAAATTCAATAAACACAGTTTCAATAAATATTAGTGTTTTCAGACCTCCCAATTTCAAGCTAATAACTGATCATGCGTACTACAATTAACAAGCACATATTCATAGTCATTTTTATGACTGTTTTGAATACAATAAAACAGTGTACGCGGGGTAAAATGTGCTACATGTATGTATGTATGTATGTATGTACCTGCTGAGGATAAAGGGTGGCCCATTCATCAATTAAAGGGTTTCTGTAGTGTTTAAGGCAACGAAATGGATCCGCCACACTTCGGCATGCTGGGTCATCGGTCGTTCCGGGTCCAGCTTTAGCCCAGGCCTCGGCGGTAGGAGTTCCGGTACCGGGGATGCCGCAAAATAGCATACCACCAACTAAAACCAATTACAAAATGTAAAGGAATAAACAGCAAAAATAGATTCGCAAGCAAAGTTTGCATGCAGTTGTGTTTAAATATACTACTTTAATTGACCTTACGCAGGAGCTTCCATAACCACGCCCACCGATTTTCAAGGGGAACTACTCTTCCGATGTCCGTCAAACAAAATGGCTAATCGAGTCGGTACGCTCGCAAACATACCCGATGATTTTCGAATAATGTACTTTAAATGTAACTTAACGTCACGAAAGAAACAGAAAGAACAAGATTTATATCGGGCTGTTACCTGGAAGATATAAAAATAACGCCCCAAGTTTTATCATTTAAACAATATAATTAGCTTTTTTCACCAGATTTGTTGTTGGTTTAGGGATCGGAATGAACCTTATTCCATTTGCTTGCCTCTCCGGATATCTAGTGTCAGAATTGCAGGGCCCGCAGCAGCACCTTTTCAGCATTATTATGATTTTTATAAATTAACTTGGAATTTGATGTCAGACACGCTGGTCAGTTTGACGGAGAAAATGGCGGATAGTAACAAGGCTTATCAGCGCGATACTCTTGGTTAATTGCACTGTCAGTTAAACGGCCAGCGTAAGGTCAATTATGATAAAGATCGCTTTTTCTTTAATATCTCTTTCATGGTAAACTCAAGACAAGTGATTACATCATACATATAGATCATTCTAATAGCATACCTTACCTGTCCAGAAGATATTACACATTTTCAGAATAACAGCAAAAGTTTCAACATTTCAACCTTTTTTTAAGCAATAAGCACGTTCTGTTATCTGACCCCTATCAAATATTGAGAAGTATAATATGTTCTTGTCAAATTTAAGAGTACGTAAAATTTAGTTTATTCCGTTATATTCTGTGAATATCATGAAACAAATATGGCGTACTTACGTTTGTCACAGTTTTTGCCTTTCCAGCCCTCATAACAAGTGCACGTATAGCCATTAGGATGACTCGCGCAGCTACCATTTACACATGGATTTGGGTCACACTCGTTGATTTCTGATTATTAAAAAAACAACAACATGTACCTTTACATTTATCGCATTTTACATATGAGACGAGTTATCTAGTATAACCAGCACATTTTAGCACACATTTACAAAACAAAGAAAGAAACCTGCGCAAAATAACATGGGCAACCCCAATAAGGTTACTGATACCATTATATGTAAATGCAAATATCTAAGGGAAGATGATCACCAAATCGAATATGTTTTTGGAAGTGGTGGGTTAAGTATGTATTGATTGAAAAGAAAAATTCAAAACTTCGTATGATTGTGTGTAATCAAGAGTTTGACTTTGTTCTTTTCTTTATTGAAAGGGAGGTAATTTAAAACAACGGATATTTCAGTTTTGTTCTTTTCTTTATTGAAAGGGAGGTAATTTGCAAGAACGGATATTTCAGTTTTGTTCTTTTCTTTATTACAAATGAGGTAATTTGCAACAAAGAATACTTTACATTGTTTTTTATTATAAAGAAGGAAATTAGCATCAAAGTATAATAATTATTGAAGTTTTGTTCTTTTTTTATTGAATGGGAGGTAATAAGCATTAAGCCGTTGATAAAATTGATTGTGAATTCAGTGGTTTCTGTATCTGTAAGGGGATGTAACCGCTGTGAGGTGTTTGCTATTGCTAAAATAGCCTTGAAGGATCCTTTTTTAACCTGATAAGAAAAAAAAACATTATCCTTAGCAAACATTACCTTCATACTCGCAGGTTACGAGTCTATATCCGGGGCGACATTGAGAAGTCCAGGTGCACGGACCCGAGTCGACAACGAACGCAGCGCTCCGGTTACAAGCTGAAACAAAATAAAAATTTCATAATTGTCTCATCCAAAGTTCTAATTGGTCAGGCTCAGAGTAAAAACAGCCTTTTATTTAAAGGGATGTAATTATAAAATTTAATATTTCAAAACGGATTTATAAGTATAAAACAATGCTGTTGGGTGTTAAGAAGTTTTTTGTTTCATAAACAATGCTCTGGTTAAACAAAAACAAGTATTTCTTGCCTATGATTAATTTCCGGTCGCTTGAGCTTTAATGGAAAAAAATCATTTTAAGCAAAATGTTCAATAACTAACGTCATTTTCCCAAGACAATTGTTTAAAGTTTAAATCGCGAATCGACGACTATAACTGACTTTTTATAACCGTTCAGTTCAATTCAATGTCTCTCTAATAAAACATGAAAGACAAATCGTTACGAGCATTTAGACGAACTTTATCTGAGTGAAGTTGACCGTTGGACTAGCATTTTAATACTTTTTAAGTGGTATAATTATTACGATTTAACGATTTGATTTTTTGTTTAAACGAAACGAAATTAGAATGAAATACAATCTAAGGGGTTCCGTATCAAGCAAAGCTTGAAGCATATATTAATGTTGTACGCATGAGTCACTGTTTTTTAACGAAACTTACCTAGAAGGAAGAATCCATAGAAAGCTGTTAATAAAAAATTCATCTTGAGTAGGACACGTAGTCCGTCTTCAGTCATTAACAATTTAATGAATAATAATAAACAATCTCATGACCACAGATAGTCCAATGAAGGTTTAAAATACAACTGTAGCATAGAAGCAATTTAACTTAAAGGTATGTAACAATGTTTATTAAAGACGGTATGCTTTATTTGTAAACTTTGGATTTAAAGTCATCAGCAATTTTATTTACCAAGGGAGTTGGAAATTACGACGATTTGTAACTTAAGACTTTTCAAAACGAGCATTTTTTGTCATTTTATATCCTCAAAGTTTAAGATATTTAAAAAATGCGTAGTTTAAGTAAAAGAAAATCGGCACGGTATGATGACTTTGTTACATGTATATTACTGAAAGAACTGATGAACTGCGCGTCCCAACATTCTACGGAATTCCGTTAGAGCCATCGCCTTTGAACGTGATGACCTGAAACGCGATAGTCGACAGTACTTTCATGAATAGTCATGTTCATTATTTGTACTTTTATCTGATGTCGTAGAGAGTATAGCTTGCTTTGAAAACACCTTTAAGTTAACACCTTAAAGTAATCGCCGAAGTCTTTGGGAAAAAAAGTTAACAGAAATTTGAAACTACCAGTATTGTGTTAACGACTTAACGTGTTAACGATACTGTAAGAACTGACGACTAATGTGAAATCACCGTATAAGTGGATAATGTTTAAATGAAATCAGTATCTTATTGCCAGCTGACTGTTATAATGGGGATGGAGAGTATCAAATGCTGCCACTTTCAAACTCTTGTCGTAATTTAACAAATGGCAATATCCAAGAAGTAGGGATGTGTCGGCTGTTCTGGATCAACCTTGGTCACATTTGCTTTAAAACGTGTATTATGAAGTTATAGTCAAATGAGAAGGTTTACGAAGGCCTAATATTGGCCTAAAATATTTAAACTGTTAAGGTGTGGTACATTCCACAGGGTTATACTTCAAATAGTTATACATCGACCACTGTTAATTTACAAGCAAACTGATAAAGAGCTGTCAGGATTGCGTAAAATTTGCAAACAATCATAATTTTCTTTATTTTCTTAGCAGATTTTAGAGGATTTCAATATTGGCACAAAACCAAAATTTGACTATGAATTCAGACGGTCGTTATACAAAGTAAATTCTGTAAATTATTTTGGTCGATGCCTGTGCCGAATATAAAAATCGCCAAAATATGTAGAAAGTTTTACAGAAAAAAATGCATATGTTGCACACATTTCAAAGTTCAAAACACATTTGACAAGTCTTATTTTTTATTTTGGTTACTGAGTTCGTTTTCAAATCTTATCTGTCCAAGAAAACAACCATTATAGATTATAAACTGCACACATTTTGTAATTGTAAATGTAATTAGAAAATGAGTTAAGACCACTTTTGAGCCTTCGTGGCGGCCAGTGAGGCGGTCGTAAAAAGTATCCCCGTACATATAGTCAGTACTGTTATCAGTAAATTAACCCGTAACCGATGTCATGCAGTGATTGTTACGTATATCAGGGCTATCCGATCAACCTTTTTTTTTGGGGGGGGGGGGGGTGTCCCGGTTAGCTCAGTTGGTTGCGTCGTCGGAATTGCAGGGCTAGGCGCTGTCGCCGTGACGGTGCGGGTTCGCTCCCAGCTAGAGACACTATCATTCGTGAATCTACCCCTTTGTATTATGCAAGTCAAATTAATCAATACATATAAGGACTTGTGTCACAATTGTGCTTTGAACGTTAATAACGGGTTCATTTAAATATGGCTTATTGGCAAAATGGCTTTCCATTATAAATGTGATATCGAAATGTGTATTGGTCGACCAAGATATGTTGAAAAATTAATAGAATGTAAACACTGGTGAAGAAAAAAATTACGTATTAAAAGTACTTTTTTGCCAACAATATCGCATTGCCTCAATAGCGCTGTGGTTAATGCGGCCAGCTAGCAGTAGCCAAACTTTTATTCGACACGGGCTCGATTTCCACTGACTTGGGACTTTTAAAGATATATTTCAGCTACATATGTTTTAAATTTTATTGTAGTTATGTCAACGTATTGTTTATATTTTGCTTCATTTTTCATTGCCTTACAGGCTGCTTCCTCCAACATTCAAGAACACTTTTTACTATTTCTGCATCTTGAGAACTGAGATACTCGTAGAACTTCTTCCTGTTTTTACCTGCCATATTAGCATATTATAATACAGGAATTCTTGAACATGTCATCTTTGTTTTTCTCTAGGATCTTTTGGAAATAATTATTGAGTAAACAATTAAACAATATTAAAATAACACGTTTCGAAACTTCGATACATAACAAGTTTGCTAGGGATATGCCCTTCTTAGACACTTTTTTGTTTACGGATGATTAACGAATTCAATTCCGAATTTCACATGTTTTATCTGTTCGTTGCGAACAGAAAATCATTTGCAATAACAAATATCAATATTCTCATTTGAAATTATAATAACATAATTTTTTTAACATTAAACAGCAAATTTGTTTCGTATGGGACACCATAAATGTTACCAGTTGAAAACCTAAACTTAGACAGTCTATTCAAATCAGTCAAACATAGCTGCCAAAATCGCCATATTTACAGAATTCTGAACGTTTTGACAACTTTACAACCTCTTAATTATGATAACTTTGTCGGTCTGGATTTTATATCATTCTATATATTGGTTTTATATAACTAACACTCAGTGTAATAATGTTTGCTATGTATTTAACAACATACAAGAAAATTGGTAAAATTTAAGAAACGATTGTTACTGCGTAACACTAGCATTGCCATTTCAACGTATTATTGACTGCGCTTTAGACCATTGGCTAATGGGACATGTATTAGGAACGTTACGCTTTATATTAAACAACGATTAAACTATTAGTTCATTGTTTACATGTAACGACAATGTAAACATTGCCAAACAATCTCTGTCCGACTCGAAAAATAATTTTTGAGTATTGATCGCAGGAAAATAGTAATTTACCCATATCCCTAAAATGATCATTCTTTGTTATATAAACAGAGCATCACGTGACTGTCTTTTTATCCATCATCAATATATAATACTAAGTGTTATAATGAGTTCAGACAACCTGTTATTCGTCTAAAATTTCAAGTTTATTCCTAATATTTCTGAGAATGTTATATAACAAAAGCATCAAAATTACATGAATATAGTATTACATATGAAACGAATAGTAATCACATGCGGTACAATGTGAAAACAGCTTTTGTAATTATAAACGAAAAGAGGACCCAACCGGTTTTGGGAAATGAAATTCGAACGCTTTCATAGATTTATTAGCTTGTTAACAAGGTGGCACAAGCACGTCAGGAAGGATTTGTTTTGCGTTCATTTGTTCATTCTTTTTATCATTGTGCTGTGGGGAATTTAATTAAATGCTACAAGGTAAGAACCAATTCTTTGTCAAAAAAATCAAGAGATAAATATAATAATTTTTTTCTGCAAGACCGTTAAATTGCACAAGAAAACATCCTTAAGGGATTGCCACACTCCTCCCAACTTTGTTCATCGATAAAAAGAAAATTATCAAAATCTCAATAATGGCAAAATGCCGTTCAATGAAACTTTGCACAAATGAATGTTACTAAATGTATTTATCCACGTTTCTATGTAATTCATCTCATGTATGCTTCAAGGTTATTGATTGTGAGGATTCACGAAATTCTCGTGCAGTGTCATTATATATGGTGTAAACCTTGGATAAAATTCATTCGAGTCGTCGCATTGCTATTGTACAGACATATTAAATATTTCTAATTTCCCGTCCCACCCACCCTCTTTTTATGTGTTTGATTTCACCATTTGCGAAGACGGTTAGAACTCCGTTAACACTTTTGTACACTTTTAGTTGATAGGTAGCAGCTTAATTACCTTATTTGTCTCATTTTGTTTCTACGATTGTTATCAAGATTTGGTATTTTGCATTAAAAGTCACTTAGAAGTTATGAAAGATAAATTTCAAATGATTCTTTTCGCAATTAGAATGGTTCGTAATTTTTGACGTATATATCAAACGCTTATCAGAAGCTGCATTGGACTGAGAACATTTTCTACAATTTTATGTGAACAAGCCACTTGGCTGAAAGTTAGATTGTGCGTTCTGTTATTTTGTGTTTGGCTTCGATTCTGATCAATCGCCTCTTGGCGAAAGTGTGCGATATATCCTATTGTGTTTGTTTAGACAAAACAATCACTTTACTAAATCAGTAGTTCAACATAACATTGCATTGAACCGGATGTGTTTTGTTTTCATTAGAGGCTGGTGTGGCCTTAATCTCGCTACTGGAGTAAAATTTTATGCGCACTTGGCGTTTAATTATATTCATTTACATCAATATTACGTTTCCACTTGGCGCTGTATTAGCGTGTATGTGTTTGGTTCGATTCTCATGGTGTACGAGAACGAATTCCGAAATCGCCACTTAGTCTAAAATTTAAGTGTTACTTGCCAAGAATGGCATTTCTTCGAAACAAGAAAAGCAACTTGACTAACATTTCAGCATATTTGATTGCATTGGCTTAAATGCGTCTTGATTTTAAGTTACCGTGAAAATCAGAAATTGTATAATTTAAATTTAATCTTAAGATCAGTAGTTATTGGAAGAATAATTTGACACGATTTACACGTGGAATTGGATATATTTTCTACGATTAAAACGATAAAGACGAAGAAAACTTCTTAGCGGAGAATGTAGCATTTTAATTGATTTGGCCAAAATATTTGATTTTAATGGACTGATCTCCCATAACCTGACAAAATGTGAACGCTATATGCGATTCGATTTAGAGAAAAGATTAGCCACTTCATTAAAAAATAATCGAAAAACGCTTAACATTAAATTTATAAGCATGATGATTTTTTGGACTGCAAATTTAACAACTTGGCGCTGTTAATTTGCCTTAGAAGTGTTTGATTGCATTAATTTAAATAAGGAGTTGCTTTAAACCCGCCAATTGGCTTAAAATTGAAATGTAGCTTGGTGCTGTTTTGTAATTTGATTTGCTAAGAGAATAACCGATTGGAATTAGATTGAGGTGTCACTTGGCGCTGTGTAGCCGCTTGGCTGTGTTGGAAAAAATGTTATGCCGATTGGCGAAGTAGTGCCGATTGGCGCTGTATTTGAATGGAATTGCGTTTTGAAGACTAGCCGATTGGCATGAAAGTGAGTGCCACTTGGCACGGCATTGGTTGTATTTAACTCGATTATCAGGTTAACGATTTGAGTGATAACTCGCCATGTGGCGTGAAATTGAAGTGCCGATTGGCGCTGTAGTGCCGATTGGCGCTGTGTTTGAATGGAATAGTTTTTTGAAGACTAGCCGATTGGCTTGAAAGTGACTGTGATTTGGTGAAGCTTTGGTTGTGTTCAGTTTGATTATCAGATGATATTGCCCCTCCTGGGAGCGAACCTCGCCACGTGGCGTAAAATTGAAGCGCCGAGTGGCGCTGTAGTGCCGATTGGCGCTGAGTTGGAATGGAATTGTTTTGTGAAAGACTAGCCGATTGGCTTGAAAGTGAATGCCGTTTGGCGCTGCATTGGTAGTGTTATGTTTGATTATCAGATATTGCCCCTCCTGGGAACGAACCTCGCCACGTGGCGTAAAATTGAAGTGCCGATTGGCGCTGTGTTGGAATGGAATTGTTTTGTGAAAGACTAGCCGACTGGCTTGAAAGTGAGTGCCATTTGGCGCTGCATTGGTAGTGTTTAGTTTGAGTATCAGATATTGCCCCTCCTGGGAACGAACCTCGCCACGTGGCGTAAAATTGAAGTGCCGATTGGCGCTGTAGTGCCGATTGGCGCTGTGATGGAATGGAGTTGTTTTTGTGGAAGACTAGCCGACTGGCTTGAAAGTGAGTGCCACTTGGCGCTGGATTTTCTGACTTTAATTGTTCTTAATGTAAGCGAGTTAAGTCGAATGTAAAAAGTTGAATGATAGGAATCTACACAAAGACGTTTAGGAAAATTTTGGCGTTTTCTGTTTCATTATTTTAACTTTGGGCGCAGATTATTAGCAAACGATACTGGCTGTTTTCCTTTTTGCTTATGTATAAGATGATGTTATTTTTCTATTCAAGTAGGTTCTGGATGATAATAGACATTCATTGCAGCAGGCTCGAGGATTCCGGTTGTGCGGCTTGACACGAACCAAGACGAGGATGCAGGAAAGATGGGCTAATAGACGCTAATGAAATGTTGTCGTTGAAATATAGTATATAGCAATACAATACGACCATTCCTATTGTACTTGGTGTTTTTATTTCTTTTCCTACCTATGAATTACTTGAAAATGGGATAAATAATTTATTTTCGTTTGAACGCAGTGAATTAGAAAATAATGTATCTTTATTTTGCATACAGTAAGACACGTTCGAAAAGTAAAGAAAAAAGCTAGACCTAAAAATTCATTTAAATTCGATTTACATAAATTCACAAATACTAAGCGATACAAAACATAATTTTAAATTCCCACGTGAGCGAAATGATACTGACAAGAAAATGTTGTGTACTTTGTAAAAAATTGTCAACTACTAAAAGAGAAATCAGTGATTGTCATCCGTTTACGCGACCAGGAAGCGTCCAGAAAATTGAAGGTCAAAAACACTTTTACTAATATCTCGTAAAGTTTACATATGTAAGTCACGAGGACACAATAAATTGTTGTCAGTATCATATTACTCATGTGGGCATTTAAAATAATGTTTTGTTTTGTTTAGTTTTTGTGAATTTATGTAAATAGAAGTTTATGGAATTTTTAGATCTCGCTATTTTTCTTTACTCTTATAACGTGTCTTATCATCTGCAAAATAAAGATATATTAATAACATACATTTGTGCAAAGTTTCGTTTAACGGCATTTTGCCGTTATTGAGATTTTGATAATTTTCTTTTTATCGATGAACAAAGTTGGGAGGAATGTGGCAATCCCTTAAAATTAGGAAAGTAATCATGTTCTAAATTTCCAAAGTAACCTTTTACTCCTTTCAACTTTCTAAAACACCACATACCTGTACGAATATATAAAAAAACGAACAAAACAAAACGGGATCATATTAAGTAGCATAACATGTACATCATTAAATAACAATATAAACTACTTAGAGATTTGCTAAGCACCAATAATACGTTTACGAGTACATCCACTGATTGAGTACCCTACAAATGTCGAGTACATCCATTGATTGAGTACCATATAAATGTCGAGTACATCCATTGATTGAGTACCCTACAAATGTCGAGTACATCCACTGATTGAGTACCCTACAAATGTCGAGTACATCCATTGATTGAGTACCCTACAAATGTCGAGTACATCCATTGATTGAGTACCCTACAAATGTCGAGTACATCCATTGATTGAGTACCCTAAAAATGTCGAGTATTTCCATTGATTGAGTATCCTACAAATGTCGAGTACATCCATTGATTGAGTACCCTACAAATGTCGAGTACATCCATTGATTGAGTACCCTACAAATGTCGAGTATTTCCATTGATTGAGTACCCTACAAATGTCGAGTACATACAAACATCTATACATTACGAAAATACAAAGACTTCTCTTTCGTAAGACTTTATTGAATGTTTTGAGTACTTTTTTGATAGATGACTAAATGATTTCTTATATAAACATCACATAATGTTGACTTCATAATGATATGTAGTTAACTTGGTGCAAAGCAAACTTTGAGTATTGTGTCGAGCCAAAATAAAAACTTGACAAATAACATGGATATGACCTTCTTTAACCTTCTACAGTTGATCATTATCCTTACCACTTTGGTTGCAAGACGGTGGCAGGGGTTTAATGGTTTATGAAGATTTATGGGAAAATCTTTTCTTAAAAGAACATAGAAGCTCGATTTGTTTCTTTTATCTCTGTCATCGTGTTCTTGCTGATTTTACTCCAGGAGCTCTGGTCTTGTTGAGATCATTGAGTACCCGTCTTTTTGCTTTGCAATGCTATTAGCTTTTTATGTTTAATATGTTTGTGTGCTTTTGCATGCAACATTGTTGAGCCGATTAGTGGGTTGGAGTTGTTTCACCAAGACAACTTGTACTTGTTTTGTGATATGAGAACCTGTTGGGGCGAGTGTGAGGTTGGTGCAACCTAGAACCTGGTCTAAACCCCAAATGGCAATTTGAATTGCCACTGACCGCTCCAAGGCGGTAACCCCTCGGGTTCTCATCTTTGTTTATTGTTTGTGGTTTCTTTTTAGAATCTGATCATTTTATTAACCTTGCTCTCTCCCTCTCTCTTTTTCTTGACTGTGTGGGGAGGCTGCTTTTTCTGAATGTGGCGATTCCTGATATGCATATTTCACCTTTTTCTAATGAAGCCCGATGTCTAGAGTAATGTGATCACTTATATGATTATCTTTGAATTTGTCGGTCCAGTACCTGTCGGTTTAAAAAAGAAAAAAAAAAGAAAAAATATATTCTTGTTTGTGGTCAATTAAGCTTTGGATTTTGTTCATTCATTAAGTAAAACGGGGGGAATTTGCAAAAAAAAGATGCATATGTAACTGTATCTTATTTCATTGCATAAATGGTCTTTAACTATTGTGTTTCACCCATGGTACATGCCATAAACTGTTTGAGACTTTATTGTATAAAAATATCGATCTCATCAACATGTAGGAAAGTGGATATAACATTGACCTACATGTTTATAAAAAATAACTATTTCCCGCTATGTCAAATGTTTTTGTCGTGTGATAGCTATAAAAATTCTACCCATATATTAAATTAGTGCTGTTATCAATCACTTTGAACGCTGTTGAAAACGGATTAAATATCTGAATAATTTTGAGATGCGCTCAACCGTGGGTTAGCCGTCATGGACAGTTATATGCATTTCCTGTACTGCCAAGTAACAGGCTTTATCAAATCGAGCTCGAAATGTTTATATTGCATGTCATGTTCGGTGGCTTTCGAAGTTCCTATTTCAATTATTTAACGGGCACTTTAAAAGACAACTCCAATAACTAAACAGTCACGTGTTATTTTTACTTTACAGTCTACAATATGAAATTCCTTTTTGCAACGACGATTTTTATGCTGCTACTTGGAATCGATGGATCATTTGTTTCCTCGACATTGCAAGATGGAACTGGAAATTTTGCCGATGTGTGTCCATATCGGAACTTTTGTACATCTTTGGCTCAGAAGGTAAATTTAAACTTTTCTTAAAGTGAAATTCCGGTCAATTTGAGATAGACATACGACATACCGGTATCGTACATATAAAATTGCAAAGATCTAAAAAATATAGAATCTGAGTAAAAGAACTTCGAAAATCGGACTTGAAATTTTGAAACTAGGGGTGTCTGAAGTTGCTTATCTAATGATATTGGATACAGTTATAATTTGAATGGTGACCAGTCAGCTGAATCTTAGTAGTTATTTGGAAATTTTTAGGGGAATCTGTCCATTTATAGCCGAAAATGTCCATGAGTTACCATTCAGCTAACATTGTACATGTTGTAGGTGCCAAAAAGAGGCTTTTTTTTAGAAATTTCGAATCGACTCGGTCATCTCCCGTGTCAGATGGAACCCCTTTTAGTAGTTTTATTGTTGATTGTCACGATTCTCTGGGACGGTTCTCGGACACACCATTGTGAACATGAGGACATACGCAACAGTAAATTTTTAAAGAAAGTGCACCAATTGTTTGTTGTTACTTGTACATTATATTATATAATTATCTTGCCTTTATTAGTAGACGCATAAAATCAAACCCCGGTCAGATTCAGATATGAGCTGGGAAATCGATTGTTTCTTACCTCTGTAACTTGTTCTAATGTTGTTACCACTCAAAACGCCATTATACCCTGTGTCTGGCCTCTTACTGTGATACGTGACTAACCAATTAATCGTTAATTGTCGTTTTAGAATTATACTGATCCGTCTATGACGTCATGTTGCCAAAAGTGTTCTTGCCAACGAAACTGCCACGAGGTTGGCACGTGCTGTCCAGATATGCCAGGCATCGAGGGATTGGAGCCAAAATATAAATGCAGAGACATTGCAGACTTTTATCATAAACCAGGTTACATCTTTAAAACCGACACATATTTTCGTGTGGTCGACGACTGTCCAAATGACACTATGATCAACGAGTATCCCCGCTGTGTAAACACAACGCATTTAGATGATTTCATAATGGTATCTGATCTTCAAGATGAAAGAATATACCGTAATCGCCACTGTGCAAGATGCCATGGTATTTCAGAATTTGTGAGCTGGTCAGCGCATGTCAAAAGGTGTAATGATATGATGTATGAAAGGTTTTCGTCATTCGAAGAAAGGGACCAGTATATTTTCGCAAATTGTGCTGTGCTTTCTGCACCTCCAAAAGCAGGAATTGGTGAAATGTCGCGATGCTTTTGGAGTTATGAGCCAATAAACTACTGCCAGCATTCCACAATGAACAGCATGTTGACTTCCCTAGGGGCACTATGTAACACAACTCGAGCAACTACTAGCACTTTGTTCTACCGCGAATATGGGTCAACATTTAAACAAGTATATCCAAACATCTTTTGCTATTTTTGTGAGGCAAATACAATATCAAATGATAGAGTTTGCGCGGTAAATGATTATAATATAAGCGAAAAGTCTTCAGTTGTTTCTTTGACGGCGCTTCTATTCGGACCAGAAAACTTAAATGAAGAACGAGGGGACAATGATTGCGGAATGACTTCAATTTGGGACCCATACAGTGTAAGTCACTAAAAATTGATAATACAGTTACCCAGTTTTAGTGTTGCATTTTGCCAATTTTTGCCTATTTCTCCTTACTTAAGGAAAAAAGAAATAAAAGAAAACCTATCTACACTAAAATCTTAAGTTAGAGTCAAAAAAGATTATTTTTTTTTAAATTTCAACAGTCAAATGTTCATCTCATCACCGGGGTCAAATAATAAGCCATTTTAATAGTTTTAAAAGAGAGAGAGAGATCATGTTAATAAAATGATCAGTTTCAAAAAAGACACCACACAACTAAAAAAATGAAAACCCGACAGCTTAGAACGATCAGTGGCACATCAAATTACCAATGTGGGTTCTAGGGTGCACCAATCGCCCCAACAGGTTCTCATTTCACAAAACAAGTACAAGTTGTATTGGTGAAATAACTCCAACCCACCCATCAGCTCAACAATGTTGCATGCAAAAGCACACAAGCAAATAAAGCATAAGAAGCTAATAGCATCGCATAGCCTAAGGCCGGGTACTCAATGCTCTTACCGAGACCAGAGCTCCTGGAGTAAAATCAGCAAGAACACGATGACAGGGATAAAATAAGTAAGCTTTTGATTTGAACTTCTCCGGGTTTTTTTGTAAAATGTTGATATATGAAAACACTTATTTTTGTCCTCGTATGTTACCAGATTCCTTTTAAATATAAAATGGTTTTGATGTTATCGTTGAAAAGAAAACAAATATGTTTTGTGCGAATACTTTATATCCACGTATAATTTTGACATAAAAGTTCGATGTTTTCTATTAGAAATCATGTTCATGGGTTCCTGAATTTGAATATCTCATGTTTTAAAACCATTTTTAATTTCAATTCCTTAAGTCGTTGTGTTCTTAAATTTTGAATCGATCTGCCAAAAAACCCTTAGGAACATTGGTATCTCAACAAAATTAATGATTTCACAGTGTGTCTCAAAATGTGGATCGATCTGTCCACGAATTTCACGAATATTAGTACCTCGCGAATATTGAAGATTTCACTGAATATCTAAAAATTATATGTCCCGTACCTCTAAACTATTTCAGGCAACATGCAGACCTTTCTACTGCCCACTTGGTACCATCCCAGCCGGAAAACGATGCCAGTCAACGTTTCAATCAGTGGAAGGGGTCGCTCTATCACTTTTCGTAACCGTTGCGATTCCGCCGGACTACTTTTATTACGCATCAAATATTTCTCGCACAGTGAACAACATACTGGAACATTTGATTAATCAAGACAGTGTTCCCTGTGAACTATGTAATCGAATGTTCCTAAAGAGCAACGAGTCCGATTCTGAAATTTTCGTGGAGTTTCCATTGTTTAGTACGAACAGGTGTTCTGTAAGAGATATTATAAAAAAGGCCAGATTCCTCATGTCGAAAGGAACTATTGGGTTTCAAATGCCGTTAGAAGATCACACTGTGAACATTCGATTTCAACTGGCAATACGTCAGCATTTTAGAGAAGTAGATTCTGATATTGTTCTGGATGTACAAAAGGGAAAGCTGTGTCTATCAGCGAAACCATTAGCCAAATGGATGTTACTAGATTGCCCACACTTTAAACTGAGGTCTGATAGCCTCGAAACACTTGGGCTAGATACAGAAGTTCAGAAAAAGCTCATTCGCAAGACGGCGATGATAACATTTGACGACTCCTCTGATGTAGCAATCTGTGTAACAGATTACTTTTCCATCCGTTCATCAATCTCGTCCGTGCATAATTATTTCGCCAATGTTCTCCTTGTACTGAGTGTTCTATTAACGTGTCAATGGTACTCTGTTGTAATCCAGTAATTGTGTTACTGTTGCCTGACCAATACTTAAAAAGAAAAAATCGCAAATTTGAATGTCACCGGAACACGACAATTTTCAACACATAGAAGGCTTGGTTCATGAACGATTTCCCCACGTTTTATGCGCAGCTTACTGCGCAATTTACATGTTTTCTTTCTCGTGGCCATTTGTGAGATCCATTTTGTTTCGGATAAATCAGACTTCCTGTTTTAGATGTAATGATGTCAGTAATAAATGTCAAATGCAACACGATGTGCTGTTAATAAGAAGCCAGCTAGCCAGACAGACAGCCAGCCAGACAGCCAGTCAGCCAGCCAGCTAGCCCGCCAGACAGACAGACAGACAGACAGCCAGACAGACAGGTGGGGAAAGCGGGCGTGGCGGACGGACAGACAGAGAGAGACAGACTATAATCATGTGTGTGCTAAGAGCTGCAAATGAACACCAAATTATTTTTAAATGTTTGCAAAATGAAGTACTGGTTGGGTTGAAAATCTATTCAACGAAGACGAAAACGTTGTAAATCATTTTTGTATGAAAAGGTCCACAATCATGATTATGTACACAATAATCAGATACATGAAAAGAAATAAAGCCAACAACTGGCATACAGCAAACGATACGTACAAAACTATTCTTTGTGCTTAGCAAACTTTTGGTAGTGCAGTATATAAACATGACATCATGTGGCCTTTTCAGACATTATGACATTTTCTTGTGAAAATGTTAGCGCGCCTACAAACAGGAGCCAGTCGGAAACGACATCAAGCTCGACTATTCGAATGGTCGGAAATAAAACAGATGTTAAATTGGGCTTTATTTGATCTGTGGAGTGTGTAAGGAGTCCAATCGTATCCTTCCACACCCACCCGACAAAAATAAAATTGAATTGTGGAAGAAAACATGATTTCGGAGTGATGAGACAGGTTACAAGTGAACTGGCAACCCACCAGACCCACTAACAACAAAACACAATGGTTGGTTTTAGTTAAAACTTAAAACAATATTGTGTCATTTGTCTGGTGGGGCTACCTCAACCAGACAAATGACAAAACACCCTGTGTTAAAGGGTCTGACCGAAACAGAAGTTTCTTGATCCAAGTTAAGAAATAAATTGATTGTGAAGTGTGGTGGTGGTGGTGAAGTGTGGTGGTGGTGGTAAAGTGTGGTGGTGGGGGTGAAGTGTTATCGTGGTGGTGAAGTGTGGTCGTGGGGCTGAAGTGTGGAGGTGGTGATGAAGCGTGGTGGTGGTGATGAAGTGTGGTGGTGGTGGTGAAGTGTGGAGGTGGTGATGAAGTGTGGTGGTGGTTCTGATGAAGTGTGGTCGTGGTGGTGAAATGTGGTGGTGTTGGGGATGAAGTGTGGTGGTAGTGGTGAAGTGTGGTGGTGGTGAAGTGTGGAGGTGGTGATGAAGTGAGGTGGTGGGGATGAAGTGAGGTGGTGGTGATGAAGTGTGGAGATGATGATGAAGTGTGGTGGTGATGGTGAATTGTGGAGGTGGTGGTGAAGTGTGGAGGTGGTGATGAAGTGTGGAGGTGAGAATGAATTGTGGTGGTGATGGTGAAGTGTGGTGGTGGTGGTGAAGTGTGGAGGTGGTGATGAAGTGTGGAGGTGGTGATGAAGTGTGGAGATGGCGATGAAGTGTGGTGGTGGTGGTGAAGTCTGGAGGTGGTTGTGAAGCGTGGAGGTGGTGATGAAGAGTGGAGGTGGTGGTGAAGTGTGGATGTGGTGATGAAGTGTGGTGGTGGTGGTGAAGTGTAGTGGTGCACTTGACCCAGGGCCAAGGATCTGAGACAGCTAGTTCAGTTAAAGCCAAGGATAACAGCCCACAACGAAAACTTTTGTCACTGACTTAATATTATAATTTTATCAAATTGAACATTTAATGATACAACCTAACAGAAGATTTTAGAAGGATTTTTTTTTAATATTTTATTTGGCGTTTTACTCTTAACTGTTAAAAACTGTTGTTTTTTAAGGTTTATATAAATGTATAAGTGTGTTTTAGTTAAGTTCATGTATAGATATTGTTGAGCTCTTTTTTCATAATAGTGTGTAAGTAATGTTGTTTTTTCCGGGAAACGACGTCACGTCTGAAAGGAAGTGATACGTCCCGGAAATTACGTGACGTCGCCCCGGGAAACATTAAAAAACATTACGGTTCTCGAAATGGATATAACCTAAATAAAAAATTTCTGTATTTTCTTGATAAAGAACAAGAGTTCGAAAATTCGAAATAAAGAGTGATAATTTTAAATAGAGTTTTTACTGACTTACCATTTGGAAGATTATTTATTGCATAATTTCGAAGTCCAAATTTCTAATTTCTAGGTAAAATAAAGTTAAAAGAAATCATAAAGGAAGGTAGAGTTATGGGCCTTTTAACATCCACCTGATGTATGATAATATAGAAGTGAACAAAGTTTCAAAGCTCTAGTATTAGTTATATGAAAGTTATGAGCTTTTGCCAGCTTGCATGCAAACTTGAAACCCTCATTCTAAGTCACAAAATGGCAATAATTTGAACAAAAGGAAGTTAGAAAATTTGAAAGCTGCAGTATAAATAGTGTGGAAATTATGAGTTTGTACACTATCTTGCACGCAAACTAAGTAAAAGGGGCCATAATTTGAATAAAATGAAAGTTAGAGTTTTGGTTCTTGCCATACACACTCGAGATATGATGATGAACAAGTTTTTAAAGTTCAAAACTGTAGTACAAGAAGTATGGAAGTTATGAGTTTTAGGAATCATTGATTTCCTGAAACCTTAATTATAACATAGGGAAAGATAAGCAAGTTGTGGCTGCAGATTTTAAAAACACTTTATCTCTTTGCAATGATAACAGAAATGCAAATCTGTTCACAAATAGAATTTTAAGTTTTCTCTTTTTTATTTCACAACATTTAAATTAGAAAAGTGGATACTTTTTATTTTTGTTGAGTCTATTTTTTAGATTATTAGATATTGTTTGCGAAGTCTTTGAGAAACAAGAAGCTGTGTTCGGACAACACATTTGCCCCCGATAGCGAAATTCGTCATCATACAAAATTTAAATGATAGCACAGTGTTAAAACAGCAACTAAAATCACAAGTTAGTTCTTAAAACCCTCTTACGCCGAGAGCGACATTTATGTCGCTCCCGTATAACGCCGAGAGCGACATTAAAGTCGCTGATCGGGAGAAACCGAGAGCGACATATTTGTCGCTTTTAAAATACAATGATATTGAAATACAAACAATGTATATTCATCGTCATATTTTTGGATAGTTGTTAGATTTTATAAACAAATGGCGCGCCATGATTGCATGTAAACACATTTTCCTAAAAATGACGTCATTAAACAAAAAAAAGACGTCATTATCGTGGTCACTTTTGGCGTCAAATGCTCGATGTCGTTACGGCAGTCGCGTCAAGACATCGATTGCACGGTAAAAATTTTACCATCCGGGTGTGCGAGTTTTTTTTACCAAGATCTTATATATCATTGTCTAATACTTAGGAAATGTTATAGCTAAATGTTGTAAAAGGTTTATAGCCGAAGTTGAAATTTCCGCGAAAGCAAGAACAATCGGCCTAGACAAAGAGTTCCAATTTAAGCATTTTCAAGAAATGTTACATGTACCTTATATATTTTACGAACTATAATAGGCCTAAGTTAGGAATGCGAATTACTTATAATTCGATTAAATTAAAACTCACCAACTTTGATGCATTTTATGATTTCATACAAAGAACATTATTTAGTCCTGGATAAACAAGCCGACGGATAGGATACATATCATTTCATACATGCGCATATACACAACAGAGTCATTATTAGGGTTGTTCATCAAATGTTGCACATGGATAAATATATGTCAGGTGTATGCAACTTACTCTAATGAATCTAAAAAAAATATTTATGAATAAATCTTATAAAAAACGAGTTGTTTCAAATTAGAAAAAGCATGCTTTAATTTCACGGGAATATTTCAAACTTTTTTTAGTTATAAATGTATCTATACAATACATATGCTTTGAGGAAATAGTAACTTTTTTCGGACGAAACATTTCCATGACTTATTTAATCTTTTAAGTTATTTTCAGCATTTTATTTTAGCGAGCGATTTAAATGTAGTCCATATGACAAAAAGGAAAAAGTACCGGGTCACGCGGGTGGCTAGTTTATCAATCGGGTGGCGGGATGCGGATTGTGGAAAAATAAATTTTAAAGGTGACTGATTAATGTATCAAGGGTTTGGATGTTAATTTATTGATTAGTCGATAGATCGATCAGTCAATCATTTGATAAATCGATTAATCAATCAAACAATTTATCGATCAACCAAATAATCGATCAATCAGAAATCACTCATTTATTTGTATTGCGCACAATTTTTTTCATGATGATAAAAGAATATTTCTTCGGATTAAAAGACATTTTTTGTTTTTATTAATACTTTTTCCTTACTTAAGCATGGTGGAAAATCTGCTCATAAATTTTACCGAGACATTAGTTTCATGTCTAATGGTGTTTTGAGTAGAACATAATGGCTGGCATAAATAACCCCTATATTTATGTAAAAAGTTGCATTTCGGTAAAAATTTGATTTTGCCCGGAAGTACTTTTGTTAGTAAACGAATACCAAAAGACGATAAACCATCCTGCCATAAAAAAACAAGTATATTGGTGTTTCAATTAAACGACTATATTTTTTCTAGGCGAACATAACTAAATCTAGACAATACGTAATTTTCAATAAATCAGAAATCTGAAAGACGAAAATATATGGCACTAAAATTGGTTCAATTCAGTGGTTGTCTCTTTTCCCCATTTATTTTGATTAACACACAGAGCAGATAAATGTAAAAAAGACCTGTGAACTTTCCTGTCGATATCTGATGCAATTTTTAAAATTTGCAATCGATACAAATCATGTTAATCCTTTTTGAAAAGCAGAACAAATATCCGGTATATTCAACAACGGCTATTAAATTCACTTCTCCCACATTTCGAAGGCAGCAGGACAACCAACGCTTAACTCGTATTATACCCCAGTTTTTAATACCAGGAAATATGGAACTCCAACCCGAATGGGACGGATGGACTACCAATTCAGCAAACCGTTTTTACTGCTTGATAGAAACAAATATTTCGTTTAGTAGTCTGGTTCCCGATCTCTTTTTTTTTTCAAAGATATTGTTTGCGCATAAACTATCCACGAGTCATGCGAATGCTATTAAAGTAAATTATGAGTTATATCAAAAACTCACACCAGATGGATTGCCGTGCAACCATTCATGTGCATCAAAATCTGAATCTGAAAAATCATTTACCGGTATTATTTACCGGCACTGTCTTACTTTCAACAAAAAATCGGAAGATGATGTATTGGGATAGTGAAATTGTGTACATCGGTACACGGGTGCTCTAACTGGTAAATCAGTCTCCGCCGGTACTTTCTTTAAGACCAGTTGTCGGTTTGTGTGTCCGATCACAAATATACTATACGCATGATGTTTCAGAGTACGTAGGCTACATGTATATGCTCCATAGCATTAGATTCTTCAAACACATATCTCGGAGAAAGTTGTAAATATAAAATATAAATATATGCAATGTACTAATATAATAATTATTAATTTTAACAAAAAGTAAATGAAGATACACTTTTCTTGCATACCGGATAAGTATTTCCGCGTGATTTACCGGGGAAAGAAAATCTTATCTTTTCCCTAGGGAAAAGATACCGTTCGTGTGCTACATGAGTGACGTCAGGTCATCAGGTATCTTACGTAATATATTCAAGTTAGTGACGTCATTTACAAAATATGGTTTGCATTAACGTCAATTTTTCAGTATAAGGAAACAAAATTATTTTTTTACATATACACAAATGCTATGAGCAGTAACGATATGCAAGAAAAAGTATCTTGCATGAGAAATTCGGTAAAGATAGAAAAATCTGTCACCTCGGGTGAACTGTTTTGGCGGGAACTCGGCAGAGCCTCGTTCCCGCAAAACAGTTCCCCCTCGGTGACAGATTTTTCCATCTTCACCTCACACTCATGCAAGATACTTATAATGACGCTTGGACAAAATACATATGAGTCTCAAACCGCATCAAAATTAACAGCGACGTTAACTTTGGCGCTCCGTAACGTCATTTCCGCCGCGACGTCAACAACATCCTAAAATAATGACTCCGGCGTAAGAGGGTTAATAATGGAAAAAAAAACTTTCTGGTGCCAGAATCTGCGCATCAAAATAATTTCACACAAAATCCAATTAATGTAACCTATAATCGTATATTATGAAGTAGAGATTATTGAAGACAAAATGAAATTTTACAGTATTTAATGTAATAAATGCCTAGGCATTGAGTACAAACACTGATGATGCAAGTATTGGGAGGGTGGGCATTTATTAGAGGCACATGATTGAAATTGAGAAATAACCAACTTGATGAAACAGATTAACCAATTTCTCTAATTACAAAATTGGGAGATTACTCCAGAAATAAGGTAGGTAACTTGTCTGGGTCATGACTGTTGAGTAAGTGTGTTAACTTCTACTGTTCTTTGCAGCAATCAAGAACTTGCAAAAACAGGTTAACCATTTCTCTCAAGTATAAAAAAGGGGAAATCAGGTATCCTGAATTACATTACTTGTCAGGTCATGACCTGTGCACCTGTGCACTGTTAAGAAAATGTATAAACTTTCTTTTTGTGGAAACTGAGAAGTATCAAACTTAAAAATACAGGTTAACCAGTTCTCTAAATAATTGATGAGGAGCTTACTTCGGGAAAAAGATAGCCAGAGTTATGTAACTTGTCAGAGTCATTACCTATAAATTGTTAAAGTGTGTTATCTTTCATGCCAAATCTTTGTGTAGAAATTGAGAAATATCCAACTTGCCGAAACACTTTAACCATTAATATCTAAGTACAAACATGGGGCGATAACCATAGAAATAAGATAGCCAGGGTCATGACCTATGCAGTGAAGTGAGTGTGTAAACTTTCATGCAAAATGCTCTTTGTAGAAATTATGAAATATCCAAATTATCGAAACAGGTTAACCATTAATCTCTAAGTACAAAAATGGGGAGATAACCATAAAATAAGATAGCCAGGGTCATGACCTATGCACTGTTAAGTGAGTAAGTAAACTTTCATGCCAATGCTCTTTGTAGAAATTATGAAATATCCAAATTATCGAAACAGGTTAACCATTTTTTCCAAGTAATGGGGAGATAATCTTAGAAAAAAGGTAACTAGTGTTATGTTTCTTGTAAGGATCATGACCTGTGCACAGTTAAGAGGAATGTGTAAACTTTCATGCCAATGATCTTTGTAGAAATTGAGAAATAATCAACTTGTCAAAACATGTTAACCATTTATATCCAAGTACAAAATGTGGAGATAACCTGAGAAATCAGATAGCCAGAGTTATATAACTTGTTAGGGTTTTTACCTAAGAACTGTTGAGTAAGTGTGTAAACTTTTATGCCAATGCTCTTTGTAGAATTTGAGAAATATCCAACTTGCCAAAACAGGTTAACCATTTATATCCAAGTACAACATGGGGAGATAATCCCAGAAATAAGTTACCCAGAGTTATTTAACTTGTAAGGGTCATGATCAGTGAACTGTTAAGTAAGAGACTGTAAACTTTCATGCCAATGCTCTTTGTAGAATTTGAGAAATATCCAACTTGCTGAAACGGGTTAACCATTTATATTCAAATACAAAATTGGAAGATAATTCCAGAAATAAGGTACCCAGAGTTATTTAACTTGTAAGGGTCATGATCTGTGCACTCTTAAGTAAGAGTGTAAAGTTTTATGCCAACTCTCTTGTAGAAATTGAGAAATATTCAACTTGCCGAAACAGGGTAACCTTTTTAATAAGTACAACAAAGGGAGATAACCTCAGAAATAAGATACCCAGAGTAATGTAACTTGTCGCGTTCAAAACCAGTGAACTGTTAAGAAAGTGTGTAAACTTTCATGCCAATGCTCTTTTTGAAATTGAGAAATATCGAACTTGCCGAAACAGGTTAACCGGACGGACGGACGGACGAACGGACAGACGTACAGACAGTTCAATCACTAGATGCCAGGGGCATAAAAATGTTTATTTCTTCTTTCAAACAATTATAGAACTGCATCGAGCTATATTGGACATTTTAATAAGGCCAAAAGGAACGTTCATACAGTACGTCCGGCAATTTCTAGAGTTTTAGAACTTTACTGTTCATTAAAAACCCAGAACGACTTAGTAACAGTGCTAAAATGATCATCTATCACCAAAAAAGTACACGAAAGGCATGGCAGTTAAGAATCATCCTTCAACTTTAATGTGCACGCTGCCAGGGTGCAAGACTGCCGACTCGATGTCACCAAGCTGCCAAATTCACGTTAAAGGGCTGCTATGCTGCCAGGATGCCAGGCTGACAAATTCACGTTAAAGAGCTGCTATGCTGCCAGGATGCCAGGCTGCCAAATTCACGTTAAAGGGCTGCTATGCTGCCAGGATGCCAGGCTGCCAAATTCACGTTAAAGGGCTGCTATGCTGCCAGGATGCCAGGCTGCCAAAATTCACGTTAAAGGGCTGCTATGCTGTCAGGATGCCAAATTCACGTTAAAGGGCTGCTATGCTGCCAGGATGCCAGGCTGCCAAATTCACGTTAAAGAGCTGCTATGCTGCCAGGATGCCAGGCTGCCAAATTCACGTTAAATGGCTGCTGTGCTGTCAGGATGCCAGACTGCCAAATTCACGTTAAAGGGCTGCTTAGCTGTCAGGATGCCAGACTGCCAAATTCAAGTTAAAGGGCTGCTATGCTGCCAGGATGTCAGGCTGCCAAATTCACGTTAAAGGGCTGCTATGCTGCCAGGATGGCAGGCTGCCAAATTACGTTAAAGAGCTGCTATGCTGCCAGGATGCCAGGCTGCAAAATTCACGTTAAAGGGCTGCTATGCTGCCAGGATGCCAGGCTGCCAAATTCACGTTAAAGGGCTGCTTAGCTGTCAGGATGCCAGGCTGCCAAATTCACGTTAAAGAGCAGCTGATGCCAGGATGCCAGGCTGCCAAATTCACGTTATAGGGCTGCTATGCTGCCAGGATGCCAGGCTGCCAAATTCAAGCTGATAGCCAGTCTTTAATCTTCACGCTGCCATGCTGCCGGGCTACCACCTTCACGCTGCCGGGTTGCAAAGTCGAAGTCTTGCTAATAATATATGACGAGAGCAGTCATAATTCGTTTCGTTTCATTTTCACATACAAATCAGTTATTCTTCTTGTTGTTTGTTTTGGCATAGAAAAAAAAACACGGTTATATTTCCTGATGATTGAAAATGGCTCCACAAAAGTTTAAAGTTTCATTTTTTCGAACAAACAGATTTCAAATGACTCTCGAGTCTTTCTTGAAATATGTTTAATTACATTATCTATCGTATTGAAAAAACTCATATTGGTATGATGGTATGATTTTCAAAAATTAAATATTAGTGTTGTTTTCTTAAACAATATGTAAACTAGAAGTAATTTATACAAATATGTTTCATGAAATGACAGAAAGCACCACATCTGTCGAGCCTTTTTATATGTAAATTACAATGAAATATTTATACCTTAAAATTTAAGAGTGATGCATTTTCAATAATGAAACAAACACTTTTCATGCATTTTCAATAATGAAACAAACACTTTTCATGATGAAATCTATTTCAATTAAAACAAAAATAAAATAAATCAAATATAGCCTTTTTCTGTAACTGATTGTTAATTAAACTAAATGTGATAACAAAGTTAGAAATGTTTTTGACGAACAAATACTTTTGGGGACTGAAACTATTTCATCAATCACCACCGTGCCCAATCCTTACCTTGCGAAAACGGCAAAGTCATTACCGATATTAAATTAAAAATTAATGTTCTGTCATGTACTCAAATTTAAATTCAACAACAACAATTATAGTGAAAATGCTTCTATACTTGAGAAGAACTAACATCTATGTAAATCCACACAAAAATAAAGTCGAAAAAAAAGAAACTATCATATTTTAAGCAGATTTTTTATCCGGGGTGCCGGGGTTTCCCCAACATACCGGAAATGCCGGGATCCGATGCGACTTTGCCGTTTTCGCAAGGTAACGATTGAGCTTGGTGATCACTGACAGTAAACCTGGATATGCGTTCGCAATCGGCTGAAAAACTGAATATATATACTCGACAAAAATAAAAAGTATCCATTTTCCTATTTTAAATTTTGTAAAATTT
This sequence comes from Corbicula japonica, assembly GCA_038501625.1. NCBI lineage: Eukaryota > Metazoa > Mollusca > Bivalvia > Venerida > Cyrenidae > Corbicula > Corbicula japonica. Next base: position 224,161 of record JAZAYU010000104.1, on the reverse strand, counting down.
GAAAACGAAAACTCAAAATTCTATATGTGAACACATTTGCTTTTCTGTTATCATTGCAAAGTATTCTTGAACATCTGCAGACACAACTTAGTTATCTTTCCCTTTGTTATAATAATGGTTTCAGTAAAATGCCAGTGATTCTTTGAAATATTCACATTTATTTGAATTAAATCACTTTCTCTTCCTCTTGTGGATAAATAAAATCACAAAATATTCATCAATTACACAACTGGTCCTTGATAAACAACGCTAGAAATTCCAACCATTTCCAATTACTTCCCTTTAAATTGAATATATAGTGTTTTGTAATCTATGATTAATTGTTATTCGATTGGCAGTTCCTCAGGTCTTGGTGTGGAGGTTTTTATTCATGAACAATTTAACTTAAAAACAACTGAGAATAACTAACAAAACACCATTCAAAGCGTTCCTGATTAAATGAAAATATGTTAATGAGAATATAAGCATAAAAGTGGAAATTTTTTATTTTTGTTCAGTATAATAAGGTATCACTAAAGCGAAAACTGGCTAAAAGTTCCAAATGATTGTTGGGGAAAAATACTCAATGCCACATAGATTTTAGAGAGGAAATCTAAGGATGTATTAATGTATTTCTTGAAAACCCCAACATTATTTTGACGAATTGACACTAATAATTATTGTAGACCTGCATATACTTATTTCATTTCTAGTTGTTTTGGTATATTGTCAATAATTTCAGAGTTCTCATGCAAATGGTTTTTCTTTTGTTTTAGTGTGTGCTAAGTAATTAGAACATCAATTAGAATAAACTGAGCTTGCAAACATTTGTACACTTTTAGATAAATACATTTCTTAATTAAAATCTATGTTACAATAAATATTTTCCCTAAAATTCATTTTTGAAATTTTAGCCATTTTCGCCATTTGGAATGTTAGTGACCCCTTAAAATTGTTAGTTCATTAGAAACGATCAAATCCTCTGCTAAGTATGTCTAGAACAATTGCTGTATTGCTGGCCAAATTCGGGCCAATGGCATCTGCGACTAGTGGTATCATTTTTCTCGCGGGCTTACATTTTGCGCTGAAGGTAAAGGCGCTAATATAAACCCACAAAGAACAAAAAATGAAACATGTACTAATAGTATTGCTCAATTAATATCACCTTTTTTCGCAAAAATTCATCCCTTTGAAATTAAATGACACCACATGATGTAAGTTAAGGTCCATGGTTACTAGTCCCCCCTCATTCCTGCATGTACATGGTGTTTTACGGCAAATCGCAAATTTTAATATTAATAATATTCCTTTGTGACCTTGATTTACAGTCTAGGTTATGTTATAATTAGTATAAATAGCGTGAAGTTTTAACAAAATTTGGAAACCTTATGTAATGGAACGGAGCTTGATGTACATTGTAACCGTGATAAAATTAATTACTTTTTCTTTTATTAAACTTCAATTAATATAAACTGAATAACTAAGTAATCGCCACAAAGTAACCTTAAACAACTTTCAGATATGACGTCATAACTTGATGAATAGAAGAAATTATGTTTCTTGCTTCAAGTTTGTATTTCCCATGTATTGATCGGTGCATGAAAATGTCATTCTATCCCCATCCCCTAGTTATCACTGTGACCACCTTCCCCCCATCTCGCGCTGATAAATGTGTTTAATAATTACGAATGAAACACACGCTTGAAGTGAATTCGTGATATTACTCTGCTTCAATAAAATACGAGTTCAAAAATAAAACCTAAATAACTACCAACTTATAACATTACAATGCGCAAATAAATACAACTACTGACCTCCATATATACGCCTTTTACCACAGGTGTGATCAGTTTAGATCCAGATCAGCAAGCACATCAGTGGCATCTGACCATGATCTACAACGTTCGCCTCCTGGTCAGAAATAATCTAATGAATCAAACAGTTTAGATCCTGATGAGATAGCTATGATAGGACGGCTGATCTGGATCAAAACTGTTTGCCCATGAAATAAAGCCTATGTAGTAAACGGCTAATAAAATTAGAAATAACGAAAAGTTCATAGAATTTTGTAATTATAAGAACTGAATTTCATTTTTTTCATTTCAATAAAATTTTCTATTTTGAAATTGCGCGCTCTTTTTTACCTTTAATTTTAATTATTTTTAAGAATGAATATTTCTTCTTTTAGAATATTTCGATAACAAGGTTTTTAAAAAATCATACGCACACACTGGTTATCGAACCCGTATGACAATACCGCCTAGCCATTTACAATGAAAATTCTCAAAGAAAACCTCGTTATTACAGACTACCCTGATAATAAAACCACTAGTTCAATGTACTTTTTAAAGTTTTGCACTATAACTACCCAAGAATTAAGACCTGCTCTCTTTTAAGACCACTTTTTAAATATGTCTTTTAACAGATTTAATCTTTTTTACCCTTAAAATATATATATGACAAGATCGATTATAAGACCACAATGTCAATGTACTTTTAAACAGTTTTGCACTATTTTTAGTTCTAAATCCACTCTTAAGACAATTGATGTCCACAGACGTGGTCTTAGTATAGCAGTTTTACTCTAAGTACATGCAGGAACAAGGTATTATCTGCTCGAGGGCAGGGGTATCATCAGCTTCCCAGCTGACTCTTTGTGGCCAGCTTCAAGACCATTTACATTAACAATGCACTCAATAGTTCTTGGACAAAATATAATTTATCTGGGCTGAAACAAACAGTACATTACAGATCTACAAGATATTGGTTAAAATTTGTTTAGGCTGACAAAGTGTCGTTTTAATTTCGATAAAGACCTACAAGCTGGCAATTTTACATATTATCAAGTAAAAGTTCTATTTAGCCATTAATTTGACAAGGCGTCATGTATCCATTATATTTAGAGTATTTGACTTTCATACCTACAACAACTGAAAAAAAATTGAAACTTGTAAAAAAAACATTTGTTTTTAACATTTCAGCCAGTTATCTACAGCATCTCAACCACTAATGTGCACAATCATTAAAAATTATTTTTACACAACCATATATATTTTCTTAAATAAAAGCATTTACCATTTATCTTCGTCACACCATATATCTTCTCCTTGCCTATCTTTACCATCCTTTAAAAATTTATCTTTACCATACATTATATTCATGGCCATCAATCCCCACCACTTTTCTTCATCACTATTATTACCTTTTATCTTTGCCATACCATACATCTTCACCATACCTACAATATAGCTTTATCATCCATAAACGATTGATCTTTACCATACCTTACATCCATGATCACCATCTCTTCCATTTTACTTCATCACCACCATAACCATTTATCTTTGCCATACCATACATCTTCTCCATACCTACAGTATAGCTTTATCATCCATAGACAACTGATGTTTACCATACCTTATATCCATGATTACCAGCTCCTCTATTTTTCATCATTACTACCATAATAATTTATCTTTGCCATACCATACATCTTCTCCATACCTACAATATAGCATTATCATCCATAAACAATTGATTGTAACCATACCTTATATCAATGATCACCAGCTCCTCTATTTTTCATCATCACCACCATAACCATTTATCTTTGCCATACCATACATCTTCTCCATACCTGCAATATAGCTTTATCATCCATAAACAACTGATGTTTATCATACCTTATTTCAGTGATCACCAGCTCCTCTATTTTTCTTCATCACCACCATAACCATTCATCATTGCCATACCATACATATTCTCCATACCTACAATATAGCATTATCATCCATAAACAACTGATTTTTACCATACCTTATATCTATGATCACCAAATCCTCCATTCTTCTTCATCACCACCATAACCATTAATTGCTGCCATGCCAAACATATTCACCATACCTACAATATAGCTTTATCATCCATAAACAACTGATTTTTACCATACCTTAAATCTATGATCACCAGCTCCTCCATTTTTATCATCACCACCATAACCATTTATCTTTTCCATACCATACATCTTCTCCATACCTACAATATAGCTTTATCATCCATAAACAACTTATTTTTACCATACTTTATATCTATGATCACCAGCTCCTCTATTTTTCATCATCACCACCATAACCATTTATTTTTGCCATACCATACATCTTCTCCATACCTAAAATATAACTTGATCATTCATATACAATTGATTTGTACCATACCCTATATCTATGATCACCAGCTCCTCCATTTTTCATCATCAACACCTAACCATTTATCTTTGCCATACCATACATCTTCTCCATACCTACAATATAGCTTTATCATCCATAAACAACTTATTTTTACCATACCTTTTATCTATGATCACCAGCTCCTCTATTTTTCTTCATCACCACCATAACCATTTATCTTTTCCATACCATACATCTTCTCCATACCTACAATATAGCTTTATCATCCATAAACAACTTATTTTTACCATACCTTATATCTATGATCACCAGCTCCTCTATTTTTCATCATCACTACCATAGCCATTTATCTTTGCCATACCATACATCTTCTCCATACCTAAAATATAACTTGATCATTCATATACAATTGATTTGTACCATACCCTATATCTATGATCACCAGCTCCTCCATTTTTCATCATCACCACCATAACCATTTATCTTTGCCATACCATACATCTTCTCCATACCTAAAATATAACTTGATCATTCATATACAATTGATTTGTACCATACCCTATATCTATGATCACCAGCCCCTCCGTTTTTCATCATCACCACCATAACCATTTATCTTTTCCATACCATACATCTTCTCCATACCTACAATATAGCTTTATCATCCGTAAACAACTGATTTTTACCATACCTTATATCCATGATCACCAAATCCTCCATTCTTCTTCATCACCACCATAACCATTTATTGCTGCAATGCCAAACATATTCACCATACCTACAATATAGCTTTATCATCCATAAACAACTGATTTTCACCATACCTTATAACTATGATCACCAGCTCCTTTATTTTTCATCATCACCACCATAACCATTTATCTTTTCCATACCATACATCTTCTCCATACCTACAATATAGCTTTATCATCCATAAACAACTTATTTTTACCATATTTTATATCCATGATCACCAAATCCTCCATTCTTCTTCATCACCACCATAACCATTTATTGCTGCCATGCCAAACATCTTCATCATACCTACAATATAGCTTAATCACCCTTAAACTATTTATCTTTATCATACCTTATATCCGTGATCCCCATCTCCACTATCTTTTTCATCAACATTATACGTACTTTTCTTTGTCATACCACAAAATTTCTCCATACCTAAAATATAGCTTTATCATCCTGAAACAATACATTCCACAAACCTTATATCCATGATCACTCCACCATTTTTCTTCATCACCACCATAACCATTTATTGCTGCCATACCATACATCTCCGTAACTTCAATAAAGCTTTAACATCTTTAAATAATTTATCTTTTCCATATTATATCCACGGACCCAATCTCCACCATTTTTCTCCATCACTATAATCACCATATATCTAAGACATACCACATTTTTTTCTCCATACCAACAATATATCTTTATCATCCTTACACATAATACCTTTACAATACCTTATAGCGAAGATCACCATCTGCACCATTTTTCATCTGATTCAGCATCATCACTATTTACTTTTGCCATACCACTCATCTTCTCCATACCTAAAATATATCTTTATCAATCCTTAAAGATTTTATCTTTTCCATACCTTATATCTATGAACACAATCTCCACCACTTTTCTTTATCACCATCGTCACCATTTATCTTTGCCATACTTAACATGTTCTCTATACCTACAATATGTCTATCATCCGTAACACAATTTATCATCATAATCATCATCTCCACCATTTAACTTTGCCATGTCATTCATCTTCTCAATACATACAATATATATTTATTATGCTTAATTTATACTAACTATATCTTATCTACATGATCACCATCTCCGCGTTTTTTGTTTTATCCCCATCATCACCATCATCACTATTTGTAATTGCCATACCATACATCTTCTCAAAACCTACAATATATATCATCCTATAACATACTATCTCTACCGAAACCTTATTATCCATGATCACCTTCTCCACCATTTTTTTCAACACTATTATTACCATTTATCTTTGCCATACCATATATCTTCTCCATACCTACAATATATCGTTTCATCCTTAGACAAGTTTACCTTATATTCATGATCGGTATCTCCGCCATTTTTCTTCATCAACATTGCCATACCACACACCTTTTCCATACCTACAATATAACTTCATTGAACAATTTACCTTTAACATACCTTATGCCCATGATCATCATCTCCAGCATTTTTGTTCATCATCATCACCATTTATCTTTGCTAATACTTAGCTTTACCATACCATACCTCTTCTCCGTACCTATAATATATCTTTATCATCCTCAAAATACTTATCTTAACCATACCTTATATCTATAATCATCATAAATAATAACCATACATACCTTTTTTTAAATTTCCATACCTACAACCTATCCTTATCATCCAAACCAATTATCTATAACATACCTTAGGCTTATACTTATTTTCACCAGCTTCACCATTTATCTTTTCCATACATATCATTTATCATTTCCCTACCTTCAGTTTATCGTTATCATCGTTACACAATTTATATTTACCATACTCAAGATCCATTATCGCCATATTTAACAACTCTTCACTAGCCATTTTTGCGCCTAGCCCGAGTCGAGTGTAACGTATTAACTTTGTCAGTATTTGTCCATTTTGTTGGAACGAATTGCATGTCTCGAGCAATAGCTTAATCATAGTACAATTTTAAGAAGACTTATTTTTAATGAATGCTGGAAAGCAAAAGGAGATAGAATAGCAGTTGCTTACCGATGATTGAAACCTTCTTTTGGTCTATAAAATGATTGCTGCTGAAATTACTCAGTTGGTTTTATACAAAATATTGAAAACATCAGATTGTTACCATTCTTATATCGGTTTAAACCAATTCCAAAGGACTAGCAACCAATGACAAAAATATATGCCAGCGAGAATTTTCTGAGCAGTCTAACATCTATTCTCGTAGTCGATCAGAGGATCCCGACACGTTGACACGTTTGACAACTAGAAACTGATCACATTCACATTTCCTTAATGGATGTAAACTATCCCTAACAGTATTTGATTACAGATGCTCTTTAAACTACACCTATCATAATCTGATTACAGATGCTCTTTAAACTACCCCTATCATAATCTGATGATAGATACTCTTGAAACTACCCCTATCATAATCTGACCATAGATGCTCTTGAAACTACCCCTATCATAATCTGAGTATAGATGCTCTTGAAACTACCCCTATCATAATCTGATTATAGATGCTCTTGAAACTATTCCCATTTAAACTAACCCTATCATTATCTGATTACAGAAGCATTTGAACTATCCCGATCAGTATCTGATTATAGATGCTCTTTAAACTATCCCTATTTAAATCTGAGTACAGATGTTCTTTAAACTATCCCGATCAGTATCTCATTACTATGCTCTTTAAACTTTCCTGATCAGTATCCGTTTAAACGTGCTCTTTAAACTATCCTGATTGGTTTTTGATTGCTTATGCTCTTTAAACTATCCCGTTCAGTTTCTGATTATAGATGCTATTTAAACTATTCCGATCAGGATCTGATTACAAATGAGAGAGGTAACTGATAACTTGTTTAGTGACAGATTATCCACATGAAACTGATGACCAGGTTAGTAATAGATACTATACAAGAAACTGATAACTAAGTTAGTGACAGATTCTCCATATGTAACTTATAACTAGGTTCTCCACATGTTATTGATAATTAGGTAAGTGATAGATACTATATAAGTAATTGGTAAATAGATGAGTAAAAGATAATACACCATAACGAATAACCTGGTTAGTGAAAGATTCTCTCCATGTAACTGATAACTAGGTAAATGAAAGACTCTCCACTAGGAACTGATAACTAAGTTAGTGAAAGAGTCTCCATATGTAACTAACTGATAACTAGGTTAATAATAGATTTTTCAAAGGAAACTTACTTTGTTAGTGACCGATTCCCCATAAGTAACAGATTAATAAGTCGTTGACAAATACTCCACATGTAACTGACAGTGGGGCAAATTATTAGTTTACTACAAGTAACTGATTTTTTTCTACGTATTGACAGATTCGCAACAATAAACTAACAACAAGTTTAGTAACAAAATCCAAACAAGTACATGTAGCTGATAACTAGGTCAGATAATTAGGTAGATAGATTCTTAATAAGTACTGATAACTCGGTTAGACACAGATTCCCAACAAGAAACGGATAAGTCGGTAACTGATTCCCAACAATTAACTTTCAACAAGGATAGTGACAGATTTCCAACAAGTAACTAACAAGGTCAGTGACAGATTTCCATCAAGCAACTGATAACTAGGTCAGTGACAGATTCCCAACAAGTAACTAAAAAGGTTAGTGACAGATTTCCAACAAGTAACTGATAACTAGGTCAGTGACAGATTCTCTACAGGCAACCGACAAGATTACTGACAGATTCCAAACAAGTAACTAGTAAGTAAGTTGGTTAGTGACAGATTCTTAATAAGTAACTGATAACTAAAATAGTGACATATTCCCAACTAATTACTATGTTGGTGACAGATTTTCTATAGGCAACTGAAAACTAGGTAAGTGAGAGATTTCCAACAAGTAAGTCATATTAACTAGCTTAGTGACAGATTCCCAACAAGTAGCTCATAACAAGGTTACTGACAGATTCCAATCAAGTAACTAATAAGTTAAACTAGGTTAGTGAGATTCCCAACAAGTAACTAATAACAAGGTTTGTGAAAACTTCTGAGCAAGTAACCGATAACTAAATAAGTGAATGATTCTTAACACGAACTGAAAACAAAGTAAGTGTCAGATTCCCAACAAGTAAGTGATAACTAGTTTGGTGACAAATTCTCAACAAGTATGCAGTTATTTCTTATGTGATTTGGGAACAGTTAATCTGTTGGCCCGAGTTGGAGGGGGTAGCGTTTTGAACTGTTGCCCGAGGTCGTAAGCCGAGGGCAACAGTTCAAAACACTAGCCCCGACATCGAGGGACAACTGTTTGACTGTTCCCAGATCACATATGAAATAACTGTTTTATTACCTGATCAATTCAATGGCGGAATCCTCTGACTTTAGAGCGCGCGAGGGAAACTGTCAAAACTATTGACCAGTCAACAGTTCTCTCAACACACCGCGCGCTCAAAGGGGGGGGGGGACCCTCTATGATGTCAGAGCACGCGAGGGAAACAGTCAAAACTATTGACCGGTCAACAGTTCGCGAACGTGGACGTTTTAAGAATTTCAGAAAACAGTAAGAAATACCAAAATACATTTATATAAGGTATCAGGTAATAATATAATATGTTACCTAAATCATTGACGGATGTCCACAAATAATTAACTAGATTAGTGACAAATTATTTGACATAACTTGGTTAGTGACGGATTCCCAAAAAGTAACTAAACCTATCTTAGTTGATAGCTTCCACACAAGTAAATGATAACAACAAATGCGTCAGATTCTGGGCAATAACGGGTAGCTAGTTTAAAGACAGAATCCCAACAAGTAACTGATAATTTGGTTGGCGAACAAATTACTGATCGTTGACAATTTACCAACAAGTAACTGATAACTAGTTTAAAGACAGAATCCTAACGAATAACTTATAACCAGGTCAGTTATGGATGCCCACAATTAACTGATAACCGAGTAAATGATAGATTCCCAATGAGTAACTTATAACTATGTTAGTGACAGATTTTGGCAAATAACTGATAACTGGGTAAGTGACATTCTCAACAAGTAACTGAAAACTAGGTTAGTGACAGATTCCCCAATAGTAACCGATAACAAGGTTAGTGACTGATTCCAAACAAGTAACTTATAATAAAGTAAACAAGTAACTTATAACAAAGTAAGTGTAAGATTCCCAACAAGAAACGGATAACTAGGTTAGTGACTGATTCCCAACAAATGTATAATAACTAGGTCAGTGTCGGATGCCCGCAATGTAGCCGATTCCTACGTAAGTAATAAATTCCCAACAAGTAACTGATTACTAGGGTTGTGACAGATTCTCAAAAAATTAACTGATAAGGTTAGTGGCAGATTCCAATCAAGTTACTGAGAACTAGTTAATTAACAGATTCCCAAAAATAACTGACAACTATGTTAGTAATTGACTCATATTAAGTAATTGGTTACTTTGTAAGACGGAGACAGATTCCAATAAGTAACTGACTAGTTCCTTGATAGACATCACAGGTAGCCGAAAACTAGGTCAGTGATAGGCTTCCCACAAGGTACCGATTACCTAGTGAGTGATAGGTTCCCTACATTTAGTAACGTAACTTGGTTAGTGAGATTTTGTTACTGATAACCTGGTAAGTGAAAGGTTCCTCACAAGTAACTGATTAGGTTAGCTATTGATTATGCACAAATGAATGAAAACCTGGCAAGAAACTGATAACTATATTGTTTACCCATTTTGGGAGATGACTTTGTTAAAGGTTAGTAACAGTTTTATTTAATAACTTTGTGACAGATTCTTGGTAAGTATCTGATTACCAAGTTAGTCATTGATTCTCTGGCTGGAAGTATGTTGCCGACATTTTTGTACATAAGTTACTGATGCCTATGATGCTGTGCGATTCTCTGCCAGTCAAATAACCATGTTGATAACATATTCTCAACAAGTACCTGATAATATATTTTCATGAATCGAGTATTTGTGATAGTAGATCTTTTACGTATGTGTGTAACAGTGTTATTAGTCAAATTTCTAAATGTGATGTCAGACTCCCACTATTGGATCGTACCAGTGATATAAGTTCTATATTTGTCGCCGTAAGTTTTAAAGACGGAAAAGTTAACAAGATGGATGTTCAGTTCACTTCTGTCGCACTTTGGTGCTATGTCGGAATAAAAATGCGAGTACAAAAAGGGGCATAATTCCATTAAATGTGACACTGACCTACATAATTTGGCATCATCACACCCGTGCTGTCATAAGCAATATAATTTGATTATATAATTTGATTAAGAACTATAACAAATGTCTAAGTTATAGTCAAAGTTGTCTAAATAACAGTACAAAAAGGGGCATTTCTCCATTAAATGTGATATTGACCTAAACAATTTAGCATCATTACAACCGTGTCGTCATAAGCAATAAAATTTGAAATTTTAATGAAGAAATATTAAGAAATGGCAAAGTCAAAGTCAACGTTAGGTTTTTGTGTCAAAATCAAAGTACAAGAGAGGCATAACTCCATTAAATGTTGGTATCATCTCGAGCGTGTTGTCGTAAGCAATACAATATGAAAGTTTAATAAAGAAATATTAAGAAATGCCAAAGTTATAGCCAACTTTAAGTTTTCGTGACGGACCGACGGACGGACAGACGGACAAAGCAATCTAAATGTATCGCATTTTCTTTGACAGAGCGACACAGAAAGGATATCGGAAAAAAGGATATTTGAAAAAAAAATGATATATGAAAACAGGATATCTGAAAAAAAGATTTCTGAAAAAAAAGATATCTGAAAAAGAGATATCTGAAAAAGAGATATCTGAATTAAGGATATCTGAAAAAGGGATATCTAAAAAAATGATGTCTGAAAAATATATCTGAAAAAAAGATAATTATCTGAAAAAAGGATATCCGAATCAAGGATATCTGGAAAAATGATATCTGAAAAAGGGATATCTGAAAAAGGATATCTGTAAAAAGGATCTCTAAAAGGATATCTGAAAAAGGATATCAGAAAAAAGATATCTTAAAAAGGATATCTGAAAAATGATATCTGAATAAACGATATCTGAAAAAAATAAATATTTGAAAAAGATATCTGAAAAAAGATAACTGGAAAAAGGATATTTGAATAAAGGATATCTTAATAAGGATATCTGAAAAAAGGATATCTTAATTAAGGATATCTGAAAAAGGATATCTGGATATCGTTGTCGCTGAACATCTTACATCGTACCGTGTCGGAATAGGAATCTGAAATAGAAAACAAATCAGTAAGCTTACACTACGTATATACTAAAACAGGTTTTCAATTAGATAAAATGCTATAATATTGCCATGTTCAGAATTTTGTTTACATTTATTGATATAAGTTTACATATTTATACTCTACACGTGTTTATAGTTTATTTGATTTTTATTATTATTTTTTAAAATTAAATCAAAAGAAAATTTTCACTTACTGGTCGTTAACACCGAAACACAAACAGCCTTTAGAAAACATAGTTGAGTTCTTCCAATATTCAAAATACGGAAACCAGAATCACCTCGTGATATTGGGCTCTTCGGGATGATCGTCTCTAAATCCTCACAATCTTGTATCACCCGGTACATCTCGTGATGGTTGTTTGGGTCATCACAATCTCGTATTCTCCCGATCATCTCATGGTGTTTGGTTCAACACAATCTCGTATTCTCCTGATCATCTCATGGTGTTTGGTTCAACACAATCTCGTATTCTCCCGAATCGTCTCGTGATGGTTGTAGAGTTCATCACAATCTGGGATCAGTCAGGTCTGTTTTGTGTCGTGATATTGTATATATACTCCTTACCATCGCACATCTGTCAGATATTAAGGCTTCTGTTCGTCTCGTCTAAGTTGAAGAAAAATCAAAACTTCCGACGCAGGAACGACCAAGGTAATTATTTACGCTGGTCGCGAATTCGCGAGTCCACAAAGTCTCTCAAAACAAATTAGCCGACGAGATGATGTTGCTAGTACATGTAAGATGTTGAGTTTAGTGTTACCCTTATTTTAGTGGGACTCTTATTTTTCAATTAACATGAGTTAAAAGCCTAGTTTGTTTATTTTGTTTGTTTGTTTTTTCCTTATTTAGTTTTTTTCTGTTTTGAGTGCAGATGTTTTTACTTAATTTTATTTTAATTTTATTTTAAATTTTCACAATGAAAAATGACATCACTATTTGTGCTCAAAATCAGAAATTTGAGACCGATGACCAATATCAAAACTCTAGCTTTTGATTGGTCATTTTAGAGATTGGTCTCAGATTCAACCAATCAGCTACTTTAATTTAGATTTTGGTCTTCCATTTCCAATTTCGTGATTTTTGATTCAAGAGAATACTGATACTATATGATGCATAATTTCGTTGTACAGCCTGGGTGAAAACAAGAAAAATCACACCTTAAAACATTTACTAAAATCGATAGCCCGGTCCCTATAAATAATTATGATTTCGCCCAAACTGTTAACACCAAAACTGTACAACTGTATGCTCACCAGACTACTCACCATGATTAAATGCTTGAATCTTTGACTGTCTAGATGCTTGAATGCTTTACTCTCTCCAAATGCTTGAATGCTTGACTGTCCAAATGCCTGTATTTTCGTCTATTTGTCCAAATACTTGAATGCTTGACGCATTGTTCCGTGCTTGACTCTATTTTTAGTCTTCGTCATTGTTCTGCGACCTCACAAGCCTTTCTGTGACAACAAAACAAGCTGGTTGCATAAATTCAAAGAAACTTGAAGGGTGACAAAAAGTTGTTTAGACATTTTTTAATTTTTATTTACACAAAATACGAACAAGGTTCCTGCCAAGATTGCCATAGAACTGAAGGATGGAAGCCGTCATTCTGTGCTGATATTGTCTCTGACTAAACATTGTAATTAGGCCCAGCAACTCGCACTTTGTAAGAAATATAATTAACAAACTTTGACATGGACTTTTGTGTTCTTTATAAAAATTTAATAATATCATAAGCAATTATGTATGAATTTAAATTGAGTACAATTGTGTTCTTACACTTTAACTTACCCGAATTTTTACACAAGGTTACTGCCTTCGCCCGTTTCACTCGAAACTGTCTAACATCCAATAAAATAAAATTCCGTCAATACCGATAATTTTCAACATTGTCCATATGGAATGTCAAAACTTATCCGGTTGCTTTGCTGCAAACGACCGAAATTGGAATTAGTAAAACTATGACAAAATATTTTGGAGCGTTATAACGTTGTACGATAAGTGTTCAAGAACAGAAATTTGAGACAGAATACCAATCTAAAAACTCTAGCTTTTGATTGGTCATTTTAGAGATTGGTCTCAGATTCAACCAATCAGCTGCAATAATTATATTTTGGTCTTCCATCTCCAAGTTCATGATCTTGGATCAAAAACAAAACATTCAGTTCAATACTTACAGGGCAAAAACTACTCACCACAATGTAATGCATGAATCCTCGACTCTCTTTGTCCAAATGCTTGGATCATCGACTCTTTGTCCAAACCCTTGAATGCTTGACTCTGTCCTAACGCTTGAATCCCCGACTCTTTGTACAAACGCTTGAATGCTTGATTCTGTCCAAACGCTTGAATTCCCGACTGTTTGTCCAAACGCTTGAATCCTCGACGCTTTGTCCAAATGAAGCATCTTCTGTCATGTGACCTCACAAACCTTTCTGTGATAAAAAACAGTTGATTGCAGAAAATTAAAGTTACTTGAAAGATACGCAATAAGATATTTCGGGAATGTTCGATTTCTTTCTATTTACTTAAAATAAGAACCAAGTTGTAGAACTGAGGATAGAGATCATTTCGTGACTATTTTATCTGATTAAAACATAATAATTATGTCCAGCATCTCTGCGTTGCATTAAATACATTAGCCAGCTTTGACACAAACATTTTTCACTAATTAAAAAGAAGACATTTAATGGTATCGGTATGTTATAAGAGTAAAAGTGCTAAACTTACACGAGTTGTTCCACATGGTTTCTGCCTTCTCCGTTTTACTCAAAAATGTCCGACATCCAATAAAATGAAAATCCGTCAATACCGACAATTTTTAGCTGTCTGAAAGGACTAATGTCAAAAATTATCCGGTTGCTTGGAACGATCGAATTAAAAAGAGTTTTTCTGCTGTACGATAAGTGTTCAAGATCAGAAATTTGAGATCGAATACCAATATCAAAACTCTAGCTTTTGATTGGTCATTTTAGAGATAAGTCTCAGATTCAACCAATCAGCTGCTTTAATTTCGAGTTTGGTCTTCCATCTCTAATTTCATGATCTTGGGGTTTGAAGATCATTCAGTTAAGTGCTGATACACCACACATACCTATAATTCATTGTAAAACTATGTGATCACCAGACTACTCACCATGTTGTTAAGCTTGAATCCTCGACTCTCTATGTCCAAATGCTTGAATACTCAACCCGTTTTTGTCCAAATGCTTGAATCCTCAACCCTCTTTGTTTAAATGCTTGAATCCTCGACCCCTTGTCCAAACGCTTGAATCCTCGAATTTTTGTCCAAATACTTGAATCCCCGACTCTTTGTCCAAATAAAGCATCGTCTGTCCTGTGGCTTCGCAAGCTTTTCTGTGATAACAAAACCAGTCGAGATTGAAGAAATTAAAAATAACTTTGACGAATAGATTTGTAACGGCATGTTAACTTTCTATTCATATGAAATACGATCAAGGCCGCATCAGGTTGCAATTTTACAAAAAATAAGGATGAGGCCATCATTCTATGATGATATTTTCTCTTAATTAAACAGTGGAATTATGACAAGCACTTAAGACTTTGCATTAAATATATTAGCCAGCTTTGACGCAAACACTTTCTGTTATATAGAAGATGTTTAATGGTATTCGGGATGTTATACGAGTAAAACTTGAAAACTTACGTAGGATGCTCCACTAGTTAACCGCCTTCGTCGTTTCACTTAGAAATACCCGAAATCCAAGAAAACCCATCAATACCGATTATTTGTATCACTCTTTAAATGTACACGAATTTCTCCACAATGAAATTGCCTTCTTCGTTTTACTCAATACTTTCAGACATTCAATAAAAATGTACCGATACTTGATATTAACTACAACTGATTCAGCACTTCTACAGAAAAAAAAGTGAAAGTTGAATCGAGTTCTGTTTTCGTGTGATTGTAGTGTTGTGTAAATGAATTGTCTTTTATGTCATGTTTATTTGTGAAGTTCATCCCAAATTAATATTGTAACTGCAATATATCAGGGAACATGTCAAATATATTTTAGTTTCAAACTGTACATCTAGAGGGAGGTCGCAGGTTCAAACCCCACCTAAGCTACAAGTCATCCTCGAATATTCACTACCTCCATCTTCTTGGAAAGAACTGGTTTCAACAGAGAGCAGTGGTCATGTGTTTGAGTTTTAGTAAAAAACAACAACAACAACAACAAGCCTTACAAGCCATTACACTTTGAATCAGACGGGTACCATTAAAAGAAATATATATTTCCTAATTGCAGACTATTACCTAAATGCTATCTTGCGAACATAGTATAGCAAGATAAGTCAACACAGTTGTAATCTAATTAGGATAGCAGACAATGAGCCATAGTTTTTACATTACTTTCTACTTAACTACTTGCTGAATAATGACCCTACATGGATGAACTTCACAAATAAACTCGCTCATAGATTTCATCGAAAATTATTTAATTTATTTATTTCGAAATCAAAGAATATATTTTATTTAATGAATGGAAAATCTGGCTCTTGCTACTAAAACCTGTATTTAGTAAACAAGTTGTCTTGTTTGAAATCTGTGAGCGAAGTTTCAACTACTACTATAAAACATGCAAAATAAAATTAAATGACGTCATAACCTTAAAGAATGAAACAAAGCTGAGAAGCATGAGATAACCAAAGCTGTGTATTCCCTAATCAGAATATTTTTTAAATAAAGAATACTGAATAATTTAATTTAATTATATCTGAGGTAATCCATCAGAATCATCAAAACTCAATACCCATTGGTTATTTCGGATACTAGTGTTAACAAGCAAACAGCAGTAGAATGTGTGTGACTGTGTGTTGAAATTTGTTGATAAAAACACTTCAAAACGTGTGTATATCTCTTCAAGGGGGGTAAAAGTCCATGACACCAAGTGTGCCATATTGGACTTTATGAGCAGGACAACTGAACAAAATCAACTTTGCAAACAGTGTTAGTTCAAGCTCCTACCTCTTATCTTCATCCCAGGTTTACCAGTCCACCTGCTCCAGGCTTCACAAGTCTGTCATCTCCAGTTCTCTGGTTGCAGGATATCTCTATAGTTTACACTTACCGCTTTGTTATTACCCTTAGCTACAAGAAACTTTATGATAAAGCTGTTCGAAATAAAAATTCTATTTAGGAATCTGGTAACTGATAAATTGGCGGAATGCCCGATTCCGTACAAGTAACTGATAACTTGGTTGTTGGAAGGCCCGATTCCATGCAAGTACAAGCAAAAGTTTTCTGCAAACTTGGTTATTGGGAATACCAGATGATGTATTCTCTGCAAGTAACTGACAACTACGTTGCTGATAGACTCTGCAAAGAATGGACAACTTGGTTGCTGACGGTGTCTTTCTCAGCCCATGACAAGCTGAAGTGTCTGAATTTCCGAAAAAGTAATAATGCGTGGTGGCTAACAAGCATTGCAGGCGCGGACCTTTTGGGGTTCATTGGGGTTGCTTGAACTAGCATAGCTTGGCCGATTAAAATTAACATGGGAACATTTCATTACCGGAATATCCGGCTTCTTAACGAAATTCTGAAATTTTTTAAAGACATGGCATACAATGAAAATCAATAAATTACAAAACAGGTTTAAGGTTATGACGTCATTTAGTTGGATAAGAAGATATTCTGAAATTTGAGCTGTTTAAGGTAGCGAGAAAAGTGCTATCAATATTAAAGTAGAAACTATAAACTTAATATCAAACTGTAGATAGCTTAATCCCAGAATACCTTAATACCCCATGTAACAGGTTTGTACTCACAGGACTTCTAATGGTCTTGCCAATCTTGAAGCAAGTCCTTCCACTGAATAACACAACACTATAAAGTATGAATGTCCTCATACTAAAACACAGTTAAGTATGAATGTCCTCATACTAAAGTCACAAACACATGATTTATGCTCTGGTATTCTACAGGGGTCAGGTCAACTTGAATTCTTCCAGAAAAATCTGCCAAATAAAAAGGAAACCATTAAATATAGCAAGATCGTCAATTAATTTCGTTATTGTACGGTGTCCAAGAGCTGCCAACATTGGACAACTGGACCATTCATGGATACAGTAGATACTGTAAATGAACTTCTATTCGTGGGCGTTATCATTTCGTGATTTTCGGTTAAATTACACTTTCGAGAGTTCTTAATTTTGCGGTATTAATTTTCTTCAATAAGTTTATTATCCATTATGTATTGCGAGGTACCCACTTATCACTAATTGTGTTATGCAAAAAGGACTGAGCTGCGTAAATCGATTTTTTTATATTGTGCATAAATCAACAGAAATAATGATTAAAATGCCATGTGTGTGGTATAATTTAATGTTCCAGGACTAATTCTCTCCTAGATGCCACAAATGACAATTTTCGCGCGGTCACAAATAAGCGCAGTTTTATTCTTTTTACAAGAAAAGCTTTTACACAGTTAAGTTTTGCTCGGATGTAATTTCGCGTGCTTTCCCTCGCGCGAAATACGCGAACGTTAACCACACGCGAGGAATAATGTAATCACAAGGTCTAGGAAACGGCTGTTTTTATGGACTGTCTGTAAATTTACAGAATGTCAGTTTATTTATAGATAAATCGGTCTGTAAATTTATTGACAAGGGTTGATACAAAAGTTGACTCGTTTTAGAAATTCTTAAATCTAAAGCATTTTTGTTGATTCTGATAGGAAAGAGCATAGCATACGACATAAATATAAATGGTTGAAGTTTGTTCACACTGGTATTTCCTCTCCAACATAGTCATCGATGACCAAACAACATTTCACATAATTATTTGAACATAATAATGATCTCTTTAAAAAAGTTATGTTTATTTACAATAATAAAAACTAATTTATTTGTAGATTTTCATTCATTTTTATCCCAGTGTGGTGTAGAACCAAGATTTTAAATTTATACACCTTTTGAAACAACCCTTGTCCATAAATTGACAGATGTTTTTATATATAAATAAACTGAGAGTCTGTAAAAACAGCCGTTTCCTAGATCTGATCACAGTACATGTAATTAAAATTGCTCCTAAGCACTGGTTTTAACCAGCAATTGGCAAGCAAAAACTCTAAATAATATTGTTAATTTTATACAAATTTTATCGACCTGCTATTTGGAATGTTTTTCGAACCGGAACTTTATTATCAGAATACATTGTAAAACATACCCAATAAATAACTTCATAGTGTCCCATCCGTCATCTCGTCTCGTTGCACAATCCCTGGTATATTCCGCTTTTCTTAACCAGTGATTACCGCTTGTCTACATCAGTGAAAGCTGAACCATTGACTGTCACTCGTCTGTTTCAGTGATTGCCAGCTGTCTGAACCAGGGAATGCCGATCGTCTAAATAATCGACTGCCACCGCGACATTTCTTGAACCTGTGTACAAAAATCGGCATTTAATTATTGAAACACCTAAAGATAATTTTGCGCATGGAATATTGCTGCCCGTAAAAAGTTAGTTTAAATAACCCCACTGAATCCCCTCTGGATCCACCCCTTGAGCACTTAGTCTAGCAAATTTAGGCGCCCGACGGGAAGCACGAGCCCAACCCCCTCCCGCCCCAAAAATTAATCCAATTAACAGATTAATGTCGATTTCAAAATCTGTGCAAAAGATCATAAAACTGAGATTGGACACCAGTCTCAAATCTCATGCATTTGATGAATGTCTGAAATGGCGACCGGTCGCCATTTCAGCCAGTCTGAATTGCTCGAGAATGCAGACTGGTCAACAGCGTCACGGTGTCAACGGTCAAAAAACTGATATACAAAACAAAGTCATTTTTCGTTCGTAACTCCGAGGAGTGTACATCCGAAATTGCCAACCCATCCCGCAAGCGTGAAAGCGCGCCTCACCGAACATCAGATTCTGAATCCGCCCAAAACTAGGGTTGTCTTCTGACCATACCCATCCGGGTTTTTTTAACTAACAAGTCCTAACAGTTGTGAATCAAACACAATTTGATTAAAAACGGCCATAAAACTCAACTCGCTAAACAATTTACGCTTTGTTTACTTTAATTTGCAACTATTTTCACTATAATTAAACTATAAAATTTAAAATTCCTACCATCTGTTGTGCAGTCCATTCGACTCCGGAGTTTGTAGTAATTTGCCCTGAAGCATATGGCAATAACCCAGCAAGGCGACAATGTCTTCCACAAAAAGCGAAAATCCCGTGCAAAATTTGACAAGCCCGCGAAAGTACACAATCGTATTTCACAGGTCAGTTCATCGTATGAGTGTTAGTTCAAATCTGTCTTACTCAACCATGCAAAAGGTTTTCTGAATTTATTATGCATCGTTTGAAAAAGAACTTATTTATAATTATCAACTGACACAGAAAAAAATATCACAAAAAATCATGGGGATGGTATTTCCTTATTTTTTGGATCTGAGCATCTACAATAAAGTTATTTGCAAACGTATCATTTTCCCCACAGACGATAATGTTTATTTCGGTTTTAATTTTGTAATGTTTTAGTGGTTCAAACAAAATGAATAGTCGTGTAAGGTTTTAACTGTATTGTTTACGCCCAAGCAAAAAGGGTGACCAGGGCCCAAGATCATAAAACTAAATCAGGAGACCAGTCTCATATCTTAACCATCTGGTTGGCTGAAATGGCGACTGGTCTCCATTTTGGTTAATCAGATGCTTCAGCTGGAGACTGGTCTCTAATCTCAGTTTTATGATCTTGGGCCGGAATTTAATACTCTTGGCAGAATAATAGTTTTGCAGGCACATATTTCACAACATGAAAAAGATTTTATTTTAGTCAGATTTTGAAAAAATGACCCTTAGGCTACAACAAAATGCATTGTTTAACATCCCCTTTACAGTAATTATTTAATTATTTATATTTATAGAATGGAATTTTCGAACTTCTCATTTATATCAAAATATAATTTAATACTCAAAACAGGCAGCATTTAAGTTAAAATTTAAAAAAAATGATTAATTTTAGAATAGTGGGAACTAAGCACAAAACAATTTTAAAAATGTGATACTGTAGAACTGGTTTTATTCGCGTTAGTTTCTAATATTCGCGACTTACTTGCCTCGCGAATTTATAAATGCCGCGAATATATGATGAGCTCAGAAAAAAAAACTATCTGAAAATAAAATTATCCGAAACTAGGCATTGATTTTTGTATTCTGTTTGTGGATACACAGCAAGGGGATCTCTGTTCAAGTTTCCTGTCTGACGACGTCGCAAATAAAGAAAATAGCTGATTTTAGACAAAAATCGCGAAATTTTGACCTCGCGAAAATTAAGCGTTTTACAGTAATGGTCATTTTGTCAGAGACAGGCGCATTAACTATCGGGGTTATGTGATTTTTTTTCATAATCAACAACTACAATGCTTGGTTACGGAAGTAAAGCAGGTGCGGTCCCGGAGTAGATTCGGTGTTGCTGCTCGAAACTCCTTTTCTGGCAGCAATATATAATTTTTAAAAGTATTTTTGCTACAAAGTTGAAAATAATCATGTAACTACCCCAAGACTACCACCAACTATATAAAATCCTGGAAATCTTTCATCTATAGAGTCTGTCCGTACTTCCACACATTGTTTTTGTGTTGGTTTAAATTTTTAAACTTTTCTTATTAATAAAAGACAGTTTTAATAAAGCAACCCCTCATAGATAGAATTTCGCTGAAGTTAGTGCCGGGTGAAAAGGGTCAAAGATCAATAAACATAATCAGGAGACCAGTCTAAAATCTCAAGCATCTGATTGTCTGAAATGGCGACAGGTCAGATTCTTGAGATTTGAGACAGTTTTATGATCTTGGATCAAGGAGTCATCCAGTTTCAAGGAGTCATTATGTTTATATTTTTCATTTTTGTTTATTTATTTCTGTGATATATAGATCTACTCCTTATTCTTCTTATTTATCCACATTTAGAAGTATATATTGGGGCACGTCACGGGAAAAGGTATTCGGGCATTTTACGTCAAGTCTTGAAATGACGTCAAATGTTAAGTTGCGCAGACGAAATTACTTTCATGCATTTCGCGGTACAAATGAAGTTATGTTGTCAAAATGTGTAACAAAGTTGCCAATATGTTATGAGAAAATAATAGATAATTGTAAGATCTTTCCAAATATAGTAACAACTAAAATGTCAAAAAATATGTTCGAAGGTACCTTTTCCTGTGGCGCGCCCCATTTATTATGCCAAACCTGTTTTTAAATGCCATACGGGGGATAACCGTAACATTGTCTTTGAAGGCAGGTGATCTTTGTTCACAGGTAATCTATTGCTTTAAATTTGGTTGAAATAGTCAGTGGGCCAAATGTGGTCTTTATCTACAGCGGGTCATTGTTTACAGGTAGTCTTTAGCACAGATTTTTTACCTTTTCTGAAGGATGGTCGAATTATCACGAGGACACTGAGACTAGTCTCTAGACTAGGCTCAGGTAAACAGTTTTGTAAAGTTGCAAAATATTGATTATACGAGGGTTGTCCCAGATATTCGTAGACTGTGACCATATTTCGATCAATTTGCGCGCAATTGGTAAATCAATTACATAAACGTAAACTACAGGATATTTTCTTTATTTTAACTTAGATTTTATGATGTCTTAAACGTGTGTTTTTATTTGCGATAATTTTTATAACCATGGTAACGCGATATCGCCCTACGTCAAAAAACGATTCTGACTTTCTTATTTGTTTAGCTATATTTAACGCATTTTTCAGCTGAACTTCATGAAACTATGGGAACATATAAGGCTTCCATTTGGTGACGTCATTACAAAATTTGACGTCAATCGGTCGTTGCGTTTTGAAAACAACAGCGTTTCCGCTAGTCACGGTGTCTTAGATCTAACGTGAAAATGACATCACATGAACGCATGGAGATTAGAGCAAACATCAAATTTTGCGCCGATTTAGGAAAAACACCGACAGAAACATATAAATTGTTGCAGCAGACAAAGCGGGAATCCTCTGTTAGTCGGGCTCTTGTGTTCAAATGGCACAAGAGATTTTCAGATGGCCGCACAGAAATCAAAGACGATGAGCGACCGGGTCGTAATGCTGTCATCCGTACCATCGGCTGGAATCCAGACTAACCTCTTCCGGATTATTCCTACTCAGATTGTTTCTTAATTCAAATATTATTTTATGAGTAAATATTTTGGACAGTAACTTCTTTTCGATTCTGCGATTGGTTAGAAGTTCGATAAAAATGTTTCAGTGGTTTGGCCACTTTCTGTATATCCCCCAGTCGGAAAATCTATTGGTGATTTTGTGACTTTTGGTTTTGTACATAACTTGGTTAAATGACACTGATTTCGAGGCGGTTACCCCAAGGATTCTCATGTTCGTTAATAGTTTATGGTGTCTAATTTGAAATTGATCATTTTATTACCCATACCCCCGTTTCCTCTCTACATTTTGGCTGGGGGGGGGGGGGGGGGGGGCTGTGCCTTCTGGATGTGACCATTCTTGCTATATATACATTACTTTTTTTAAAACGGCACGAGAAAATGATAATGGCAATTTAATTAATACAAGTGAACACATTTTATTGTTAAGTTTCAAATTTGAAAAAAATACTCGAAGTACGGAAAAAATTAAATTTTGTGATAGGTGTAGTAAGAACACTTTTTCAGAGAAGCAGTGTTGGAAACGATTATCTGAAACCCCTGACACTCTATGACCACGCGCTGAATCCACAGCGTCCAAGATAACTTTAACATACTCAAAATTTGATAAGGGCCACTTTTGTATTCTCTTAGTGTTATTGTTAAGGTAAACATTTTGCATGCCGGTGTGCACACAGTACGACCGCAAGCACCGCCGCAGGAACGCAGTGGCACCGCAAGTAGACGGGTTGGGTTCGCAAAGAACGCATAGCACGCCCAAAACAAACACCGTTGCTCGGCGTTCTGATAATTATAACAATTTTCATTTTTATTACAAAACGGGTTGTAAGGTATCAACCACATTTGTAATAACGAGAATTGTAATAAAATGTCAAACCTAGTTATTTTTGCCAAAAAAAAGTTTCTATCCGTAGAATAACTGTTTCTTTAGATAGAAATTAGCACGTCCTTATTGATTGAATTGTCCTTGATCATTTAGAGACCGTCAAGTATTGATTAAAACTCAAATTATATATGAATGAACTTAAGTTTTAGATTATATCATTTTAAAATTTCTTTACAAAACGGGTTGTTATTACAATTCTCGTGATTACAAAAGTGGGTGATACATTACAACCCGTTTTGTAATAAAATGTCAAAATGTTAAAATCAAACACTTACGTTCATTCATAGACGTCTCTAATTGATCAAGGACAATAAGGACGTGCTAATTTCTGTCTAAAGAAACAATTAATCTACGGATAGAAATTTGTTTGGCAAAAATAACTGTTTGACATTTTATTACAATTCTCGTTATTAAAAAAGTGGTTGATACCTTACAACCCGTTTAGTAATAAAAAACGAGAATTGTTATAATTATTTCAATTCTCGTTTTTATTACAAAACGGGTTGTAACAGCGCAGGCTTAAGTTTCTGCAATCGTATTATTCTATGAAAACATATTATAATATGGTGTAATTTCGCTGATGTCAAAAATTAATCCAGCGCGAAATAAACTGATACCACGGTGTATCACAAAAATTGTTTAGATCATCAATATCTCCAGATATTTCAATGATAATACAAAACATATTATAATAAAAAAACATCCGTGTGAGATCCCATACGTTTCAATGTTAAATCGCATAATTATTGCTTTTATTTCTTTACTCCAAACCTTTTCTAATGACTATAAAAAATGTGACAAAACCATACGGAAAAGATACTGTAGCTTTATTATACAGATGATATGTTTAAAAAAACTTCTACAATGTATCTAACTTATATACTATAATAATATTCTAGATTTAAGAACAATAAGACATTATACAAGGATTTTTATGGATATGCCTTAGTTGTAAATTATTACAATGTTTATTATGCTGAATATGGTACAAGAAAGACTTGGTACAATGTATGAGGTGATTCAATTTTCAATTTTTTGTAGACACCTCATTTGTGACGATGCGTACGATATAAAGACAATACATTAGGTCATGAGACAAACCTGGGTGCCGTTTCATGAAGATATCTTAAGAAAAGACAGAAACATGTCTTAAGTTGCTCGCACCTAAATTGCTATAAACCATCGTACGACAAAGTTACGATAAGATAGCGTCGTAAGAGTTTGATTAATCGGCACCCAGATTATTCCATATGTTATCAGTTATTTGTAACCAGTCCTTTGCAAATACAGTCAGACCTGACTACAAAGACCACTCAGAGGAGAACCCAAAATAGGTCTTTAAAGGCAGATGGTCTTTGTCCACAGTTTTTGTTTAATTAAATCAGTTAGTGGGAACATTATAAATAGGTCTTTATCCACAGGTGGTCTTTGTTTACAGGTGGTCTTCTGCACAGGTTTGACTGTATTGTTGAAAGTAATAAGTTGCAACGACATCATTTTTATGCATATCAATACTTACATGTTAACTCTTTACTCCATATAAACGGGTTTTATCGCATGTGCAACCAGTGTAGATCCAGATTAGCAGGTACATCCTCATTAGTCGCTTCTTGGTCAGAAATAACTAATGAATCTAAAAGCGAACAGTAAAGATCCTGATTAGACGGCATCGATGTGCAGGCTGATCTGGATCTAAACTGTCTGATAACCTAAAACAGGTGTATGGAGTAAAACGTTTTCGTTGACTGACTTGTGACAATGCAAATGAATAAACTACAACTAAGTTAATTAATTATACTCTAAATCAATATCGCACATATTTTTATACACCTTTTACATAAGAATAAGAGTTACACATAGTATTATAATTGAACTTGACAAAGCACTGAATGTACTGTGGGGTCGGCATACATTCAGTCTGGCATTTATTCAATACAAGATCTATACTTGGGTTTCAAGGAAGAGTACATTTTTAATTAATAAATGTAGACTACAAGTAGCTCACAGGAAGTTAACAAAGTAAGCACGTAAGCGAACTATTTCATGCGCGCATATCGTTCAAATTCTGTTTGAGATGCCACTTGACTGTATGATTTCTTATAATAATGCTTTGTTCACCATTTTAATGAACGTTTTATCATTTTCCATAACATTAAAAGATTAATTAACTCCTACAATTGAACAGGATCTTTGAGCACCAGGACTACTTTGTGGCGGTTTCAAGGCCTGCAATTTGTTTCTATTTATAGACCAACTGAGACTGTCGACATTCAGAAAACTGGTAACTCTGAGTCTGACGACACAAAAATCGGCATATCGGCCTTGTGAATACTTTAGATCCAGATCAGTCCGCGCAGTCATGGTTTTCACAGAAATATGTTATAAAAATAGTTTTTATAAAAACCAAATGGGTAAGCATATGAAACCAGTCACCAAAGAAATCAGAAATCATAATTCAGATATTTGCATAGCATTCATGAAAGCCCTCCTCTGAAATATCAAATTAATTCAATCGAATTTTAAAGTAATATACTGAGCAAAAATGAAAACTTAACATCACAGTTTCTCAACCAGGTGACATCACAGTTTTTTTTTTAACTACGTGACAACACAATTTCTTAACTACATGACATCACAGTTTCTTAACTACGTGGCATCATCGATTCTTAATTACGTGACATCACAGTCTCTAACAGGTTATTAATTGGAATTGTCAAACAATTCTTTCTAATCGAAAATAAAAAAGTGTGCACAACATTATTATTTTTATAATAGCTTAAATAGAATACTATTTATATATTAGATAAAATACAAATTTACAAACCAAGCCGAAGTTTATGACATAAAAATAAAATAAATTTAAAGCAAGTGAAACTGTTGATGACTCAAGCAATGAGATAAACATTAAAATAAGCAAGAAATTCATCTGCAACAGCTTTTTTCAGTTCCAAACTCCATTACAACTACTAGCGAATCTAAATTCACTTCCTCCACAACAACTGTTCTCAGTCTCCACCTCCTCCGCAACCACCCCCACATCCGCCTCCACCACCACAACTACTTCCGCATCCGCCACCCCCTCCGCCACTGTCACCTCCACCACCACAACTACTTCCGCATCCACCGCCACCTCCGCCACTATCAATTCCACCGCCGCCCCCACAACTAGCTCCACAACCGCCACCGCCATCACCACCACCGGCACCACAACCACCACATCCACCACACCCAGCACCACAAGTCCCGCCGCCATCTGTTGTTTCACCACTTCCACATGCACCGCCGTCAAAATAAGAATCTCCACCGGGGAGATCCCCCCAGTTGCCTTCATACTCAGTGCACGTTATACCGTCGCCGCCCCCGCCACACATTGCACACATATGGGTACCATATGTATTATGTATGTAGTAATTTGACGGTGTGCTCCAAAGTAATCCGGCCGCAACGATAAAAGCCATATCATCGGATGGAGTAGTAGTAACCGGCAGCCGTCCTCGCCGTACAACATTTCGTTTTACTTGCGTACCTTCCTTCCAGTCTTTTGGTCTTGGCACACATAAAACATGCAGCAGCGAAACAGAAAACGCCAAAGCAATATTTTCGGCAACTTCATTACTTCTCGGATCAGCATCAATAATGCCTTTCATTAAGTCAACCGTAGCGGACTCAAAATTGTACGTGTAGTTCTTGTTCAGGTATCCTAGAGTGAATGTTGATGTTTTGCCAGTTGACATTTTGTAAAACCGGAGGTACAAGGTTCCTGGACTTCCGGGTATTCCTCTGCTTTCTGTAAGTAGAGACATTTCTTTACTTATTGCATTTTTCTTAATTTTATTAAAGTAAAACCCCGCTTTTAAGACCACCACTGGTACTGGGCAAAAGTGGACTTAATTAATTGATGGTCTTCACTTCGTTGTGGAATAAACTGCAGACCTGTAAAAATTTAGGGATAAGAACGAATACTGAAATCGGTATTCGAATATTCGCATAGAATATCAGAATATATTTGTATATTCGCCTAGAATATCCGAATATATTCGGATATTTGCATAAACGAATGTTAATGTTTCACTATGATCCTGATTTTTCGACCATAATAATTATGTAAAGTTTCGACAGACAACCTCATATTTTAATGTTTTTGAAACGTTATAACCAATTTGAAACAGTCATGAATGTTAAACGTTAATGCAATTATCCGCATATGATTTTCGTATCCGAATATTCGGTCGGTTTGCGAACATTCGGATATTCGTGTCTTCCGCCCCATCCCTAGTAAAATGAGATAGTGAAATAGTGTTTTATAAAGTGTTTTATTGTACGAACTCTATGAAGAACTTGGCTGAAATGTATGCTAGTGACTATTTAGTGCATTTCATTCAAACAACTACTCATGAGATTTAGACAAATACGCCAGTGAATTCAATCTCCTTCGCAGAGTTGTCGTTCCTTACACTCACTTTACATCTCTGCAAAACGCTCAATGTCAAGATTTTTTACCAAACTCGACAGCCTTATTTTATACAGTGATAAATTATGAATTTGAAAGCTTGAGGTAAAACAAATGACTGAAAGCTTCACTATCTTTCATCAAAACCGAAGAAACCCAAGCTATTGTTAATGTAATTGGCGAACTATTTCTTTGAGTTAAAGTAAAAGTAGTTGAAAGTAGTCCCAGCCTATAACAGAGGTGAATGTAATGAACCGGTAGTGTGTGAGAGTGCAGTGAATTCTTGCTTCATGAATTTTAATCATAATATATTTCCTTATAATTTTAAAATTGAATAGTTTATATAAAAAGGCAATTGAAAAGTATTTCTCTGGAGCTCAATGACAACGCAGATAAAACAAATGATATTGAAACAGAGTGACACCACGAGTTTTTACGCGAAAAGCATCTAAATGACGACAGTACGTTGCGAGCTTTTCAGGTGCAGCAATTAACAAGATTAAGACTTACTTCTTGTCCGTCTAACGCCTCTGATTACTGCGCCCCATCTCCCGGTTAGGATCCCCCAATCACCGTCATTGTTTTTCAGTAGTACCGCCCTCTCGCCGACCTTCGGATTCAGAGTGATATGATCATCGGAAACCTGCAAGTTCATACAGAATATGTAATGCACCTACTAACAGACAAATGGGACTATTGAAATGGTGATTAATCTTGACCCAGTTCAAAATGTAGACGTCCAAGGTCTAAAATGATCTAGACTGATGATGAATCCTTCAGGGCTCAGTGAAGTATTGACCCTGATAAGTCTTCATAGATGCGCATTCTGATACATGCCTTCACACTTGTCGCATTTGCTATAAATATTGCGATGAATTAAGAGGAGATTCAGTGAGTTTGCTTGAACCCCTCTTTTGGGGCAGCAATTTTTTGCCAGAAAGTACGAACTTTTCGTGATTCTAAAAAGACCCTCCCTCTGAAAGGCTTGCATCCGTCCTTATTTTTATCTACTCTACGTTGCTGTTTGTGCTTTGCGCCGAAATGTACCAAATGTAGTTTAGCGGCCTTTCCTGCGGACTGCAGATCACGGCCATTTCCCCTTGCCTGCGTAAGAGAAAGGGAGTTTATCAAAAGCAATGAGATCTCCGGTTACGGACATTTCGCCTAACCTGACATGGAACAAGGAATTAATCTGAGGCAATAAGATGTCCTATCACGGACATTTTCCTACGAAGAAAGGGGGGGGGGGAGAGTTGATCTGAGGCAATGAGATGTCATATCACGGACATTTCCTTATCTGCGAAGGAAGGGTAGTTGATCTGAGGTAATGAGATGTTCTATCACGGTCAGTTTTCCTTACCAAGGTAGGAACAAGGAAATAATCTGAGGCAATGAGATGTCCTTTAACGGACATTTTGCCTTACCGGCGCGAGAAGGGGGAGTTGATCTGCGGCAATGAGATGTCCGATCGCGGACATTTGGCCTTAACTGCGTAGGAAGTGGGGAGTTAGTCTGCGGCAAAGATATGTCCTTTCACGGACATTTTGTCTTACCTGAGTAGGAACAAATATTTAATCTGAGGTAATGAGATGTCCTATCAAGGTCATTTTTCCTTACCTGAGTAGGAACAAGAAATTAATCTTAGGCAGTAAGACGTCCTTTCACGGACATTTTGCCTTACCTACGTGAGAAGGGGGAGTTGATCTGCGGCAATGAGATGTCCGATCACGGACATTTTGCCTTACCTGCGTAGGAAGAGGGGATCGATCTGCGGCAATGAGATGTCCTTTCCAGACATTTTGCATTACCTTTTGTAAGAAGAGGGAGTTGATCTGCGGCAATGCGATAGCCGATCACGGACATTTTGCCTTACCTGCGTGAGACGGGGGAGTTGATATGCGGCAATGAAATGGCCGATCACGGACATTTTGCCTTACATGCGCGAGAATAGGGGTCGATCCACTGCAATGCGATGTCCTTTTACGGACATTTTGCCTTACCTGCGTGAGAAGGGGCGTTGAATTTCGGCAATGAGATGGCCGATCTCGGACATTGTAACTTACCTGCGTAGGAAGGGGGAGTTGATCTGAGGAAATGAGATGTCCTATCACGGACATTTTGCCTTACCTGCGAAGGATGGGATTGATTTGAGGCAACGAGATGTCCGATCACGGACATTTTACCTTACCTGTGTAGGAAGAGGGAGTTGGTCTGAGGCAATCAGATGGCCGATCACGGAAAGTTTGTTATGGTAGAACACTTGCACGACCGACATCATCAAGGGTTGGCTGTGAATAGTTCTTGCAGTAAATTCTACACATCCTAGATGGTTCTTTAACCTAAATTGATCATGTTAATGTGCTATGAAATTTGTCATTGCAATGTCATTAAAAAAAGAAAATAATCAAAATCTCTCTAACAGCAAAATGCAGTTCTGAACAGTAAAACTTTGCACAAATCAACGTTATAAATATTTGTTTATTTTACAAACATTCAGAAAAGAAAAGCAATAACAAACAGTAAAGAAAAATAGTTAGACCTAAAAAATTCCTAAAATTCTATTTGCCACCCAAAACAAAACGGTCTGACTATGTGTCTTTACTGTTCTAAGTTTAAGTATTATTTGCGTTTGTAAAGTAAACATACACTAATAACATTGATTTTTGCAAAGTTTGTTAGAACCGCATTGTGCAGTTTGAGAGATTTTAATAATTTTCTTTTTATCTATGGCATAGCAATAACGAAAAGTATAACGCCTTAAACTTTACACATTCATCATCGAATTATTGACATTGAGTTTGTAAGTACATTTTTAAGTGTTGACAAACGTTCTACTTATAAACATGAGATGGCAATATTTGCAATGGCTTTACATGTAAACTATGAACTAATTGATTATTTTAATCCTTGTTTATTAGAAGGCATATGTCTCTCAATACAAGTCCGATTACCAGTGTGCACTGTGCAGTCATAAATGTTCAATTGGTTTTGGTAATATTTATTTACGCGAGATCTTCGAGAAGATGAAATGACATATAATTTATCGAATGTCTCTAGTTGCGACACAATAGACAATACAAATGGCACTGCTGTTTTCTGTAGTTAGGCTGTAACGCGTATGAATTGTTGATATAATGAAGTAAAATATGTTTAATTTAAACTTATTTATTTTATATCGATTGCAAAACAAGTTATTCCAACATATATTAATCACGCTCGGTGACTGCTTCCTGGGTGTCCAACCAGTACTCGCTCCAAATGTGGATTTGGGAAATTGCAGACCAATCTCATCCCTGGTAGGATTCGAACCTGCAGTTTCCGGATTTCGTGTCAAACGCTCTACCCCTAGACCACTGTTCCATGAATAAACTATGTATAAGATATAACTGCAATACAATGTTAAAAACATAAATCTAAGATATATCTTTAAAAAACATGAAAGTGAGAACCAATTCCAGGAAGCAAATACCGTATGTAAGAATTAGTGGTTTTCCCTGATTACTATTTAAGAAACAGTCACTCAGATACCATCATTTATAACATCGCGGTAAGGATCGCAAAATGACCTGAAGCTTCGATTAAAGTAGAAGTGAATATGATACGACATAAAACATGCCTGTCTTAAGTGAATTTATGTTTAACGCGGTGATCCTGATAGAGTAATGTTTTCAGGAAATGATTTTAATCAGTTTGCTAACAAGGAAAATGACAACAAACCTGTGTGAAGCGACATGGCAATGGTTATCTGTATTAGGCGGGAGCCTTTCTAAGGACACTGGTCCCCAAAGTTCCTTTATATTCTCCGGGATAATCGCAGTTTCGTAAGTGCCTTTGTCTAGAAACAACAAGCACTTATCTTTTCTTGGCGGAGAAAATGACCATTCAACATCAAGTTGAACATTGGATGCTAATCCAACCTGGGATTTTGCTTTGCCACCGGTCGCGGCGTTAGCTGGGGATTCCACTTCCGGTAGCAAGTTAACGGAATTCGAACCGACGACTGTATTGATCCCACAACAACCCCATCCAGTTTTCTCGTCCAGCTGAAAAGTAATGTTGTTTGCAGTTTTTGTCCCAAAGTCATACTGTCCAAGATTTTTCCAAGTAACTGTTGTCGATCCTCGGGATTCATGTGGTCGTTTTACTTTAAACAACGGCCGAATAACCTTATTTCCAGCCGAAATAGTAGCAGTTAGTTTTACGTTTTTGTACTGTCGACCAGCGAAATTTGGCTGCAACGTTAGAATCAACTGGTCCATTGCAATGGTACAGGTTTTTGTGCAAACTTTGTAGCAGTCGTCATCGGTTACCGTGTATAGACAGGATCTCGGTGGATACCCGCGATACATGGCTCCAAAATTAGAAAAAGACTCATTGTAGAAATTTTTCCAGCTTTCTCTCGTTTGTTTGTCAGCGTTGTAGAGTTTTGAGCCTTCACTGCGATCGTTTACTGTGTCATCGTGGTTAAACAGGTGCCCAATTATTTTCATCATATCCGTTTTGTACAATAAGGGATTCAGTTGATGAGTGTGCCATATCAGGTCTATGTCGTAACAGGGAACCAGAAAATCATCCGGAAGTTGGGTCTTGAGGTACAGAAACTGTTTGTACCTCAATAAAGAGTTTCCCAAGTACTTCTTATCGGTGTAATGAGGAAGCGAAACCTGGTAGTAGAAAGCACTTTGCCTTTGTGCAGCTGAAATCAAATCATAGGATATCCTTGATTTAAAGGTCTCGATTTTGTCAACATTATATGGCGCTGTGTAATCTACCATGAATGGTTCTTCGCTTGGATACTTTTGCGACCATAATGTTCGAGACTCCATAAGTTTGTCTTGAATTGATCTATCAGGGTAAAGTGTGTGGTTAACGGTCACGCCAACAATAGCGTGACAGTCTGTCTCGTAGGCTCGGGGACATAGCATATGACAATGCCAG
Source organism: Corbicula japonica (assembly GCA_038501625.1). Lineage (NCBI taxonomy): Eukaryota > Metazoa > Mollusca > Bivalvia > Venerida > Cyrenidae > Corbicula > Corbicula japonica. The sequence continues at coordinate 190,569 of JAZAYU010000104.1, read as the reverse complement.
ATCCATTCAATGTCAAGAGGCGCTAGCAGGATTTCATCGCCATGTTCCGCCGCCAAAGGGAGCCAGTACTTTTCGTAGCGATACAGGGCATGCTTAAGGTTATCGATGTTTTTCAATGCTGGGGCACAGTCGACTGCTTTCAGAAAAGCCACGTGATTTACGGCTTGTTCGCACAATTCATCATCTATCTCTAGCTTCAATGAACTTGCTTTATCTTTGTGAGTCATTGTTCTGGAATTGAAAGAGACAAAACTTAAGTTCATTCGTGTATAAAATTTCTAAATATACATAGCTTTATAAAAATGTGTAAAAATTGATAGTGTCACTTAAAAAGTTATATTATTCCGGAATGTTAGGCACGGGTTCGAAACAAGGAAAATATATGTTGTTACTGTTTGCTGTTACTTATTCTTCCTCGCATTAAGGAGTTCCAAAGTGTTAAAACAGGCACTTCAGTGGTATGTGAAAGGAAAATATATAATAGCTTCAACGTAAGGATGTTCAAACAAAAGACTCAGTGTGTATGCAAAACGCATTGTCTGAGACTGGCGCTTTGCTGTTCGATTTTTTGCTATATGTTATGCACTCGCTGTTTTGTTATTTGTGTCATCAAAAAACCTTCCAACCAAACTCATAAATGCGCAATTATCCTCCAAAATGTTTTAACCGTTATGTAATTAATGCCCTCAAATAAACAATACACGTGTTAAACGAAAGTTCTCATATCACATACATACATCATCGAATTAAGTTATGTAGTTTACTAGAACTCCGTCAAAGAATTAATTATAGTTATATATAACATGCCGAGTCATGTTTTCTTACACTGCGGATCTACCATTGTGATTAAATATAACATTTTATGTGTATTTTGTAATAAGGAAAAATACGCAACTTTGAGATAGTCTATTTTTAGCATGTGTTGCAATTAGTACAACCGATCACTGCATTGCGTGTCTCCTACCGTGATCAAGTAACTAGAGAATACCAGTGAAAACTTAATACGGTACCAAAGCTTAAAGTATTGCGCCTTTCGCCATTGCTTTGAAATAAACAAAAAAGAAAAATATAAAAATCTCTCCAACGGCAAAATGCAGCTCCATCAACTTTGCACAAGCCAATGTTATTAATTTATGTTTAATACAAATACGCTAAGAAAAATTAGAATAGTAAAGAAAAATAGTTAGACCCAAAAAATCTCTAAAATTTTATTTGCAATTTATCAAATAACAAGAGTGCCAAACTGACACAAAATACGCCCGTCAAAGTTGCGTAACGATCCGATGAAAATTATTCGACTTTGAGAGCAGATACCGCTAATTCAGTTTTTGGACAATTCAAGGGCCATAATTCAGGAGTACCTGGGGGATTTGGCTGGTTATACAACTTGGTCGAGATATTATGCCCACCAACATATTCACCAAGTTCGATAAAGACAGAATGAAAACTCTTTGACTTAGAGAGCGGAAACAGTAATTTTGGACAATTCAAGGGCCATAATTCAGGAGTGCCTGTGGGGATTTGGCTGGTTATACAACTTGGTCGAGATATTATGCCCACCAACATATTCACCAAGTTTGATAAAGACCGGATGAAAACTCTTTGACTTAGAGAGCAAAAACAGTAATTTTGGACAATTCAAGGGCCATAATTCAGGAGTGCCAGGGGGATTTTGCTGGTTATAGAACTTGGTCAAGATATTATGCCCACCAACTTATTCACCAAGTTTGATAAAGACCGGATGAAAACTCTTTGACTTAGAGAGCGGAAACAGTAATTTTGGACAATTCAAGGGCCATAATTCAGGGGTGCCCGGGGGGATTTGCCTGGTTGTAGAACTTGGTCGAGATATTATGCCCAACAACATATTCACTAAGTTTGATAAAGACCGGATGAAAACTCTTTGACTTAGAGAGCGGAAACCATGTGGACTCCGCCCGCCCGCCCACCCGCCAACCCGCCCGCCCGCCGCAGGTGTTCCCATAATACGTCCCGTTTTTCAAACGGGCGTATAAAAACGAAGCAACACCAAACATTAATTTAAATGTCTCGATGAGTAATGAGTTACTGATAATGATACCTTAAGTCCTTTGGTCTATCAAATGTATACAATGTGAGTTATTTCTAAAAGTGTGTTTGACCTTCAATTTCCTGGTCGCGAAAATTAATGACATATAAAAATGTTGATTTCTCTCGTCACAATTGAAAGTTGTTTTTAAGAACCTTAGATATTTTTGTGACTATCATTTCACGCATGTTGACATTTGAATTATTTTTTTGTGTTGCTTCCTTTTTATGATAAATTGCAAATAAAATTTGTTAGGTCTAACTATTTTTTTTTCTACTGTTCTAACTTTTCTTAACGTATGCAAAATAATCATACACTTATGGCATTTATTTGTGCAAAGTTTCAAGGATGTGCATTGTGCCGTTTGAGAGATTTTTATATTTGTCTTTTTTGTCTATGGCAAAGCGATGGCGAAAGGCGCAAATCCTTAATACCATTTTATTTTTACATGTTCAAAGCACGTACCATCGCCATATTTTGGTAAGCCTGTGTAGCATAGGTAAATCGATCACCGCATTGCTACAGTGATCCAGTAACTGGAGAACATACTAATGTACAGTCATTATACACTGTCCAGGCTAAATACTTGTTTATCTTGACGTTTATTCAAGCACATATCATCGCCATATTTTGATCACCAAGTAAAGTTATGAGGAGAGGCCTTAGCTATTTAGGGAAACTGATTTTTTCTAACCTTAATTATGTTTCCCTGACAGTTAACCTTTAACTTAAACTCAAGTTTCTACTATGTGTCTGTCTAATTATTTGTGTGGTTGATACTATACCATACCTATAATTGATCATAGTTTTGTTTACTGATGAACTGCATAATGTTTACCATTTTGTATAGCTATAAAATGACAAAAGTGTACCTTAATTGACATCTTCAAATGGTTTTTTATAACAAAAAATGAAGACTTACATGACATGTAATAACTTACGGAGGTAAATGATTCGTTCTCTACCTCCACTCAAGATTAATGCATTTTACAGTTATGCATAATGTTTTATGTGATTAATAATAAATTATGCCTATATCGAATGATAATCTAACTCGATTTTAAAACGCTATTTATATTGAGCATAGTTTTGTAAACGGACGAACCATGCATAAATTGACAAAACTGAATCTGGTGTGGTTATACATATAAACAAAAGTGCAGACTTACGGAGGTTAAATCCATGCGTATACTTCAAACCATCATAAACCACAAAATAACTCAAGCATTTCTGTATCAATCCAGATTTACGAAAACACATTTTAATGCACATAGTTTACATTTTGTACAACTTATATACATTGTACTAGGTTATCAGTAAAGCGCAACATTGTCACTTAAAAGGCGCGGGCGTAGGTCGAAGGTAATAAATCGACAAGTTCACGATATCAATATATTCATTAAAGCTGATTAAAGGTGAAACGTGTTTATTAGGAATAACCACATTTGGTAAACACAACCTCCTCACAAACAAAAGAGAGGATTTAGATTACGATCTAATTCATGGACACTAATACTTTGGAAATTAGCAAAAGTATTTTGTTGTGCGCATGGTGTAGTAAATATAATAATTGAAGCGTTTGAAAATTAACGTTTTGCATGATAACATTTCAACACTGATACAAATTTTGATTTTACAAATATTTTATATCTTATTTATAAGTTTAACCCCACTAGATTATTACTTAACATAGCATTAGCAATTTGAATTTGGTAATGCACATGCTTTGAATGAGGTTTTCTGGACGAATGATGGGTCATAATATATTATTACTATGTAACTATTACTTGATTATATTTACATGTACTATCAGGGTGGCTATACCACGTGACTTTTCGGATGTCGTGCACATATTTATATTGGAAAAATCGCTCGCTTCAGGTAGGGTTTTTGCTTATTTCTCAGTAATTACTTGGCCGATTTTGACCAGATAAAGCGCACCGTACTTCTGTTACCAAGCATTTTCATCCACACTTAGTCTCTTCTTTTAGTTTATGGCCGTTTTCTCAAACATTCAAAGACAAATTTTGTCTGAAGCGTCGAATGTTTTGATGTCGTGCACACCCAATCATAAAATCCAATGATTCTCGCGCATAAAACTTTGTTAACGCTTACCATGTTATTTAGCTTGTGTCATTTAATATTCTGGAACACACGCATGTTGTATTTCATCCGGACTCGGGCTACTTATTGAGCTTTTTACATTTTTTAAACGGATGTCGTACACACCTGGAAAAATAGACGATGTCGTACACACTCTGGTTTTCTTATTTAGTCACCGGGTGCAGTGTTTGTACTATTTCTCGTAATTCTGTAAACAAATCATTTTATTTTCATATGTGATCCTTCTGAATATCAACCTCTCAGTCCCTACACTAAATAAAATAGTTTTGAAATATGGAAACACTCTGGAATGCAGGTTTTCAGTCTACGGCTCATTCAATGGTTGTGATGTTTTATTTTTATCCAGCTCAAAGTCGGTTATTACCAGTTTAATGTAGTATAAAATAACCGCGAAATATAACATGGTAATGCTTCATCATAACCAAAAATGAATATTTGTTTCTACAGCACAGATTTACACATTTGGTCAAAATATTCCTGTGTTTACAATTTTCCAAATTCTGTGTGTTTCAATTGATTTTTAAATGAATACGTTTTTAACATTGTCAAATAGCATCTATTTTTGAATAATAAACAGCATAACGTAAATATATACATATTTAAAAAAAATAAAAGTCAGTAGCTGTGTATTCGCAGATGAAGTTTGTATGTTCCAACTATTAAAATATTTGTCCAAATTCATATCTGTGAGCCTTTTAAATCGATTAGGTGGGAGGCTGGCTTTTAAAGTGTGAGATCCGGATGAAAACAAAATAATTTTGTGACTTGATGTATCTAAATTAAACGCTGTTTTTACCGATGCACTGTGTATTTTAACGCAATCTTAAAGATGTTCTTTGTATAAGAAAACTTTGCCTCCGCTAGACCTCCGAGCATTACGATGATGAAACTTTCTGTACAAATTGTGGACTATAACCATTAAGAGCAATATTACTAGATGATTTTGACATTGATTGAAACAAAAAAAAACCAACAAATATCAGCATAAGAAACGATATTTATAAAATCTGGCGATTGCTGCTTCTCTTAAGCAAGTACTCCTTAGGGAACTTCTCGAACATTTGAAAGTCTGTACCCCTAAGTTCATTCCACTGTCTGTGCAAAATCTGTTTTGTGTCTGATTCCCCTTTATATCCATTTATATAGAAACTATGTAACACTTATATCTCATTCACGCTGGTAATCTAGTCTTTTATTTAGATATGTCTTTTCCATTTGTGTGCTGTATTTGTGACATTATTTTGTATGATTTAAACTGCAATATAGACATCGTACTTTTTACACGTCTTAATAAAATATCTGTTCTGTAATTTTTTAACGCAAATTTACAGAAAATCTGGAACGATGTCATATCGTTTATATTTTTAAACTATAGCAGATACCGTATATAAGCTATAGCGGTTTTCCCCGATTACTATTTTTAGAAATTGTCAACACAAGAAGCATGATTTATCACGCTAGCAAAGATCTAAATACGTCATTACAGTAGAAATTAATGCAATACTACATAAAACACATATATCTTCAGTAAAATATGTCTTACGCAGGTTGTAAACACTTTCAATGGTTTAAAACACTGTGTTTACTCCCACTTTTGCGATTTTGTAGGCGACAATCTGATTGGTTTATAGGTTGGTGATAAAAGCACGTTTTAGTTACTCATCGTCAGATCCTGATAGCGTAGCGGTTTTCAGGAGATGATTTTAATCAGATTGAAAAAATGAGTGCTGTAAACGACTAATGTATGTAACATTCAAAGATTGTTCTGAAAGTCTTACACCATATATAATTTTAACTAAGTCATATTTGGTTTGCAGTTGACAAATTTAACAATTAACAAAAGTAAAACACCACATTTCAATTTCGAAGTATTCATTTGCTTGTACAATATGTACTCTTCTTATTCAAACTATTACTGCAACTTTACGATCACTAACCAGTGATTCATTTCAACAGCCTCAAATATAATATTAAAACATCGACAAAAGAACTGAACATTTATAATGAAAAGGTTTCACACGGAACATTAAACACATTTTGTACAAAATTTACAAATTCAATAATTGACAAGACTGATAAACAATACGTTCTGTTGTGATCAAAATATTTTTTTCAAAAATGTGGTAAACGAATTACAGACACGGAGAGATAGAGTAAGGTTGAACGACGATAATAAATATCTGTCTTCAAAGAATATGAAATACCTATACAAAAACACTGCACCCGGTGACTAAATAAGAAAACCAGAGTGTGTACGACATCGTCTATTTTTCCAGGTGTGTACGACATCCGTTTAAAAAAATGTAAAAAGCTCAATAAGTAGCCCGAGTCCGGATGAAATACAACATGCGTGTGTTCCAGAATATTAAATGACACAAGCTAATTAACATGGTAAGCGTTAACAAAGTTTTATGCGCGAGAATCATTGGATTTTATGATTGGGTGTGCACGACATCAAAACATTCGACGCTTCAGACAAAATTTGTCTTTGAATGTTTGAGAAAACGGCCATAAACTAAAAGAAGAGACTAAGTGTGGATGAAAATGCTTGGTAACAGAAGTACGGTGCGCTTTATCTGGTCAAAATCGGCCAAGTAATTACTGAGAAATAAGCAAAAACCCTACCTGAAGCGAGCGATTTTTCCAATATAAATATGTGCACGACATCCGAAAAGTCACGTGGTATAGCCACCCTGACTATAGTACAATTAGGCCGGCGCTAGCGAATGCTGAGAACCATGTGGCCCGGCTTTGGCATAGTATAAAGTATGGAGTGGAGTCTTGGAGTGGAGTCTTGGAGTGGAGTCTGGAGTCTGACCTTGGAGCTGAATTTTGAGCTGAATTTTTGGAGTGAAATTTTGGAGTGACCTTGAAATCGATTTTTAATAGAGTGAATCCAGACTGGAAACGCATCGTTGGAATTGTTTCATTGGTCTATTACTTCTTGTGATTATAATGTTATGTTTATTCATGTCGCTGAATAATTTATTTTTAACATTCCAAGAAATCCCCACATCAAACTTCCACCTTTCAGTTTCTACACAGCTGTCCTGAAATGCCCTTTATTTGACCACATGACCCTATTAACATTCTCTAATTGCAGTAGTTCGAAGCAGGCCAGGCGATTATTTATTCAACAAGGTTTATCTGTTATCATGCAGTAGAATTGCAGATGATACTTAATAATGTACATGTGTACTGTGGTGGCATTTTAGTGAACATCTCTTAATGCATGTATCAATAAATTGACTGTTTTATCAAAGATTATGATAGAAAGTTTCCGAAAAAAAAATGATAAAATAAAAAAAATGTATAATTAGGGTATATGTATATGCGATAAATACACGGGCCTTATGTTATCAAATCCAATATTTTAACAGTTAATAACCCTTTCCCACCATATATACTATTAAATGGCATGGACGAACAATGTAGATCCAGATCAGCATGCACATCTTTGCCATCTGATAAGGATCTATACTTTTTTCTTTTTGATAGGTTATTTCTGATAAAAAAGCGAATAGTGAAGATCCTGACCAGAAATCACGGATGTACTGATTGATCTGGATTTTCACTGTTTGCAAATGTGATAAATGGCGTATATATAGAGGAAAGGGATAATACAATTTCTTTAAATTTAATAAGACGTTTTTAATCGATGTCTTGTTGTTATTTCTCAGAAATTTTAGCATTTTTGGCATATCTGTAGTTATTCATAAGAAAGTGTAATGGCAATGAATTTATGCAAACGAAAAACCTTAATAATATTACCTTTATTACGATTACAGATTTCAACTATATTGGTTGTACATGTGCAAGCATATTTACATAATTTTATTTTAAGTAAACGAGGACTAAGAACATCGGTCAGACTCGGATCACACATCCTGTTTTAATTGTCTTAATTTATCAATTCAATTGATGAATTAATTATCCAGGTGATTTGTGTAAAAGTTGAAAATGTTATTGTTTGAAAGTGGTTCCTATTTTTAGGAATTTCTTAAAATTGGTTTCTTTGATAACATTTTAATAATTTGGAAAAATATATTAACATTTTACAATAAATATCATTTTAAATTTCAAGACTAGTTGAATCTTGATAATTTCCGTTTTTTAAATGTTCATTATAAATAACACTTTTTGCGAAAATTGCCCCATTTTAGCAGTCATTTGTACAGTCACATAAATTATAGAAATTTTATATAAATCAGTGATTTTGTTTTTAAGGTTTAAAGTTTATAATGCAGCATTTAAAAAATAAATACAGAATTATTGGAAAACAATCAAAAACAAACAGGCATTTTCTAAGTATTATAATATGACTGTTAAATTGAACAAAAATACCATAAACTAATGCTTAACCGTTGTACCTATGCAAAAAATAATATGATCCCCTATAAATTTGTCCCAGTCTGGGATACTTGTGGACAGTGTTTGTTTTCTTTAGGACAACTAGATATGTGGTTTTTATAAATAACTGTCAAAATTCAAGAAACTTCATAACACAATGTCTGCAGAGCTTTTTTCTGTGTTAATTGGAGCAGAGACAGTCTCGAGGGAACTGAGATGATAGACGCTGGACATTAACTCTTGGTGTACCTTAAATCATTATTCGACAATTAGACTGAACTTAAGCTTTAGCAATAAAACATCTGGTCTAAGGTGAATTCAAGGTGTTCTTATGGAATGGGAATTTTTACAGCTTTAATAAAACATTTAATAAACACTGCGGGATACCGTATCCCGGATATTGCTCGATTTTACACTAAAAATGAGGTAATGAGCAACACTCGGTACACTAAAAATCAATACTCGGTACACTTTTTTGTTTCTTTTTGGGTCTGTATCTTTTTGGGGTTTCATTTCTTTTTTCTGAAATTTGTACTTGACATACTTGGGCTAAGAAGAGAAAAAATGCTCGATTCAATTTTTTTGTTTTTAGTTATATAATCATTTCTGACGATTATTTAGTCATCGAGGTCAATATTTTCGAGTGAGCAGCCTATCGTTAAGGGGTAATTTAATCAATTTTACAAAAACCTGTTCTGCTGTGATGTCTTCCAGAGATACAAAAACTACCGGAAAACATTTCAAACCAATTGAAATCAATGAAATAGCAAGTAGTTGGAAAATATAGGCGCTAAACTTACCAGTGTTCTCCGTTTACAGTTGCGAAATGTGATGAAACTCCTCATTAAATCGAGCAATATCCGGGATACGGTATCCCGCAGTGATAAAGCAAACCTGTGATTATTACAAATGTATTACCAATTGTTTATATTAAAATAATTAAATATCATTTGTTAGTATAAAGTTGTACTTTCATTTCAATAAAACAACTGTGATGCAATATGAATACATGAAGGATCTCAAACCTTGAAGTATGCAATATATATATTAGCATGCTGATCATGTATAATCAAGTTATTTACTTTTATGCAAACCAGTTGGAAAATCAATTGATGGAAACAACTTAAAATGGCCAACATTAATGACATTAAATATTCAGATTTGTTTCTTGCACAACAACATGTTTTGTTGGGTATGTCTCCTCCAAATTAATAGGTCAATAATGGTTCAAACAATGTTCTCTCTATGCTCCTGCCGGTGATACTGCTCAGTTATATGACATGCTAAATGGGCAGTTCAAGGCACCATGACAGCCCAAGAGAATTTCAAGAAAAACAATGATCTAATCTTGACACTTATGGGTTCCTGCCATAACAAGGTCGACTCATTACAAAAAGTGCAGGTGCATCCATATTTTGTGATAGATGTCATGGGATGTAAGAATAATAAACTGTAAAACGCATTAATTTCGCGTGGAGAAAATTTCGCGATTTTCATAAAAAAATCACCAATTTTCATTATTCGCGTATTTATGAACTTGCGACGTCGTCAGACTCAAAATCGAAAGTATATAAGGATAATTTATTACCGTGATCACGATTTCATAAGTAATTAAATCAAATAACTGAATTGTGGCCAAAAAGGAATTTTATGCGGCGTTTAAAGTGATTAACAGTTCTCTTAAAGTTGCCTCTTTTCGCATAATTATCGGATATATCAAAACTCATCATATATTTGCGATATGTATGAATTCACTAGGTAAACGATTCGCGAATAATAGCGAAAATAAAACTAATTAATAAAAACCAGTTCTACAGTATTGTTTCTGAAAACTGTTCTTTGAACATTACTTTTGACTTTTAAACTGATTATCATAATGAAAGAAGGTTTTAAGCCCTCGGCAGATATAAAAATATTGACAATTATTGTTTATGATTTCAGAAAAAATTGCTGTCAAAAAACTAGAAATTTAAAATAGTTTAAGGTATATTCTGCCCATATTGTACTCTTGAGATAAAAATACATTTAAAAAAATGAAAATACCATACAATATTACTACTGGTATGAAGATTATTATCAAAATACAAGGGATTCTTTAATTATTTTTTGTTAAAATCTTAAAACACCGCACAGTTTTTTAACACATGCAGATCAGCAAACTTAACATTGTGTTGCTATTAAAAAAGAAAGTGGTAATTAACTATTATTAAAGTGCAATTAAAAATATTGATCATAAATAGCTTATTCGTGTGTGTACTGAAACATGCTTATTACATAAAATAATAAGTATGTTTACTATAAGATTTGAACCCATGACCGCTACAGATAAAAAAGAATATCATTGTCATGAAAATATTTCAAAACTAAGACTAAACCAACTCCAAGGTCAGACTCCAAATTGTCACTCCAAAAATTCAGCTCCAAAATTCAGCTCCAAGGTCAGACTCCAGACTCCACTCCAAGACTCCACTCCATACTTTATACTATGCCCCCGGCTTTATATTTAGATCGTTGAGCAATGAACGGGAACCATGTTGTATGTACGTTAAGTTCAAGGTCAAGCTATTTATAATTGAGTATATAAATATTTTATAAATATTGAATTGAATTATCTCCCCTTAACTATAAATATAGATATATACATGTATAGATTATATAAATAGATCGATTAGTCGGTGTTTTCTTTTCAAGTCGGTATTAGGTAGCGGGAATATATTAATGCTACTTAGTCTGGATATATATTGAAGGTCTTTTTATATTGTGTCCTGGATAGATGCGCATGCTTAATATAGCGCATGCGTAATGTGCAGAAATGTTAATTCGACTGTCGTGGACTTCGCGATTAAGAACTAAATAAACAACTTTATTGCAGGAATCGAAAACTTTGCATTGTTAAACTTTATAATTTAAAAGAAGATGCATATAGAGTTGTGTTGAACAATTTTATCATTACGAGGAATGAAACAAAAAATGAATTTGCATGCCCCCCTAAAGTGGAATACAGTAAAGTAGGTCATCTGACTAGCAGCGTGTTGTAAAGTCTTGCAAAAAAAAGTGAACATTGTTAGCGACTGCTGACCTTGTTGCGATCAATCAAAAGTTTGTTTTTAATATTCGATCGGCATTTATTACTGCTGAAAAAAACACAGTTGTCCATGTTAGTGATATGCTATCTTTTCGTTCCATTGATTCGTTGCGGCGATACGAAACACCCAAATCCACCCAACTATACCCAAATTCACCCAAATCTATGCAAAATCCACCCAAAATTACACCAAATCCACCCAAATCTACACCAAATCCACACAATTTCACATTAAATCTAATAATAAAATAATTCGAATTTTATTATTATTTCATTATTATACTCATGTGTATAAGAAACGCTAAGATTACTTAAAAAAACCTTCTTTAAAACACCAACATCTATCCATATTCATATATTCTACCAAAATGGCCCACAATCAATTTGTATAAATGCCGCAAATTTAATTAAACTGTTAGTCTATTTCCTACTATTGCGAATTTAAAATGAAATTTTAAACATGCCGATTCCCCAGTTAGCGCATTGTATTTCTTTGTACATTTCGACGTCATAATATTTAATGCAGAATAAAGGTATAAGTATTTCTGTTTATTTGCATGAATTTCTTAAACGTTTGCAAATAAAATATACTTAAGCAGCATTTGGGTTGCGATAATTATACATAAACAAAAACAACAACAATCACATTTATTGCATTAAAAGTGCTTATGCCAAACACATAAATTTTGAGTGAGACATATATCTGACATATATCTGAGAGGTAAAGTATATCTGACATATATCTGAAGGTAATTCAGCATTTGTTATTTTTATTATTAAATATTTTCTGGAAATTCGCAAAATATAGTGTATTGAGTATTTTACATAGAATTATGAAACTTTCTGTGTATAAAGAATTGTTTTTAAGTTTATTTAACAGAATGAAACACGCTTTCATGTTTTTGTCAAATCATGAGCTATTCAGTATAAAATATCATTAAAACAAATCAACAAATGGGCTAGACATTGCAATACAATTCTGTGAGAGATTATTCAGTTGTCTGTGAATAATAGACCGTCTGTAAAACAGTAAGCTACTGTTTTACTTTTTCTTGTTATTATGCGAATTGAAAGTTTATTGTTGTAAGCAGTTATAGAAAGAGTGTACATGTAGTAAGAGACATTGTTCAGATAGTTATTCTTGGATGATATTGAAGTTTGTGTTCTGTTTACGAATATTGGCTATCCTATGACTTGATTTTCGGCGCGTGAATGTGACCTATATTATGATGGTTCTTTGTTTACAAATGTTTTTGATGTTGAAATTGACGGTTCTAGTGGGTTTCTGTTTTACAAGAAGGCGATTTCGTGTCTATAAAGTAAATAATGATTGTATAACCATTTTTTGTAGGTCTTTTTCTGTTGTTAAGAATAATTGTGACTCATCCCCATCCCTTTCATTCCCCCCCCCCTGGTTTACGGGATCAAGATGATGAATATAGAAAGTTAGTATAGATTTTTCATCCTGAAAGTACCGAAGGAATTGCCATGTACGTGGTAGGACAATTTTGAAAGATAATGTTGAATTTAAATAGAGCAAATTCATTTAATGTGGTTAGTGCTATGCTAATACCTGCATGAACTCTTACACCCAACATCTAACTTCTTTAAATGTCGTCCACATATAACACGTCTGTGTTATACTTTTCTTGTTAATAGAAAGTTGTCTACTTTCAGTTAAAGGTCAATGCCCAAGGTTATAAAACTGAGTTTGGAGTTTCCAATCTCAGCTTTATAACCTTCAACACAAATCACTGTATGCCCCCCAAAGAAAGTCAGAAAAACACTGTCCTTTCGTCCGTCTGTCTGCACTCGCTTCATCTCCTTTGAAACTTCAATCTACAGGCTTAGGTTCGAATGCAACGAACAACACTGTGGGGAATCACATGATCAAAATAATCTCTAAGCTATAGGGAAATTTTGAATTTTGTGAAGTTTTCATTTCTGAGTTGCACAAATAGAATTTATAAATGTACTATCATATGACCACAGACTATATGTTTTATACTACAACTGCTAACAAGTGTTTGTTTAGAATTTTACCAGATTACCTCTGCAGTGCCATGTTTTATAGTGTTTGGGTGTTCTGAATTATGAGGAAGAGGTCATGAGCGAAATATTGTCAGTATAATTATACCTTCCAGTAGGCATATGATAGGCTACATAATAAAGCTTCACACAAACCATGGACAAAATATACATCATTTTTCATGGTTTTACATTTGTTTAGAGATTATTTTGATCATGTGATTCCCCATAGTAAACAAAAAAGCTAAGTCGCTTGAAGGATTTCATTGAAATTCACAGCAGTTTCGTCACCAATCTTAGTTGCGCATATTGTCAGGGGTTTCTTAACAGAGTTATTAGTCGTTTCTTACTATAACTTCTTTCCATACCTATCTTCTAATCCGCTTGGGAGATTTTATTGAACCTTTACAGAAAAGTTTGCTACAAGCTTAGTTGTACATATCGTAAGGAGTTTTCGCTCTTTCTAATGTTGGCATAGTTATGGGCCCTTAGTTATTTTTACCTTTGAAAATCTTGAAATCTATGAAATCTTGTCCACGCCTACTCCTAATCCGCTTAGGATTTTATTGAAACTTCACAGGAATGTTGTGCATATCGGTAGGAGTTTCTGTTCACTATATTTTTGGCAAAGTTATGAATTCTTAGTCATTTTTAAATTACTCCTATATTTAAACCTTGTCAACTCTTCACTTCGAAATCTTCGTTTGAAACTTAACCGAACGATAGCTTTTAAATCATATTGGTATACATGTGTAATTGAATATGTCTATGTCTATTTTGTATTTACTTTTGCCTCAATGTTTATAAGTTTACGACTGCATTTCAGAAAATTTTAAGATCTCAATCGAATCACCACGCTTACATAAGTGCTGGCCCTTTTCTATTTGATAATCTATCTAGATGTTTATATAAATGCGTGTGTTTTAATATTTCCGGTATTTAGGAAAGTTAAACAATTTATTTGCGTATGTTTTTTCCGTTTAATTTTCAGTAACATGATTCAGAATAACATCGAAAACAATTGGTAAACCAAAGCGTTTAAATTTTAATACCGCCACCATGGCCACACTTTAATACATTTGAAAATTTGGCCGACAACGAGACTTGTGCCTGAAAAAAATTTTTTTTTAATTGGAGTCCTTTGCAATATAAACAACGTTATATCAAAGTTTCTGAACAACATGACATCATAGTTTCTTAAATTCGTGACTTTGCAGTTTCTTTACTACTTCACATAACGGTTTCTAAGCTACTTGACACATCAGATTTTTTTAGCTACGAGACTTCACTGTTTCTTAACTACATGACATTCTAGTTTCTTTACCACTTTTTTTGACATCACACTTTCTTAACTACTTGACATCACAGTTTCTTAATTACGTGACATCAGAGTTTCTTAACTTCGTGACATCACAGTTTCTTTACTTTGGTACATCACAGTTTCTTAACTACGTGACATCACGTTTTCTTCAGTTTGGCACATCAAAGTTTCTTAACAACGTGACATCGCGTTTTCTTAAACACATGGCATCACAGTGTCTTTACAACGTGGCATCAGAGTTTCTTAACTACTTGACATCAGAGTGTCTTAACCACGTGACATCAAAGTTTCTTAACAACGTGGTCAACATCACAGTTTATGAATAACTTGACATCACAGTTTCTTTACTACTTGACATCAAAGGTTCTTAATAAGGTGGCATCGCCGATTTTTTACTACGTGAAATCACAGTCTCTAACTGATTATAAATTTAAATTCTAAAAAAATCTTTCTAATCGAAAACAAAGTGTGTTAATTTGTAATTTTTTTAATTTTAATAATTCTGTTGTGCTGTTACCAAGCCAAGTTTTATGACATTTAGTGAACAATCAATAAAAAGCAAGAGTAACGGTTAATGATTCAAGCAAATTATGAATAAGCTTAACATTAACGTATGCAAAATATTCATCTGAAACAGATTTTTCAGTCCCCTCAACCATCACAACTACTGCCTCCACGTCCTCCACAACAACTATTTTCAGTCTAAACCGCAACCACCCCCACATCCGCCGCCACCTCCACAACTACTTCCGCAGCCGCCTCCCCCACAACTACTTCCGCATCCACCACCTCCTCCCCAATGACCTCCGCCTCCTCCCCAATCACCTCCTCCACCTCCCCATAACTTGCACCACAACCGCTACCACCATCACCACCACCGCCACCACATCCAGCACCACAAGTCCCGCCGCCATCTGTTGTCTCACCACTTACGCATGCATCGCCGTCAAAATCAGATCCGGGAAGATCCCCCCAGTTGCCTTCATACTCAGTGCAAGTAATACCGTCGCCGCCCCCACCACACATTGTACAGATGTGGGTACCATACGTGTTGTGTATGTAGTAATTTGACGGTGTTCCCCAAAGTAATCCGGCCGCAACGATAAAAGCCATATCGTCAGATGGAATAGTAGTAACTGGCAGCCGTCCACATACATAATTTCGTCTTACCTGCGTACCTTCCTTCCAGTCTTTCGGTCTTGGCACACATAAGACATGTAGCAGCGAAACAGAAAACGCCAAATGCAATGGTTTCAGCAACTTCGTTACTTCTCGGATAAGCACTGATGACGCCTTTCATTAAGTCGACCGAAGCGGACTCAAAATTGTATGTGTAGTTCTTGTTCCGGTATCCTAGATCGAATGTTGATGTTTTGCCTGTTGACATTTTGTAAAACCGGAGGTACAAGGTTCCTGGACTTCCGCGTACTCCTCTGCGTACTGTAAGTACAGACATTTCTTAACTTATTGCATTTGTCTTAATTTCATTAAAGTGAAACCTCGCTGTGAGAAGACCACCATTGGCACTGGGCAAAAGTGGACTTAATTAATTGGTGACCTTTACTATGGTTTGTAATAAACTGCATACCTTTAAAATGTAGGGATAAAAACAAAAACTGAAATCGGTATTAAAATATTCGCATGGAATATCTGAATAATCCGGATATTTGCATAAACAACTGTTCATTTTTCACTATCCGAACATCTGCTTGTTCGACATTAATATTTAAAGTTTTGCCAGACAACCTCATTGTTAAAAGTTTCTAAAATGTCATTGTTGATTCGAAACAGTCAAGAGTATTAAACTTAAATCCATTTATCGGAAAATGATTTTCGTATCCAAATATTCGGTCGGTTTGAGAATTTCGGATATTAGTATGTTCGTTCCCGTCCATAGTAAATTGAGAGAGTGAAATGGTGCTTTTTCATTAAGGAGAGGTCTTTGTTGTGGGGTTGTTTTTATATAATGTTTTAATGTACGAACTCTATACAGAACTTGACTAAAATGTAGGCTAGAGAACATTAAGTGCTTTTCATTCAAACAACTAGTCATGAGATTAAGACAAATAAACCAATGAATTAATGTTTCATGAACTTTAATCGTAACTTATTTCTTAATATTTTTTTAAACTGAATAGTTTATATAAAAAGGCAAAGATATTTTCCTGGAGCTGAATGGCAACGCAGATAAAAAAGATATTAAAACAGAGTGACACCTCGAGTGTTTTCGCAAAACGCATCTATATCACAACAAAGTACGTTGCGAGCGTTTCATTAGCGGCAATTTATAAGATCAAAACTTACTTCTTGTCCCTTCAACTCCTCTGATTACTCCGCCCCATCTTCCGTTAGGATGCCCCAATCGCCGTCATTGTTGTTTAGTAGTACCGCCCTCTCGCCGACCTTTGGATTCAGCGATATATGATCAACAGACACCTGCAAGGGCAAACAGCATATGTGATGAACTACTTATAGACACATGGGACAATTGACACTGTGGTTAATCTTGACCCAGCTCAAACTGCGGACGTCCACATGATCTAGGCTGTTTTCTAGATGATGAATACTTCAGGACTCAGTGGAGTATTGATCCTGATCAGTCTGCAAGGATGCGCATCCTGATACAGCTAATTATACTGGTGGCATAGGCTATAAATATAGGGATGGACTCAGAAGGGATTCAGTTAGTTTGCTTTGCCCTTTATGGGGGCAGCAGTTTGTAATGTTGGCCAGAAAGTTGGAACATTTCATGTAGCTTCCTTGCTCTTAAGAGATCCCTATTTTTTATGGAGACTTAAATACGTACCTTTCGTATCTACTTTATGTTGTTGTTTGTGCCTTCGCCGTCGGCTTGAGAGTGCTAATCAAAGAACCCAAGGTGCTTTAGCGACCTTACTTTCGTAGGAAAAGAGAGTTGATCTGAGGCACTGAGTTGACCTATCACTGACATCTTGCCTTACTTGAGTGGAAAAGGGAGTTGATCTGAGGCATTGAGTTGTCCTATTACGAACATCTTGCCTTACCTGAGTGGAAACAGGGAGTTGATCTTAGGCAATTAGATTGCCGATCACGGATATTTTGCCTTACCTGCTAAAGCCCCGGTCACAACCCCCGTGCGTCTTTTTTGACCGTACGTGTTCTGCGGAGGCTACGTTCGCTGCGTGTTTTGGTCGGTCGTGGCAAGAGCAGAGAGGACGCACGTTACACGCAAGGTGTGAGTACGTGGCCCGCACGCCACGTCAAGGGGTAAAAGGTTGCGTGCATCGTACGTTCCGTAGGTGGTAAGTAAGTTGTGTGTGCTTACAACGCAAGATCTCCGTGCGATTTCCATGCCAACGTACGGAGGCCGTACGACTCACGTACGGTGTTCTTACTCGCTCGCCCGTTGTAAGTGCGTGCAAGTGCGGCGAACGTAAGTTTATTTCGGTCGCGGTTAGGTGATATATATAAGGACGACCTATCGATACTCGAAATATTTTACATACCGCAGAGGTCCGTTCGCACACCGTGCGTTGTAAGTGCGGAGCACGTACTTGCTCTGTACGGTCCGCCTGAGTTCTGTGTGCGTTTTGGACGGTTGAACTGAGGAAGCACGGACCACGCACGGACCACGCAATGACTCGCAGAGGCAGTGCGTTATGCGCTCGTGGACGTACAAAGCACGCGCGTCGCCCGTACGAGTAGTGAATCCGTAGCCCGCACGCAGCTCGAACGCAGAGAAAGTTTTGCGTGCACTAAAAATGCTACGGCGTCTCTGCCTGCTCCCAAATCCGTACGGAGGAGGTACTCAACACGTACGGATCCCTGAATTTGGTCCACGTTTTTGCACGTAGACAGTGTAATATAATAAGCAACTACAGCGATATTAGTTCGTACTCGGTGAACCTGTAGGAAGGTCGGTGTGTCAGTGCAAGCGTGCACTGGACACACGGCCTGCGGATAGGGTCAACCGGTGTATCGCTGTGGTTGCAGACTATTTATTATTACAATCGTCATATAACCCTAGCGACATTATCATTAACTTGTTATTAACGGTAGCTAGGGTTCTATATAAATACTGGGCGAGCAAAGCTCTCCAGTGTGGCAGTCCTACTAGGACCACGACGAGGGCTCCTGGCCGTAACACACTTACATCTTGTTAGTGTTTCTCTATGCGGTATCATAACGCTACAAACGTCTTTGTGGCGCCGAGACCAGAGATTCGACTGGGAGAACACAACGCGGAAAAAACAACGCCAAGCCGGAGAATGAAAGGTCAGTTGTGCTATTTTTTGTTCCAAGGGCTTAGCCTGAACTTGTTATAATGGATTTGGCACAGGCAATTAATTCTCTTAACGAAAAGTTAGGTCGCGTCGGCCTGTCTGATATTATTAAAACTTTTAACGGTGATCAGACAACATTTAATTCTTGGATAAAAAGTATAAACAAATGCGCTGTTATTAACAATATTCCGGATGAAAAGAAAATCCAATTAGCTTTTCAATTTAGTAGCGATAAAGTTTCAGATTTTATTCAAAGGCATTTAGAACATAATCAACAAATTACTTGGGCAGAACTTAAGGCGGAGCTAGAGTCACGTTTTGGTGAAGTTAGAAATAAAGAATTAAAATTTGCTGAGCTTACTAGAATCAAACAACATCAAGGGGAAAATGTCCAAAATTTCGCGGACAGAATTATGGCACTGGCTGAAGAGGCCTATGAGGGAATCGGCGATGGGTTACAGGTCGTCGAGCAGCAATTAATTATGTTTTTTACAGAAGGGTTAATACAGCCTTCTGTAAGAGCGAAGGTAATCCGCGAAAATCCGCGCACCTTCCAAGATGCCGTCACTCTCGCGACAGGGGAACAAAATATCTGTGCGCGAATTAAAAGGCGATCTCAGTTTGAGGGCGCGGTCGCTCAAGAGAACACTCGCGACGAAAGGCAGTTAGAACCGATGGAGGTAAATCATACTCGCCGACAGCATAAAAACTGTTCCTATTGCCGCCGATCAGGTCATGTAATAAGTGAATGCCGCGTGCGACAAAAGTCGCAAATAAACGAAGTTCGTGAGGCCGTTAAAAGTACAAATAATGGTTCTGCAAAGGGTAAATGCTGGTTTTGTGGTCGACAAGGACATTTTAAGTCTGAGTGCCGCGATTGGAAAAATCTCCAGGGTACAAATCAAAACAAAAAATATAGGGGTCAGGAAAACTAGGTCGTTTCCACCATTAAGAGGTCGATGGTAGGAAACGTAAAGGAGACTTGCAAGCAATTCACAATTTAAACCATTTTAAAGATATTCCAAGTTCATGTTTAGTTAATATTGGCAAATTAAAAGTGCGCGCTCTCATTGACACAGGTGCATCATTTTCTGTGCTACACAAACGAATATATGATTCTTTGCATGTAAAACCGCGATTACAAAAGACAAATCTAGGACTTCAATCAGTAACAGGGACATCGCTTAACGTTGTCGGGTATGCCGAAATAAAGCTAAAAATAAACAATCTACACCTGATACACAATTTTGTAATCGTCGATAACTTATCGCGTAATGCAATCATTGGACGAGATTTTCTTGCCGCGAACAGCTGTCGAATTTATTATGATCTCAATAGCATTAAGATTAAAGATATTTACGTACCTTTACAAGATGACCGTTGCATTGCGTCAATAATCCGTCTCAATAAAACAACAATTATAAAACCTCAAAGCATAAATCAATTGCAAGGAAAACTTAAACATAATCCAAGTTTAGAAATAAACACTGACTATCAAGTATCCGAAATCTCATCTGGGTTCTTACATCAAGAAGTGTGTTTACTTGTAACACCTACACTGGTACATGTAAACAAAAACAGGACTGTTCCTGTCATTTTGACAAATCGATCAAACAAAACTATAAAGTTAAAACGAGGTTGTGTCCTAGGGCAACTCCAGAGTACAAATAATTTCTCTGTTGAGTCCATCATAAATAATAATGATGATGATGATTTGTGTTTAACGAATTCGTGCCCAAAACCTTCGCAGCCGTTTAACGCCAGTGAAATTAGAACTTCAAAGAAACATCTCCAGTTAGTGATGAATATTGTTCAAAAGAATCAGGATATATTTTCTAAATCTGAGTTCGATATAGGTAAAGTTCCCGGTGTCTCGGTAAAAATCCCAACAGATAATTGTCAACCAATTAAGCAAAGACCTTACAGATTACCATTTACGCAACACGCAGAAATGAAGAAAAAGTTGGATCAAATGATAGAGTCTGAAATTATTCAGCCGAGTAATTCCGCGTGGGCAGCCCCCGCACTTCTAGTAGACAAAAAGGATGGCTCAAAAAGATTGGTAATTGATTACAGAAAGTTAAATGAGCATATTCTTCCATCAAGCTTCCCATTACCGCAAATTGATGATATACTAGCTTTACTGAAAGGTGCTAAGTACTACACTTCGGTTGATCTCTCAAACGGTTTCTTTAATCTTGAATTAGATAAAAATGACAGAGCAAAAACCGCTTTCGCAACATTTCATGGATTGTTTGAATATTTAAGATTGCCAATGGGTTTGTGTACCTCTCCTAATGTATTCTTTTCTGTAGTTAAAAACGCATTTTCCGGCCTAGAAACATTCACATTCGTTTTCTTAGACGATATACTCATATTCTCAGCTACGCTAGAAGATCATCTCAAACATATACAACAAGTTTTTGACCGTCTTCGAAAAAATAACATGAAGCTTAAATTAAAGAAATGTCAATTTCTGCAAGAGAGCACAACATTTTTAGGCCATGTCATTTCCAGTGAAGGTATACGACCAGATAGCAAAAAGGTTGAAGCTTTGAAATCACTCAAATCCCCTTCCAATATCAGAGAAGTAAGAGCATTTTTAGGCATGTCAGGTTTTTACAGGAAGTTTATACGAAATTATGCAGACATTGCACTTCCCTTAACAAAGTTAACGCAGAAAAATACACCGTTTTCCTGGACCGACGCCTGTAAACAAAGTTTTGATAACATAATAGACCAATTAGCTATATTACCTACTTTAAGTCACCCAGACATAAACAAACCGTATGTCATTTATACAGATGCGTCAGATTACGCCATAGGTGCTGTGTTAGTACAATCGCCCACGGGAAAAACTGAAGATGAACGGCCTATTTATTTCATTAGTCACAAATTGTCTAGATCGCAGCGAAAATACAGTACAATTCTAAAAGAGGCTTTCGCTATAAACTTTGCGCTTCAAAAACTAGACTGTTACCTACACGGTGCTAGGTTCATTATTAAGACTGACCACAAGCCGCTAACGCACTTGTTAACCTCAAACTTCGATAACAAGCAATTACAACGATATGCGCTAAATATCTCGTGTTATAACTGCACTATTGAATACATACCAGGTAAACAAAATCAAGTTGCGGACTTGTTATCAAGAGCCGTAGAGGACAATTTATCTGATAAAGATAGCGATGACCAGTACGTTATTGCGGCAATCAATAACAGTGCAATCGACCCGAAGCAATTGGTCAACGGTCCGAACAAATTATCTCACCTAGATTATGAACTACCCGACAAATTGGTTCAATTAAATATGGCGGAGGAACAGCAAAAGGATCCAAACATTGCTAAATTTATGTTAAAGCTTCAAAATAACCAGGTGTCTGCAAGCGAATCCAGAAAGTTCTTAATCAAGAATAACATTCTCTATTTCATTTCAAATGCGGATGATGAACCTATTTTAAGAGCCTATGTTCCATCTCATTTAAGGGAACTGGTAATGCAGGGTTATCATGATTTTGGTCATCCAGGGGTTAACCGTTCTTATGCAACAATAAAAAGACATTATTACTGGCCTAAGTTATTTAACGAATTAAATAGCTATGTGAAAATGTGTGCCCTGCCAGATGGTCAATATGAAAGCGATCAAGGCACCGCTCAAAGAGCCCGAGTTACCAAAATATCCATTCGCGGAATTAAGCGTTGATATCCAAGGCCCTATGCATCCTCCAACAGTTAGCTCTAACAAATACCTTATTTGCTTTGTCTGTCAGCTAACAGGATGGCCGGAAGTTTTCGCTAGTCCTGATATGACAACGGAAACTATATTGAATCTATTCTTCGAACACATTTTGTGCCGGTATGGCGCAGTGCTCCGTATAACAACAGATAATGGAAGTCAGTTTGGACCGAAATTCACTGATACGATGAACCAATTAAATATACAACATATTAAGAGTACCCCGTATCACCCAAGCGGAAATGGCGAAAATAACGAGGAATGGAATACTTTTTATTAACTGACTGTTATAAGAAAACACACACAATATATGCTGACTCCAACGACGAATTAACGATTTGAAGTTGGGTCCTATGAATATAAATATATACAATTGTGTGAAATCCAACGACGAAAATAACGACGAATGGAATACTTTTAATTAACTGACTGTTATAAGAAAACACACAATATATACCGTCTCCAACGACGAATTAACGATTTGAAGTTGGGTCCTATGAATATAAATATATGCAATTGTGTGAAATCCAACGACGAAAATAACGACGAATGGAATACTTTTAATTAAGACGAAAATCGTGTCCAACGAAATTGTTTGATAGGAATCCGTGGCCTCTTCTCATCTAGTGGCAATGATTGCGATTTTAGACCACAACCATGCCACTAGGGTGACCACAATTAATTACTGATAGTCCACACAATGGATTTATGGAATTTATTATTGAAATTACTTACACAATTTTTATTATAATTACACACGATTTAATAACTAAATGGGGATTTATTAAATGGGTTGTATTGCCAGTGAAGTGTTGTCATTGTGCGGAGGAGATTTTGATAAGCAAGATAAGTAACAAAGCACACCTCCAGTTCACGAGCCAATGAATACAACTGCACCCCTGCTAGCATCGGCACCAACGAATGAATCCATCATACGGTCATTATATCCGGTGGTCATTCGCAAGTAATTTCAATAATAAATTCCATAAATCCATTGTGTGGACTATCAGTAATTAATTGTGGTCACCCTAGTGGCATGGTTGTGGTCTAAAATCGCAATCATTGCCACTAGATGAGAAGAGGCCACGGATTCCTATCAAACAATTTCGTTGGACACGATTTTCGTCTTAATTAAAAGTATTCCATTCGTCGTTATTTTCGTCGTTGGATTTCACACAATTGCATATATTTATATTCATAGGACCCAACTTCAAATCGTTAATTCGTCGTTGGAGACGGTATATATTGTGTGTTTTCTTATAACAGTCAGTTAATTAAAAGTATTCCATTCCTCGTTATTTTCGTCGTTGGATTTCACACAATTGCATATATTTATATTCATTGGACCCAACTTCAAATCGTTAATTCGTCGTGGGAAACTATATATCTACATACTGAGTGTGTTCCTCATCATAAACTTTTATTTCGTCAACTGAAAATCTACATACATTTTCTTTTCCCATATTAAATTTTGCATATTGTTTATACAATTCAACTTTATTACTATTGTTTCATTTGCTTTTCTTATGTAAAATGTTTTATCTCTTGCTTATCATTATTATGCTGAATATATAAATAAATAAATAACGCCAAGGAGCCTAACGTCGTGGGTAACAAACTTTTTTTTTTCGATTTTTTTTATATAAACAAGGGAGATATTGTAATATAATAAGCAACTACAGCGATATTAGTTCGTACTCGGTGAACCTGTAGGAAGGTCGGTGTGTCAGTGCAAGCGTGCACTGGACACACGGCCTGCGGATAGGGTCAACCGGTGTATCGCTGTGGTTGCAGACTATTTATTATTACAATCGTTATATAACCCTAGCGACATTATCATTAACTTGTTATTAACGGTAGCTAGGGTTCTATATAAATACTGGGCGAGCAAAGCTCTCCAGTGTGGCAGTCCTACTAGGACCACGACGAGGGCTCCTGGCCGTAACACACTTACATCTTGTTAGTGTTTCTCTATGCGGTATCATAACGCAACAGACAGCACGCACTTGCACGAACGGCGGGTTGTGACCGGGGCTTAAGGAAGAGGGAGTTGATCTGTGGCAATGAGATGTCCTATCACGGACATTTTTTCCTTACCTGCGTAGAAAGAGCCAGTTGATGTGCGGCAATGAGTTGTCCTATCACGGACATTATTCCTTTCCTGCGTAGGAAGAGGGAGTTGATCTGAGGCAATGAGATGTCCTTTCACGGACATTTTTACTTACCTGCGTATGAAGAGGCAGTAGATCTGCGACAATGAAATGGCCAATCGCGGACATTTTTCCTTACCTGCGAAGGAAGAGGGAGTTGATATGTGGCAATGAGATGTCGATCACGGACATTTTGCATAACCTGCGTATGAAGAGGCAGTTAATCTGAGGCAACGAGACGGCCGATCGCGGACATTTTCCTTACCTGCGTAGAAAGAGCCAGTTGATCTGCGGCAATGAGCTGTCCTATTACGGACATTTTTCCTTACCTGAGTAGGAAGAGAGGTTGATCTGCGGCAATGAGATGTCCGATCACGGACATTTTTCCTTACCTACGTAGGAAGAGGGAGTTGATCTGAGGCAATGAGAAGTCCGATCACGGACATTTTTCCCTACCTGTGTAGGAAGAGGGAGTTGATATGAGGCAATGAGATGTCCGATCACGAAAATTTTGCATAACCTGCGTAGGAATGGGGAGTTGATCTGAGGCAATGAGATGTCCTATCACGGAGATTTTTCCTTACCTACGTAGGAAGAGGGAGTTGATCTGAGGCAATGAGAAGTCCGATCACGGACATTTTTCCCTACCTGTGTAGGAAGAGGGAGTTGATATGAGGCAATGAGATGTCCGATCACGAAAATTTTGCATAACCTGCGTAGGAATGGGGAGTTGATCTGAGGCAATGAGATGTCCTATCACGGAGATTTTGTCTTTCCTGCGAAGGAAGTGGGAGTTGATCTGAGGCAACGAGATGTCCGATCTCGGACATTTTACCTTACCTGTGTAGGAAGAGGGAGTTGATCTGCGGCAATCAAATGGCCGATCACGGAAAGTTTGTCTTGGTAGAAGACTTGCACAACCGACATCATTAAGGGTTGACTGTGAATAGTTCTTGCAGTAAATTCTACAGATCGAAGATGGTTCTTCAGCCTAAATTGATTAAGTTAAGGTGCTATGTCCTTTGTCATAGCACTGTTATTGATTAAATAGAAATTAATCCAAATCTAATGGCACAATACAGTTCTGAACAGTTAATCTTTGTACAAATCAACGTTATTATTATTTGTTTATTTTTCATACATTCAGAAAAAAACAGCTTAAGCAGTAAAGAAAAATAGTAAGACCTTAAAAGATTCATAAACTTCTATCTGCGACACACAACAAAACAATTCTTAACGTATATAAAGTAAACATACACTTATAACATTGATTTGTGCAAAGTTTGTTGGAACTGCCTTGGGCCGTTTGAGAGATTTTAATAATTTCTTTCTTATCTATGACATAGGAATGACGAAAGGAGCAACGCCTTAAGCTTAACACATTCACCATCTAAAACTATTTATTGACCTTTGTGTTTATAAGTAAATTTTAAGTCTTGATAATAATCGCTTTACTTGAAAACAAATCGTGAGATATAAGCTAAACTGATGTAAGTGATATTACATAAATAACCAGATAGAACAGTTTTGCTTTCGTCCCTCGCAATATCGTTTGGCAATATTTACACAGGCGTTATATGTAAGCAATGAACTATAATTTATTTTTTTAATCCTTGTTTACAGGAAAGTGCATTGCTCTCAATACAAGTCCGATTACCAATGTGCAGTTAATAACAACGTGTTTAAGTGGCTTTGGTAAAAATGATATTATTGGTTGAGGGTTCGAATATTTAATAGGGTTTTTATAAAATATTTCTTTTCTGCGATATCTTCGAGAAGATGAAATGGCATCTTATATATCCACTGTCTCTAGCTGCGACACAGTTGACATTGTAGACAATTCAAATGGCACTGCTGTTTTTACATTTTCTGTAGTTAGGTTGTAACGCGCGTGAATTGTTGATAAGATAATAAATGTAAAGGGAACTTTGAAGAGCCTCGACCACGACATATATGAAAATATTGCAGGCTCGGTTTGATTGAGCGTGTTCGTGAGCAGTAATGGAAATGCTTATTACTGCCCACGCCGCCTAGCCCCGGGTTGAGCGCAACTTAATATTTACACCAATAAACATTACAATTTTGATCCATCCCTAACGATGGTATGCATATAGCGGTGATTATGGGATCTTAAAATATAAATCCTGCATATCACAGACAACGCTAAAGGCAAAATTTAAAAGGCAGGAGGTATATTTCCCTGAGAGGTGATTGAACAATATCCAAATTTAAATTGGCTGCGATATTGAAACCACCCAACTTTAAACAGGCCGAAAATTAAAAGCAAAGTCAATTTAGAAGTATTTTTAACATAGTACATAAATATCGTACTCGACGACCTTTAAAAGACGTAACTGAGAACAGCACTTATTAAATGTACGGGGAGATATTTTACATGTATGTATAAGATATAACTATGATTAAACGTTAGAAACAGAATCTAAATGTATCTTTATATCTCTAGAAGTAATGAAAGTGGAAATCAGTTCCATGTTGCAAATACCGTATATAAGTAATAGTGGTTTTCCCTGAATACTGTTATTAGAAACAGTCAATCACGAAGCATGATTTGTAACGCTTTCGCCCAAGGTTCGCAAAAATGACCTGATGATGGCATTTAAGAGGAAATAAATACGATTTCTCATTAAAACTCTTCATTAAAATTAGGCTTAGGGGGTGCGTCAACACTTTTCAGGACTTTTGATGGGTATACATAAAGGTTAGGAAAGCTTCGACAATTACGGCGATCACCATGATATTTAGACGTTTTAGGCGATTATTTGATTATGTTTGGAATGTTGTTTATAAAATCAAGTTTCATTGAATTTTCTTTAGATCCTGATAGAGTAGCGTTTTTCAGGAGATGAGTTTAATCTAGATTGCTAAGAAAATGACAACAAACCTGTGTGAAGCAACATGACAATGGTTATCTGTATTAGGCGGGAGCCTTTCTAAGGACACTGGTCCCAAAGTTCCTTTATATTCTCCGGGATGATCGCAGTTTCGTAAGTACCTTTTTCCAGAAACAACAAACACTCTTTTTTTGGCGGAGAAAATCACCATTCAACATCAAGCTGAACGTCGGATGCTAATCCAACCTGGAATTTCGCTTTGCCACCGTTAGCGTTAGCTGGCAATTCCACTTCCGGTAGCAAGTTAACGGAATTCGAACCAACGACTGTATTGATCCCCCAACAAGCACGTCCAGTTTTCTCGTGCAGCTGAAAAGTAATGTGGTTTTCAAATCTTGTCATAAAGACAAACTGTCCAAGATTTCTCCAAGTAACTCTTGTCGATCCTCGGGATTCAGATGGTCGTTTTACTTCGAACAACGGTGGAATTCCTGCCAAACTAGTAGCAGTTAGTTTAACGTTTTTATAATTACGACCGAGGCAATTTGGCTGCAACGTTAGAATCACCTGGTCAATTGCAATGGTAGCGGATTTTGTGCAAACTTTGTAGCAACCGTCATCGTAAACCTTGTATAGACAGGCTCTCGGTGGATACCCACGATACATTGCTCCAGAATTAGAAAATGACTCATTGTAGAATTTTTTCCAGCTTTCTCTCGTTTGTTTCTCCGCGTTGTAGAGTTTTGAGCCTTCACTGCGATCGTTTACTGTGTCATCGTGGTTAAACAGGTGCCCAATTATTTTCATCATATCCGTTTTGTACAATAATGGATTCAGTTGATGAGTGTGCCATATCAGGTCTATGTCGTAACAGGGAACCAGAAAGTCATCCGGAAGTTGGGCCTTGAGGTACAGAAACTGTTTGTACCTCAATAAAGAGTGGTTAACGGTCACGCCAACAATAGCGTGACAGTCTGTCTCGTAGGATTTAGGACATAGCATGTGACAATGCCAGATCCATTCAATGTCAAGAGGCGCTAGCAGGATTTCATCGCCATGTTCCGCCGCCAAAGGGAGCCAATACTTTTCGTAGCGATACAATGCATGCTTAAGGTTATCGACTTTTTTAAATGCTGGGGCACAGTCGACTGCTTTCAGAAAAGCCACGTGATGTACGGCTTGCTTGCACAAGTCATCATCTAGCTCTAGCTTCAATGAAATCGCTTTATCTTTGTTAGCCATGTTCCTGGAGTTAAAACGACACAACTTAAGTGGATTCGTGTAAACACTTACCAAAATATAAAAATGTGTATTCGGAAAACCAGAGACTATGATGTCATTTAAATAACCACTTTAAATGTTTTTTTCCTCCAATTACGGAGTACCAAAATTTTCAGACGGACACTTACGCGGTACGTAGGAAAATATACAATAGCTTCAACATAAGGGTCAATAAACTATGCGTGTGTATGCCAACCACATTGCAGGAGACAAACACTGCACTATCAAGTGTTTTGCTACGTTACGCACGGGTTTTTTTCATGTCAACATTGAACGAAAATTAGTTTGATGGTAAAACTACAATAATGATTGAACTAAAACACGATGTGTGTTCTTTGCGAGAATGATAACCGATAATTTTGTTATTAATTATGGTTAGCGTGCGTAGCATATCAAAACCGATCGTCACATAAAATGTCTCCTACGGTGATCCAGTAAGTCAAGAATATCATACCTGGTCAAGTGAACATTTAATACAATATTAAGGTCAAGTACCAGTTTTTATTTTAACCTTTTCAGTACACGTTGTAAACATGCGTGGCATAGCAAACCGATCACCGAATTGTGTGTTTCCTACGATGATCCAGTAAGACTTAGTACCTATTTATGTTTACCTTTAATGGAGCACAAAAGTTTGGTACCATCGCCGTATTTTGGTTAGCACACTTGGCATAGCAAAACCGATCACCGCATTACCAGTCACTCACGGTTATTTCAGTAACTGGGGCACAAAACAATAAACATTAAATACAGTGTCAAGGCCAAATACATCCTTTATTTCCTTGTTATAGAACACTATAGAACACTGCCATATTTTAGTTATATTGCATGACATAGCAAAACCGATGGCCATATTGCGTGTCTCCTACAGTGAACCAGTGAATGGATTACATCGCAGTGAACAGTTAATGCACTGTCAAAGCTAAATACTAGTTTATCTTGACGTTCATTCAAGCAGGTAAGTTAAGTACATGTATGAGAAAAATATGTCTTGATTGTTTAAGGAAACGTATGACTCTTTCATAAATTGTTTTGTCTACCGCAACTTCAAGATTCATCTTTTACACTTTTTTTCTAATGTGTTGCATAATTGATTTTATACCCATAACTCTTTTTAAAATGATTTAATTGACCATAGTTTTTTCTCCGACGAACGTGCGTAATGCTTATAATTTTGTTTAGTTACAAATTGATAAACATACCTCAAGAAACATCTAAATTATGTTTAGGACCAAAATAGTAGGACTAACATGTAGTAACTTAGATTCGTTAACTTCCAGCGGTTTACCGTTGGCTAAAGAAATGACCTTTCGAAATCACAGACCTTTTAGCAGGTGTCCTAAAATGAAAAAAGGCAAAGCACAGCTTCCGGTGGACGTCAGAAATGAGTTCCAATAGCAATAATAGAAAATCAGTTGGTAAAGGTCATTTAAATTGATTGCTTTTAAAGATTTATCAGTGAAACACTTAATCAATAAAAACAACAAAGGCACACTGATATTATCGATGTAATGATTAAATAAACTGTGTATGTGTAAGACAATCACAATGACGTCAAATGGCAATATACTGAACGCATATTCTGAACGCAGACACGGTGCAAAAAATTATAAGTATGTCAGGTTTTTTTTGTTTTTATTTTGTTTGTTTTTGTTTTGTGTTTGTTTGTTGTTGTTTTTTTGTTGTTGTTTTTTTTTTTGGGGGGGGGGGGGGGATTTTTGCTTTATTTAAAATATATAAGTTAAACGTGTCGAGAGTTTGACGTTTTATTCCAAACTACACACAACTCCAGTGATCTCCCTTTGATTGTGTTTATGCTTCCTGACCTTGTTACCGGTGGTCTTATTTTCTTATCAAGAGAATAAAATAAAACAAACTGATTTTGCTTCTAACCTCGTCTCAATTTTTACTTTGACATTTAAACCAGATTTTTTATAGAAGAAATTGCTAAAATACAAATTAATGTCTATAAAATTTACTCGAGATCAAGCATGTGACAGAGTTCAAGGTCATCATTACCAGTTACCGGTGCATTCATAAATATCAACTCTTGTCAGAAAGTCTAAGGATAATTTGATCGAGGTATCGGTGAACATTGCAGAAGACACAACAAAATTTTACAGGTTTGTAAAGGAATTGGAGCCAACTTGTACAAAGGGAAGAACTAATCAAAAGACATTTTACATCTTGTTAGATGAAAATATGTTTACTTACCAGTCAAAAACTCATGGTTTACAGATTTTAACAATGCGTCATATGGCGGGAAAATTTCAGAAGATCCATGCATGCAAATTATATGACGTCAGAGATATTCGACGATCAGGTATTGCACCAATTACTAGTATACACCGGTTACTGGGTCAGGGACCTAAAACATTTTCGAAGAAATTGTTTGAACAAATTGAGCGCTCTATAGGCTGTCTAGCTAATTCTTTGTGCGAATTTAAATTGTAAAAATCATGAAAATGATGCAAAATGTGGTTTTTCGGAAGTGGAATTAACATGGCAGATACTACGCGAAAATCCTGAAAGGATTACAAATAAACACAGACATCGACAAAAAAATTGTATTACAGACACTGTATAATTTTCGAAAGGTCAGGAAGAGTTGTGAAACTGTATCAACTGTATCCCAAAAATTGCATGTGTACAGTCATTGTTTGCAGAAATGTGCAATAAACTTTACCATAAATATTTTGCATTTAATGATTTGTATAAACCAGCTGCATGAACACACATCTAATAATTGTTTACATTTTCTGGTGAGGATGTAAAGATAGACACTTCGATCGAGCACTTTTGATATCAAAGTTCTGTATCACACCGGCAGTTACAACGTCAAGGTTTACAAGTCTTAACAAGGTAAATAGTTGTATTTGTTTGCAAGAATAGCTGAAATTAGCTTCCTAAGTATCAATGATATACAGACGATATCATGGCCAGGTGATTCGGCCCAGATTAATGAACTAAAAAGCCCCGAACATGCAGACCATACAGCATAGAGTCAGAGACAAACAACCAAGCTTTAAGACCATAACGCGCAGATATATTAATATATTTAGCAGGTCCTAGATATGAAATCATATAATGTGGCATCTTTAATTTTGGAAAACCTATAATTTTTGTTGCTCAAAAAAAATGTTGAAATGTATTTGTTGTTGTTTTTTTTTCAATACAACCACTTCAAACATAGAGAAACCGGTATTTTTAATTTTAAAATTACCTAGTTTTTGCTAGGTAATTATCGGTGTTACAGGACAAATTTATGACAATCAGTGTAGATTGAACTACAAATTAACCATGTCTGACTTGATTTCACACCTTTTGGATTTCAAATATCAATAGATGTAGATTTTTGCATGTTGATGTGAGCAAATTTGTGTTTTCAACATTTGACCCCACCGGGTTCTGAGCTTGGGTTCATTTTGATGCATGAGAATTTAGGAAACATTGTCAAATTTTGCAAGAATAAAGATAACTACAATGTATTGTCTTGCATTGTAATTATGAAGTTAATACTTATTTGACCCCTGAACATATATTAGAATGAAGCTAAAGTTATAAGTAGTTAAGTTTAATCAACACAAGATATGACTTGAAACTATTTGATTATGACCCCTTAAAAACATATTTAAAAGAAAGCATAATACTTAATCAGGTGTTCCTCTATGTGCTAAATCTGAAAAGTCATTTTCGTCTTATTTAAGAGGATTTAGCAGGGTTCCATTTGACCCGGGAGATGACCCTTTGACACTTGACATTTCCAAAAAAAGCCTCTTTTTGACCCATATGATTTTTAGTTGAAGGGTCATTTTCCCTAAAATTAGGGATAATTTGGCTGTTAATTGACAGAATACCCCCAAAAATTATCAAAATGATCCTTGAGATTCAGCAGCTAGTCCCTGCTCAGCCAAAAAGTAAAAGATTAAACTGCAATGGCCAAGTGCACAATATTAATCACTATTATTGCAAAATTTGACCACTTTTCTAAATTCTCCAACATCAGAATGACCACAAACTCAAAATGGTGGGGCGGGTGTCAAATGTGAAAAAAAATTCAAATATGCTTGCATCAAATTGCAAGAATCTGCATCTAGTGTCCCTGCATGATATCTTCTAATAAAATAATTTTTGAGTCAAATGGCATTGAAAGTGTTAATATTTCTGACAACAAACTAGGAATATATTATCTGCATTAACTTACCGGTAGTTATAATATCTGAAATAGCTTTATGAAGAAGACTAATTTCTGAAATCAATTTTATTTGAAGATGATAATATTCATTAAGAAAGATTTTTCATGTCATAACTAGGGGCATAACTAAAATGATTGATCAAGAGCCCCTTTCTGCCATATATATGCCTTTTATCGCATGAGCATCTAGTGTAGATCCGGATAAGACTGAAAGTTTGTGCCATCTGATCAGGATCTACACTGGTCACATTTTGTTTAGAAATAACCTTATGAATCTAAATCTGAACAGTGCAGATCCTGATCAAACAGCACAGAGATGCAGGGTGATCTAATTCTACACTGTTTGCCCATGTCATAAACTTAATGAGCATATATTGAGTTAGGGGTTAAAGTTCGAAATGGATTTTCTGTGCAAAACACAAGTATTCCATGTTTTATGTCTACCCTTTTCAGGTTAGTAGACATAAATTATAATGCATATGTCAGTATAAAGGGGCCTACATGAATACAGCTTTTATTCCATGTGTGACAAGGTTAGATTATATCAACTTCAATATCAGTGGAGGCTGATCAGAATCTTTTCATGTTTAGATCTTTTAGCTAAATGTACTTTCTGATCAAGCAGGGATTTCAGTAGCTTTTGAAAACCAGGGGTCATTTGACCCCATTTTAGAATTTTCAAAGGGTAAAAACCAGATCTTCACAAGTCATATCTTAAAACTTTAAACTTGGTCAGAATGTTTATCTCAATGATATCTAAATCGAATTTGAAACTGGGTCATGTGACCAAGAAAACTAGGTCACTAGGTCAACTTATAGAAAAAACATTGTCCGCACTCTAGCGGTCTTAATTTTGGTTCAATCTTCTTCAAGCTTGGTCAGAATGTTTATCTCAATGATCAATTTCGAAACTGGGTCTTGTGACCTTGAAAACTAGGTCACTCGGTTAAGTTCTAAAAAAGCTTGTCTACACTCTATTCGTCTTAATTTTGGTCTGATATTCACTTTCATTACAATAAGATCTTGGTTCCTTTCTTAAAATTGACATATTGCATTATGGGTTCCAGAGTTGTGGCCCCATAAAGTGCCAAAATTAACTGAGTTACTGTAAGATCTCGGTTCCTTCCTTGAACCGGCTAGATTCCCTAATGGGTTCCAGAGTTATGGCCCTTTAAAGACCCAAAGTAAGTTATTTTGGCAATTGCATTTGCACCGCTGACTCTTGAGCAGTTGTTGACAGGTAAGCGACCCAGGGTCCTATGGACCCTTCTGTTTAATATTTTGACCAATTTTATTATGGGTGGTTTTTGCATTTTGTCAAGCATATGGCATGTCTTCCTTATGAGTTTCTTCATTCTGTTCAGTTATTATGTATCTACAATGACTGGAATAAAACTGGAATTGCTGTTACATTGCACATTATGGGTTTGTTTTATATTTATTATGTTAACGCTCCGCGGGGTATCAGCACTTTCAGTGCTTTGATTTTATAATGTTTTATGTGATTGATAATTTACATCTATAACTTTTAAAACGCTGATATTGACAACGTTTTGTTGGCTGACGAACTACCATAATGAATATCAGTTAGGCTATGAATTGACAAAAATGAACGTTAAATAACATGAATTTGGTAATTAATTTAAATGAAAACTACTTACAACTGTTAAATCCTTACACATACTTCAAGCCATCATTACCACAAAATAACTCAAGCATTTCTGAATTAATCAAGATTTACGAAAACGCATATAAATGCACATTATTTACGTTTTGTTAAACTTATTCTTCCGGGTTATCAGTAAAAAAGTAATATTGATATGATCCACACAGTTTGGACATATAAATGACTTACGTGATCTGTCTATGAATTTCTAGTCAATGATCCATGTTTCCACTGGTTGACATTTGGCATTATTTAAATGAACTAATATAAAGCAGTAAAATTTACCACTATGAACATTAATTTACGTAAATATACCGTTCCTAAATCTGTACGAACTTTGCATCGATATCCGAATTACTGTTCCGTAGCAACATATCGTAAGTGACTTTTATCCAGTATTAAATGCAATTTATCCATTGAAAATCACTAGTATTTGTTTAATCCTTTATGTATGAACTTGTATTTACAGTGCACTTTCGCTGCAGGAGCTGATGTAATGTTATTTTTAACTGTGCATTTACAATTGTCAGCTTCCGTCAGCCACTTTTACGTTGCATTTTGGGATTGTTTACTGTTGCTACAATGCGATAGTCTCTAAGCTGTTTTCTGATAAACATTATACCTATTTAGTTTTGCTTTGTTTAATGTAATCTCTTCTGTTAATCATGTTCTCTCTGTGTTTGTTTATATTGCTATAAGCATTGAAAAATGTTTAATGCAAATAAATATTCGTATTCGATAAATAATGTTTCCGAGAAAATTCACTGCAAATAATTATTTAATGGTACAGTATTTATATGCCATTTAATGCCATGTGTCTCTCTTTAAAGATCCATTTAAGCCGATAATACCCATTGTTATTGCTAACGATCACTTATTGATCGTTCTCATAAGCTTGTTGATCTTTTACGATCACTATTTTGATCGTTTTCGACCATCAACCATAAAATGGTCAACGATCACTTTTTTATGGTATCAATAGCCCGAATTTTGTGAAACAAGTCAGTCTCGCATCAGCTTTTACAACGAGCAGCTACGCTCAATTTTTGACTTAAATCTCTAAGTAATAATCTTTAAAGTAGCTTTCGTATTCGGAAATCATATTAAAATTAGTGCAAAAGATTTTCATTAACTTTCCTGAAGTAACATAAAGAGTTTTTTTAACAAGTATAAAATTCAAAAGTATTTATTATAACAGTTATACATGGTACATTTGGTTACTGACATTGAACTCCGGTATTTGGTATTTAATATGAGAGCTTTACCTGCATTAAACAAGCGAACGTGCACTGTCTACTCTTGGAACTTTATGAGATTATTATAAAGAATAATATATTCAAAGTATAGAACGTTAAATAAAATATAGTTAACTGTTTAACGGAGTTGAGTTCGGATTATCCAAAGAACGGTTTTTTACTACGGTTATTTAAAGTAGCAGTGGCAACTGAACCAGCAAGACGAGACTCGAGGCCAGTGACATCAGGGCCGGTGCACTGATCTACCGAGGGGCAGCTAGTATACCGCGGTTCCGCACTGAGGAGCAGCTAGTATACCACCGATCCATACTAAGGGGTAGCTGATATATCGATCTGCACCTAGGGGGAACTAGCCGATCCATACCGAGGCGCAGCTGAGAGGCGTACTTGCGTCGCAGCCTCCGTAGACCAGAGCAAGATCCATAGTGGAAGTAGCCTATGGTGATGCGCTACCACTGGAAGCCCGTAACAATAAATGCATATCAGGAATCGCCACATTCATAAAACACAGCCTCCCCACGCAGCGAAAAAGAAGAGAGGGGGAGATAGGGAGAGAGAGAGAGAGATAGAGAGAGTGAAAGAGAGAGAGAGAGAGAGACAGACAGAGAGACAGAGAGAGACAGAGAGAGAGACAGAGAGAGAGAGAGAGCATGTTATGTTATAAGTATGTCAATTCAAATAGGACTCCACAAACAATTAACGAAAAAGAGAACTTTTGGGGATACCGCCTTGGAACGGTCAGTGGCAAAACAGTAAGTTTATGTAAATGTTTCACATAAAATGCGCGGGCGTAGGTCGAATATCACAAATCGACAAGTCAACGATATTAATTATATTAATAATTAAAGATGCTCAAAGGTGAACCGTGCTTATTAGTAATAACCACATTTCGTAATCACAACCTCCTCACGAACAAAAGAGAGGGTTTTAATTACGATCTATTTCAAGGACACTAATACTTCGGAAATTAGCAAAAGTATTTTGGTGTGTGCATGGTGTAGTAATATAGTGATTTAAGCGTTTAAAAATTAACGTTTTGCAAGATTACATTACAACAATTATATAATACGTAAAGCTTGATTTACAAATATTTCTGGGGACCATACGCCGCTGAACGCGGAATGGTATTAATCTGAAAATACCGCATTCAAGTTACCATGTCCGCCGCCATATGCACACTATTGTTTTGGATGGTCAAAATTGTACTGTTTATTGAACAGTGTAAATATTGAGTTGCGATCTCAAACAAACAGGGGCTAGTCGGCGTGGGCAGTAATATGCATTTCAATTACTGCCCATAAACAGGCTCAGTCAAACCAAGCCTGCAATAGCTTCATATTTGTCGTGTTCGATGGCTTTTAAAGTTCCCTTTTCATCTATTTTATAAGTTTAGCGCTACCAGACGATCACTTAGTCAAACACAAAGCATTTAGCAACGTGGGTGAGGTAATGCACACACATTGAATGAGTTTTTCTTAAAACGTAAGGTTAATTTCAAAATAAAAACTATAACATATCAGTACAATCACTATACAGACTAATATGGTGCATAACTTGAAAATAGTCCACAGCTCAACAGATGAACACAATTTTAAAGGTAAAAAAGGTGAAATATGCATATCAGGAATGGCCACATTCAGCAGACACAGCCTCCCCTCACAGCCAAAAGGTAGAGAGGAAAATAGAGCATGGTTTTACTATAATCAGTTTTAAAATGGACGCCACAAACAATTAACGAAAGTGAGAACCCGAGGAGTTACCGCCTTGGAACGGTCAGTGGCAAAATAGTTTGCCACAGGGGGTTTAAACTAGGTTCTAGGGTGCACCATTTGCATCTATTCACAATACCAATGATAAAATGAGCAAATGTAACATGTTCAAAAGAGCTTATCAAAATATCTACAACAGCTACAATTCGCTTGGTGACTTCATTCAAACCTCACCGGAATTTTTGTCACCAAGCCTAGTCGTCATGACGTTTTTTGCAAAATAAAGGGTCATTAAAAAATTTACAATAACTTCTATATGAAATATTGCCAATGCTTCATCTCCAAATTCGCCTCATTGAAACTTCACCGAGTTATAGTTTTTAAATCACATGTGTATACATAATTATGTAATTGAATATGTCTACATGTATGTCAATGTTTCAAAATATATTATTCGTCACACAAGTTTTGATTCTATGTCTGTATTCCATTTAATTTTAAGATGTCAGTTGAATCATCACACTTACAAAAGTGATGAAGATTATGCTGACCCCAGCCGCATTGGAATTGATAATATAATTGTATTTAGGAATTTACTTGGCATGTGTGTTTTATCAAGCATTGATCACAGTTTAACAATATCAATGCATATGCTATCTTTCCGTTTAATTTTCCGTATCTATGATTCAGAATAACAAACGGAAACATTCGATGAAACAATGTTCCATAGTCTTCATTGTTTGCCGCTAATAACTTTTCTTAAAACAGGATTTTTGTGTAAATTAAAATGGCGCATATCAGTGGTTTAAAACTTTGTTCTTTATTATGGGTATGCTTTCAATGGAATCCGTGCTTGCATGGAATATTATCTAGCGTTGTTCATGTTAACAGGAGTTCTGCTGAACAGCAATGTGAAAACTATGGCGGATTATTGTCTTATGAGACATTTCTTACGGAAAATGTAAGTGTTAATTTGAATGAAAAATATCAACAGGTTGATGAGGGCGATTCAGCTTGGGTTTCGGAGTTTGTGAATTATACGCAATTGGTTTCTTGGCATGGATGCTACTTGATAGATGCCGTACAAGTAACTGATGGGAAAAACAAATTTAATATGAGTGGAAAAAGTGTATCTTCGTGTTTCAATCTATGCAACAAAACCATTAACTTGCTTTATATTGGTATATCTTGGGACCGTAGATATGGATATCAATGCTATTGTATTTTAAAAGATGGGTTGAAAGAAAATCTTTCCCAAACAGCTTCTAATGTTAGTATACATTTCAATCGAGATTACCCAGGAGATTTGTTTCATGGAAGTATGATGTTCGGCATTTGCCATAACAAGACGGACACATTAACAAAATTAGACGTCTACAAACTTCATGACATTATGTATTATGGACAATGCATATATGCTAAAAAAGTATCAAATTTCACCGTTGAGTATGGTGCTGGATCATGTTTATCGTATGGAAAAGAGTCTCAGAGTGGATATATATGTGTCGAGAGAGGTATGAACATTATTTGGACGTATTGTAGAAATAATAGTTCAATACAAACGAGAACTAATGTATACTGCATAATACATGCTACATCGGACTGGTATCAAGCTCAGTTACATTGTATTAGTATAAATGGAAGATTAGTCGATGAAATACCCGAAGAACTGATACTATATATGCAAACAAATGTAACTTATTGGACTGGGTTATTCCGAGAATTCGAGATAACACCCTCGTCATTTAAAACATCCGAGGAACATGTTTGCTTGTCAGTAAGGAACATCAAAACCGTGTTTTTTTTTGAACCAGCTCAATGTTCTGGAATAAAATTGAAGATTTGTCACAGTGAAAATAATACTAGTGAGATTTTAAATGACAATACTGTCACGTTTGAAACAGATAACAATTATAACAGAACCTCAAATGTAAATGAAACGTCTGAAACAAGTTTAACAATTTCTCTTACATTTAACGGTGTATTACTTTTGGTTCTTGTTTGTTTGGCAATACTGTTCTGCAGAAGAAGGCGCAAGCCGGCCCCAACTCTTTACAGACTCACATGTGAAAAAGCTACAACAACTACAAGATCAAATGACACTATCGCGGATGATTCAGTGTTTAATGCAATAGACAGTGATGAGTACCACGATGATTTACATTATTATGCATGTCCTGATAGTACAGCAACAGGAACTGGTCGTCGTGAAAACAAATGTGACTTTTCTTACGATTCTGGTGCTAAACAATACGATCACATCTGTTTACGAAATGCAAGCAACCAAAACGTTGGCCATAGCGGGAATATTAATGCTTCAGACTACAGTCATATAAATGCACTAGCCAAAGTTACTGCGTCAAATCAAACTATGTATGAAGAAATAAAAGTACAAACATTAGATAGGAAGACTGGAACAGAACTGTGATCAAAGGATCAAAGCTAAAAGTAGCTGAAGTTAACTGTCTGTTGAGCAACAGACAGATTGAAATAAAATGTATTTGAAAATATTCTCAAACATGTTTCCTTATAAGTACAGTTTACTTTGTCTGAACAATAACTCAAACGGGAAATCGAAACGTCGTCGAACACGATTAAAATTCGCCTTGTTTATAGTCATTTATTATCATTGATAAAATACATATAAATGTCCACGCCGCCTCGATTTGGGTTGAGCACTGCTCATTATTCAAACGTTTGTGATCCATTCCAAACGACGATGAGCATATGACAAAATTAAACATGGAGCATTGAATAGTAAATAGTGTAAATACGAGTAGTTTGTAAAAAGATTAACTAGGATTTTCATACCATTTGACAACGTATAGCAGACCTACAGAGGACACCGTTTTGTTTTTACAGTCTTTGTCTACATGTTTCTTTTTTTCATTCAAATCACTTGATTTACTAAACAGATCATTTCGATTTGGTTGTATGGGAGTTTGAAATTTGTTAACTATTCTTGAGTGTATATATTTAGTAGATCTAGAAAAGAAAAAAATATTTCTAAACTGTAAGATTGCTTAAGAATTTGGAAACGAATGTGAAAGAATATACCTATAACAATTGTATTCCAATGCGGCAACCCTGGGGGTCTAATTTTCGTTAATTGATGTGGTGTCTGTTTCGAAATTGATCTGTTCATTTGATATTTTATTAACCGTGCACTCTTTTCTTCTCTGCTGTTTGACTGTGTTGAAAGATTGTTTCGTTTCTTCTGAATGTGACCATTCCTTATCTGATAGGCATATTTCTCATTTCAAAGGATAGTTATAGTAGAGAAATTAATATGTTTCTTTAATAATGGTGCGAAGCCAAATTTTACGTGTGTATGTTTCAGTGCAACTGGAAAGTATGGGTATTGTAATAAATGAAGCCAAATTTCGTTCCGCGAGGACAGACTTTCACACAAAGGCCGCAAATAATATTTACGGATGGACATAAATTTTCACATTTTATTATTATCATGGGGTAAACTATTATAAAATTATATTTTGCTGGGGTTGAATTCGCGCTGAAATCCTAGCAAAAATAAAACCGTGCAAAAACTTTTACACCAGTTATTAATAAACACACAAAAACGTAGTTTTAAGATGTAAATGGCAAACCATTAAGTCTGGTATTGAAATGTATAATTTTGGAGCGTATCCAATATAGTTAATATAGTTTTGTCTATAGCTGTTACTCTCACTGCAATGTATTGATGTATGTTTTGGTCTTGATTAAAATGTGCGTACTTTTCTTTAGTAGTTTATAACACGATCTATTTTAAAAAGGGAAAGAACTTTCAAGACCCTTTTTTCAGGCCGTATTTGACGTTATTTTATCATCTAAAGAATTGTTTTTTTTTCATTTAAGTGTAATGTGTACTGTAAAATAAGAGTCTAAAATAAACAATAACAAAACTGACTGAGAACATTTTTCTTTATTAACAAGAAGAGAGGAACGTTCCTCCCTCTATAATGTAATAAAATGTCTGGAATGGTTCCTTCCTTCACGATTTCATGAATTGCATTTATTTCAACGCAGTATAAAAAGGCAAGCGAGGAACGTTCCTCCCTTCTCATTTTCATACATTGCATAGATTTCAACTCAGCAATACAAATGCAAGGGTGGAACGTTCCTCCCTTCACAATTTCATGAATTGCATTTATTTAAAACCAGCAATACAAAGACACTGGTGAAACGTTCCTCTCTTCACGAATTCATAAATTTCATTGATTTCAACCCAGCAATACAAAGACAAGGGTGAACGTTCCTCCATTCACAGTTTCATGAATTGCATAGATTTCAACTCAGCAATACAAAGACAAGGGTGGAACGTTCCTCCCTTCACAGTTTAATGAATTGCATATATTTAAACTTACCAATACAAAGATAAGGGTGGAGCGTTCCTCCCTTCACATTTTAATGAATTGCATATATGTCAAGAGAGGAACGTTCCTCCCTCTATAATGTAATAAAACATGTCATAAAATGCCAGGAATGGTTCCTTCCTTCACGATTTCATGAATTGCATTTATTTCAAGGCAGTAGTAAAAGGCAAGGGTGGAACGTTCCTCCCTTCACATTTTCATACATTGCATAGTTTTCAAACCAGCAATATAAAGACAAGGGTGGAACGTTCCTCTCTTCACGAATTCATAAATTTCATTGATTTCAACCCAGCAATACAAAGATAAGGGAGGAACGTTCCTCCCTTCACAATTTCATGAATTGCATAGATTTCAACTAAGCAATACAAAAGCAAGGGAGGAACGATTTCATGAATTGCATAGATTTCAACTCAGCAATACAAAAGCAAGGGAGGAACGTTCCTCCCTTCACAATTTCATGAATTGCATAGATTTCAACTCAGTAATACAAAGACAAGGGTGGAACGTTCCTCTCTTCACGAGTTCATAAATTTCATTGATTTCAACCCAGCAATATAAAGATAAGGGAGGAACGTTCCTCCCTTCACAATTTCACGAATTGCATAGATGTCAACAAAGCAATACAAAAGCAAGGGAGGAACGTTCCTCCCTTCACAATTTCATACATTGCATAGTTTTCAAACCAGCAATATAAAGACAAGGGCGGAACGTTCCTCTCTTCACGAATTCATAAATTTCATTGA
Source organism: Corbicula japonica (assembly GCA_038501625.1). NCBI lineage: Eukaryota > Metazoa > Mollusca > Bivalvia > Venerida > Cyrenidae > Corbicula > Corbicula japonica. The sequence goes on along the minus strand of JAZAYU010000104.1, from coordinate 147,367 downwards.
TTTCAACCCAGCAATACAAAGATAAGGGAGGAACGTTCCTCCCTTCACAATTTCATGAATTTCATAGATTTCAACTAAGCAATACAAAAGCAAGGGAGGAACGATTTCATGAATTGCATAGATTTCAACTCAGCAATACAAAAGCAAGGGAGGAACGTTCCTCCCTTCACAATTTCATGAATTGCATAGATTTCAACTCAGTAATACAAAGACAAGGGTGGAACGTTCCTCTCTTCACGAGTTCATAAATTTCATTGATTTCAACCCAGCAATATAAAGATAAGGGAGGAACGTTCCCCCCTTCACAATTTCACGAATTGCATAGATGTCAACAAAGCAATACAAAAGCAAGGGAGGAACGTTCCTCCCTTCACAATTTCATGAATTTCATAGATTTCAACTCAGCAATACAAAAGCAAGGGAGGAACGTTCCTCCCTTCACAATTTCATGAATTGCATAGATTTCAACTCAGTAATACAAAGACAAGGGTGGAACGTTCCTCCCTTCACAATTTCATGAATTGTAATTCTTTCAACCAAGTGATACAAAAGCAAGGAAGGAACGTAAGGAAATACACGTTATATTCAACAGAAAACGGCCTCTGAAATGCAGGTTATTTTTCATAGATTCTTCTCCGCTGTATGACTTCCGAAAATCCACGACGCTTTTGTTCGAAGCGTTCTGATTGGTCGAACGATTTGTGTGCAAAGTATTTCCCGGACTACGTCAATAGTTCAACCAATCAGAACGCTCCGAACCAAAAGCGTCGGGGATTTCCGGAAGTCGCATGGGGGAGAAGAATCTATGAAATAATAACCTGCATTTCGGAGGCCGTTTTCTGTTGCATATTACGCGTATTTCGAGCTTTTGGTGGGACTTTTTGGCATTTACTGTTAGATCAGACACTGTTGCGTTGAACCAAACAGCTGTCAAGCTGGAACCCGCCGTATTGTAGGAAAAACATCCTCTCGAACGGGGGTGGGGTCTGGAGCCGTTCCTGACCATTATTCAGAAATATATTTTTTTAGAATACGATTTTGACAGTGTATTTTCGCATATTTTGACAGAATAGAATAATATTAGTGATTATACACCATTTTTAGAAATAAAGGGCGTATAAGTAAGAGTTGTCAGGGGGTGGGGAGGCTGGTCAAGCGCCAGTGGTATTACTCCCCTTTTTCACTTAATACTAATTTTTGAAAGCGTTCGACTTAAGTTAATTTAAAGAAAAAAATGAATAAAATGTTAATATAAGTAATGATTCTTATGTTGGTGCGGTTCGTGCAGATTGGACGTGCACGCGAGAGCTGGCAAATCCATATAGCGCGCTAGTGCTTTATGGTAAAATAAGAGTCATTCTTTAACTAGCTCAACTACCTGTAACACAAAGATAAAACTTTATTAATAACTTCAAGGCAATACAAAAACACATTACATGCATTTATAAAAATGCCACAATGGTAGACACTTATAAATAAGTGTAATAATAAATAGATTATTTAAAAAACCATACTTCTATATTATTAACAACAGTGTCAGATAACTATTACACAGGTTATCATGTTTGTTCAGTGCAAAGGTCTACATATGCAAATATTCAAAGTTTCAAGCAATGATTTTGAATACCGTTCAAGTATTGTGGACAATGTATAACAAGTGCTTTCCAAAAGTAAAAAAGGAGATAACTTTTAATCAATTTTGCAATGTTATTATTTCTGTGTGTTAAACAGGTTTACAGGGTTTAGTTTTAAAATTATTTTCAATTGAGTAATGCTATGAACATATGTGCATTTTAAGATGAACCAGGGGTGATAACTCAGCAACGATATACTGGTAGTCGAATTAAAGTATTTGCAGGTTGCACAACTTCACATGGTTATTAACTATGATCAAAATGTATTATATTATGTACACCACTATAAAATACCTGTTCATAACATTTTATTAAAGGAACACATGTACCTATTTACACCTGTACAGGTCTTTTCAATGTACAACTATCATAAATGATAATCTGATAAAAATTTTTTAGTAAATATTTCAGTATCAATAATCTTACTTTACTAAAATTGACTTAAAGCTCCAGCCCTAAACTTAAGTAAGAATATACTATGGAAAAATCATATTTGTTTATATAGACTGCAATATATAAACTCTCTAACAGAACACAAAAGGTCCGATCGAATTCTTTCTTATAGACAAGATTTTTAATGATATTGCTAAATTTTAGTTAACGAACTTTTAAGAAGCTAAATATAATGGAGCTGTATTTAGCACCGACGAAGAGACCACTTCATGCGCGATCTTGATTTCTGCGAGGTATCGGAAATCCTACTTTTGCTTTTAGTCCCGCGGACCAAATTTATTTGAGTAAATTATAATTTTATTAGTCCGAACTAATGCTGCAAATTTGTGCCAATAGCTCCAAATACATGTAATATTTCATACAAGAGCGGGTTAAATTGAAGTAATGCCTCTTTAACTCCTACTTTAATGATACACTTAATTCAACTTTAATGATACACTTAATTCATTTTTAAAACGATCAAAGTAGATTTTAACCCTTTTGTCCAAGATTACACATTTTTACTCATGTGCAACCAGTGTAGATCCAGATCAGCTGGCACATCAGCGCTGTCTGATCAGGATCTGCACTGGTCTCATTTTTGTCAGAAATAACCCAACGAATAAAAAAGCAGACAGTGCAGAACCCTATCAGATGGCATGGATTTGCTGGCTGATCTGGATCTACACTGTTTGCCCATGCAATAAAGGTGTATCTATTGACGAAAAGGTTAATGAAGTCTTGCCGAAATACAAAACACAAGAAATCACAAAACATTACATCATTGATCATGTTTAGAAATCAAAAACAAATCAAAATTGAACCCTTTCCTCCATATATACACATTTTAACACATTTGTGACCTGAGTGTAGATCCAGATCAGCCGCGCATGCCTTCTGATCAGGATCTGCACCGGTCGCATTTTGGTCAGAAATTGCCTAAAGAATCAAAAAGCAGACAGTGCAGAACCTAATCAGATGGCATGTTCTGGCTGATCTGGATCTACACTGTTTGCCCATGCAATTAAGGTGTATCTATGGAGGAAAGGGTTTATGAAGTCTTGCCGAAATACAAAACACAAGAAATCACAAATCATTACATCTTTGATCATGTTTCATTACTTTTTATGAATAAAATCTATTTATGGGTGATTATCCCAATGCAACAAAAACTGCAGCTTGTCCGCAAATGAAAACAAATCAAGATATTAATAAAGTCAATCACAAATCAAAATTTAATAAGAAAAAATAACATATTTCATTCCATTTTTGTAAAACTATCCAGGGATATTTGAAGTCCATTCAAAAATTCACAGGGTCTGTTTTATACTTTATTATCACTTCAGTCGAATCAGTGCTTTACATATCCATCACTGTGATCTCTCCTGAAAAAAAAATAGGAAAGACAAATTGAATTGAAATAACCAAATGAAACTATACTTCAATTACTTGCAATTAAAGTGAATCTGGAGTTATATGACATTTTAGCTCTTTCAATGAGTCCATATATTATTTTATTATTTATCAACTCCTTTTTCTAGCCAATTTGTTTCATAAATTACTGAAACTCCCAGAAGCAAACCTGGCAATGTTCTATATGATAAGACAAGATGCATGAACATTGTACATGGGATATGGCCATTATTCTATGCGCGAACAGTGTTGATCCAGCTTAGCCAGCACAACTGTGTTGTCCGATCAGAATCAACTTAGTTTACTTTTAGTTCACCTTTAATCAGGTTATTTCCTATCAAAAAGTGACCTGTGTAGATCCAGATCAGATGGAAACCATTACATCTGATCTAGATCTACACTGGTCAGGCACATGATGACACTGTAAAGAGTTATACATAAAGTGGAATTTCTTGATGGTATTATAAACAAATTAATTAAAATATCAAACTCAAGGAAGGCCAAGAAGGAAAGCTGATACAGTAAGTTAAACAAACATGTGTAGAATAAGAAGTTTTTTTAGGAATTATTTCTTCAAAATTCTGATAATTTGCCAGACAGCTGAAAAGAATGACGAGCTATTCTACTCACCAGCTACTAAACTTTTATTGTGGTTGGTGACTGCATCACATCATTGCTAAAGTTTGCTAACAATCCAGTGATGTACCACATTATTATAAGTAGCTGTTGTTTCCAAACATACCAGTGTTGTTCCTTATTCCTAAGATAGCTATGTCATTTATTTTCACAGAAACAAAAATAAATATATACATTTGCTAAGAGATCAAGCTTATGTGCCATTAATGCAACAGCCCTAGTAATAGCTAGTCTGATTTAAATGACCTGTATTTTAAATCCATATCAGTTTTCACCAGCTGTCAGTGAATTTTACTTAACATGCACAATTAATCGAATATTTTGTTTATGATTTCATGACTGATTGAAGCAAACAGCAAGAAATCTTTAATAGATTTCTTACATCAAGATACTAATGCAACCATGTAATTTACTATCAATTGAATTTTTTTTAAAGAGTTCACATACTCATCTATGCAATCATAGAATATATCTTTGTTTACACTAGAAGGAAACCTAATATGTTTTCTTGCAGGTCATTGAATATAGTGAGGGTGAAAACGTTTCAGCCCTGTGGGTAGACAACTGTGGTCGAAATTGGTATGATGCGGTTATTTCCAAGATAATGCCTAATGGTATGTATAATTAAAAGTAAAATAACACATGCTGCTCACACGCATTGTAGCTGTTGATCATTAACTGGCCATTGTGACACAGTGAATACATTGTGACATACCAGACAAATAAGGAATTCTAATGCATTTTGATATTTTTCATTCTGTGCACTAGTTAAAAAGATCATGTCAAGTCAATCATTATATTATTGGCATTAGGGGGTAGAACAGTGAAGCTATCAACACAAACTACATGCATGTTTTTTATTAACATTTTATACCTACTAAAAACATTCATAGGACACTGCTGACCGCTACTAAAATAAAGGTTCAGGTAGATGTGTTCCAGAAGTGCAACAGTATGAGCTAATTATGAGCAGTGTTGATCCATTTAGGATGTGCAAGTTTATCCAGGTCTTCACTGATTACAAAATGTGGGAAATGCTTATTGCTTTGATTTAAAGGGTTAATAATTTTTAACTTGGTTTATAAAAGAATATGTTTGGACCTTTACAATACAGTTATCATGATCTTTAGTCAACTTTACAAATATGTTTTATATTGTGGTTAAAAGTAATACTGCTTTAGAACAAAAATTTTGACCATATATGTCACCATTCAAAATGATTATATCTTTAACAATGTTTAACTTTTAAAGTGGTGTTGTTGTCAATTTTATCAATATTCTTTGGCTGATTTAAGAATCCAAGGATGTTTTTCCTTATTTATTTATCATACCATCAATAAAAACACATTATGTTTTACTCTTTACTACATTATCAGAGGTATTATCATGTGTCTGAACAGTGTAGATCCAGATTAGATGTAACAAATGCCATCAGATTTGGATCTACATAGATCACTTTTTGATAGGAAATAACCTGATTAAAAGTGAACAAAGTAGATCCTGATCAGACAGCATAAAGGTGCTGGCTCATCTGGATCATCACTGTTCATTTAGAATAGCAACCACATCCAATCTAAAATTATCATTTGGCATGTATAGTTTGAATCTTGTCATGTTTTATAGAACATCTTGAGATTTGCTTCTGGGTGTTTTCAGTAATTTATAAATTGGAAAGAAAAAGGAGTTGACAAAATAAAATAATAATATATGGTCTCATCAAAAGAGCTCAAAAATATCCTGAGTGATACTGGTCATATAACTCCAGATTCACTTTAATTGCAAGTATAGTTTCATTTGGTTATGCAAATTCATTTTGTCTTGCCTATTTTTTTCAGGAGAGATCACAGTAAAATTCTACGATGGATTTGTCAAAACACTTAAGCCATCATACATAAGAAAACTGACACTGTGAATTTTTGTGTTGAATTCATATAAAGTATATATCTATGGATAGTTTTACAAAAATGAAATCAAAAACTGTTCTTTTGTTTGATTTACCCTTTCCACCATTGATTCACCTGTGTTCATAGGCGAACAGTTTAGATCCAGATCAGCCAGAACATCCCTGATGTATGATCACAATCAAAACTGTTTGCTTTTTGATTTGTTGGGTTATTTCTGGCCAAAATGTGACCAGTTCAGATCCTGATCAGAAGTCACGAATGTGTTAAAATGTGTATATATGGAGGAAAGGGTTCGACTTTGATTTGTGATTGACTTTTTAATATCTTGTTTTGTTTTCAAAAAGTAATGAAACATTATAAAAGATACACCTTTTTTGCACGAGTAAACAGTGTAGTTCAAGATCAGCCAGCACATCCATGCCATCTGATTAGGTTCTGCACTGTCAGCTCTTTGATTCTTTAGGTTATTTCTGACCAAACTGCGACCAGTGCAGATCCTGATTAGAAGGCTGGAATGTGCTGGCTGATCTGGATCTACACTGGTCACATAAGCGTAAAAATGTGTATAAATGGAGGAAAGGGTTCAACTTTGATTTGTGATTGATTTTTTTTAATATCTTGATTTGTTTTCAAAAAGTGAAGAAATATGATCAAAGATGAAATGATTTGTGATTTCTTGTGTATTGTATTTCGACAAGACTTCATTAACCCTTTCCTCCACAGATATACCTTTATTGCATGGGCGAACAGTGTAGATCCAGATCAGCTAGCACTGATTTGGTTCTGCACTGACTGTGTTTTGATTCTTTAGGTTATTCTGGCCAAAATGTGCCCAATGCAGAAACTGATCAGAAGGCACGAATGTGCCGGCTGATCTGGATCTGGATCTATACTAGGCACACATGTGTTAAAATGTGTATATATGGAGGAAAGGGTTTAACTTTGATTTGTGATTCATTTTTTAATATCTTGATTGATTTGTTTTCAAAAAGTAATGAAACATGATCAAAGATGTAATGATTTATGAGTTCTTGTGCTTTGTATTTTCGGCAAGACTTCATTAAACTTTCCTCCATAGATACACCTTTATTGCATGGGCGAACAGTGTTGATCCAGATCAGCCAGAACATCCATGCCGTCTGATTAGGTTCTGCACTGTCATCTCTTTGATTCTTTAGGTCATTTCTGACCAAACTGCGACCAGTGCAGATCCTGATCAGACGGCACTGATATGCCAGCTGATCTGGATATACACTGGTTGCACATATGTAAAAATGCGTATTTATGGAGAAAAGAGTTAAAATCTACTTTGATTATTTTAAGAATAAATTAAGTGTATCATTAAGTCAATTAAATAAGATGTGCACTTAAGATTTTTGGATAATAAAACATAAGATGTTTACCAGATTATCATTTATGATTATCATTATTATTTATAGTTGTAAATTGAAGAGACCTGTACAGGTGTAAATAGGGACATGTGTTCCTTAATAAAATGTTATGAACAGTTATTTTACAGTGTTGTACATAATACATGTTGATCATAGTTAGATAGATATTGGAAGTTGTGCACCTGGCAAAATCATCTAATTCGACTACCGGTATAACGTTGTTGAGTTATCTCCCCTGGTTCATCTTAAAAAAAAATTTTAAGTTATAATTAATCTGATTCAATTGAGAATAATTTTTCCAACAAACCCTGTAAATCTGTTAACCACACAAAAATAATAACTTTTTCCAAAATTGATAAATGGTTATCTCCCTTTTTACTTTTGGAAAGCACTTGCTATACATTGTCCACATAACTCAAACAGTATTCAAAAATCAAAGTACTGAAAGTACAGAAAATCAGCGAAGCGATTTTGCTTATTGAGAATAACCAGTGCCATGATTCTCATTCATGTATCCATTTACGAAAAAGCAAAAAAAAACTTGGTTCACTCGCAAAGAACTTCATCTTGTCTAAATGATAGTGGAAATAAGGGTTTCCATGTATTATCTGGATGAAGGCTTCTGTTAACCCTTTACTCCATAGATATACCTTCATAGCTTGTGCGAACAGTTTAGATCCATATCAGCTGGCACATGTGTGCGATCTGATTAGGATTTAAACTGTTCGCTTTTATGATCATTTTTTTCTGACCAGTAATCACAAATTTTAGATCCAGATCAGATGGCACTATTGTGCCAGCTGATCGGGACCTGAACTGGTAACCTATGTGATGATCTCTGTGAAGCACACAACTGATAGAGTGTAAAGTGTTATTTACTTTCATGATACCTTCATTCGCTATACTGTCCGCAGTTTTCACACTCTTTTTTTTTGTCGTCCGCACTTTTCAACGATATTCTATATCGTCCGCTAATTGGACCGGATTTTAGTGCGACCCATATTCCATACCTCCGTGTCCGTTCCACGTCGGACGGACACGGAGGTATAGAATATACCCAACGATATCTTGGTGAGTGAAAAATCGCGGACACGGACAATGTTTGACCATTGTTGCACCGCACCGATCAAGTCCTAGAAATATGAACCGCACCGATTTTACATTTAATCAAACTGTTGTACAGATGAATTTGACCATTGATGCACCGCACAGGTTTTGTCCTATCAACATGACGTAGTTAATATCAACTTTAACACGTAACAGAAAACTTGGGGACTACTTTACTTGCTCTGATTTCTCTGAAATGCGTAAATCGCCGTTTGCAAGTTGGTTTGATACCGATTTCAGAATTGTGATAAGTAAAACCAGCTTCGCTGGTTAATTATTGCTTAAAACTTATTTTTGCGGGGATTTAATTTTGGCTATATTGGCAGTCAGGGTCAGTTGCGCCAATATAAAACAGCGCTAATAAAAATCAGTCAATTAATAACACTGCCATTTTAATATCTGGAAGGTAGACAACTATGATACACTAGCACATATTATGTCGCAGTCGCATATAGTTAGAATATGTCGTGAATCAAATAAAGCAATCTATTATTAGAAAGCTGAGATAATGTTTTCACACTGGTATTTAAATGATGTGGTGTTGGATACTGAATGCAAATGTTTTATTTTGACAATCTTTGTTAGCGCCAATGTTAGACATGCCGTTTGTCATTAGGGAATTTATTTCGGCAGTATGGTTTGTTTGCGCCAATTTATGACCCCGCCAATTTTAAACAGTTCAGAATAAGCAAAAATTTGACACCGCCATATTAAGCGCTATACGGTATTCATTATTAAGATTTTTATTTAAGTGTCTAGCCTTATGACAATTTCATCAATACATGTAATGTGTTTTTTGTATTGCCTTGAATTTATTAATAAAGTTTCATCTTTGTGTTACAGGTAGTTGAGCTAATTCCACCCTTGTCTTTGTATTGCTATGTGCAATTTATGAAATTGTGAAGGGAGGAACTTTCCCCCTTGTCTTTGTATTGCTGAGTTTAAATCTATGCAATTCATGAAATTGTGAAGGGAGGAACGTTCCACCCTTGTCTTTTTATTGCTGAGTTGAAATCTATGAAAGGAAGGAACCATTCCAGGCATTTTATGCCATTTTTATTTCATTGTGAAGGGAGGAACTTTCCACCCTTGTCTTGGTATTACTGAGTTTAAATCTATGCAATTCATGAAATTGTGAAGGGAGGAACGTTCCTCCCTTGTCTTTGTATTGCTGAGTTGAAATCTATGCAATTCATGAAATTGTGAAGGGGGAACGTTCCACCCTTGCCTTTTTATTGCAAAGTTGAAATCTATGAAAGGAAGGAACCATTCCAGGCATTTTATGCCATTTTTATTTCATTGTGAAGGGAGGAACTTTCCACCCTTGTCTTGGTATTGCTGGGGTTTAAATTATTGGAATTCACGAAATCATAGAGGGAGGAACGTTCCACCCTTATCTTTATATTGCTGGGTTGAAATCTATGCAATTCATGAAATTGTGAAGGGAGGAACGTTCCTTCCTTGTCTTTGTATTGTTGGGTTGAAATATATGCAATTCATGAAATTGTGAAGGGAGGAACGTTCCACCCTTGTCGTTGTATTGCTAAGTTGAAATCTATGCAGTTCATGAAATCGTGAAGGGAGGAACGTTCCTCCCTTGTCTTTGTATTGCTGAGTTGAAATTTATGCAATTCATGAAATCGTGAAGGGAGGAACGTTCCTCCCTTGCTTTTGTATTGCTGAGTTGAAATCTATGCAATTCATGAAATTGTGAAGGGAGGAACGTTCCTCCTTTGCTTTTGTATTGCTGAGTTGAAATCTATGCAATTCATGAAATCGTGAAGGGAGGAACGTTCCTCCCTTGCTTTTGTATTGCTGACTTGAAATCTATGCTATTCATGAAATCGTGAAGGGAGGAACGTTCCCCCCTGGCTTTTGTATTGCTTAGTTGAAATCTATGCAATTCATAAAATTGTGAAGGGAGGAACGTTCCTCCCTTATCTTTGTATTGCTGAGTTAAAATCAATGAAATTTATGAATTCGTGAAGGGAGGAACGTTCCACCCGCGCATTTGTATTGCTGGTTCGAAATCTATGCAATGTTTGAAAATGTGAAGGGAGGAACGTTCCTCCCTTGCCTTTTACTACTGCCTTGAAATAAATGCAATTAATGAAATCGTGAAGGAAGGAACCATTCCAGGCATTATATGACATGTTTTATTACATTATAGAGGGAGGAACGTTCCTCTCTTGACATACATGTATATGCAATTCATTAAATTGTGAAGGGAGGAACGCTCCACCCTTATCTTTGTATTGGTAAGTTTAAATATATGCAATTCATTAAACTGTGAAGGGAGGAACGTTCCACCCTTGTCTTTGTATTGCTGAGTTGAAATCTATGCAATTCATGAAACTGTGAATGGAGGAACGTTCACCCTTGTCTTTGTATTGCTGGGTTGAAATCAATGAAATTTATGAATTCGTGAAGAGAGGAACGTTTCACCCGTGTCTTTGTATTGCTGGTTTTAAATAAATGCAACTCATGAAATTGTGAAGGGAGGAACGTTCCACCCTTGCATTTGTATTGCTGAGTTGAAATCTATGCAATGTATGAAAATGAGAAGGGAGGAACGTTCCTCGCTTGCCTTTTTATACTGCGTTGAAATAAATGCAATTCATGAAATCGTGAAGGAAGGAACCATTTCAGACATTTTATTACATTATAGAGGGAGGAACGTTCCTCTCTTCTTGTTAATAAAGAAAAATGTTCTCAGTCAGTTTTGTTATTGTTTATTTTAGACTCTTATTTTACAGTACACATTACACTTAAATGAAAAAAAACAATTCTTTAGATGATAAAATAACGTCAAATACGGCCTGAAAAAAGGGTCTTGAAAGTTCTTTCCCTTTTTAAAATAGATCGTGTTTCTTAAACATGTTTCCTTTTATGACATTGTATACCGTATAAGTGGTTTTTTCTGCCGGCTCCAAATTCTGCGCTTTTTTCCAAATTCATGGGTGTTTTTATTTTTGCGTACATTATTTCTGCGGCATCAAGCTCAGACATAAATCGAACTTAAATTCTGCGGTCTCTGTTAAAAGTGAAAGTAGGAAACAACAACTTCCGGTATATACTGAATTAACGAACGTATCGTTGTCATCACCATACAGATTTATTTTTAAACAATACAGTACAATAGACATGTTATCCAAATCACTGTGGGGAATCACATGATCAAAATAATCTCTAAGCTATAGGGAAATTTTGAATTTTGTGAAGTTTTCATTTCTGAGTTGCACAAATAGAATTTATAAATGTACTATCATATGACCACAGACTATATGTTTTATACTACAACTGCTAACAAGTGTTTTGTTTAGAATTTTGCCAGATTACCTCTGCAGTGCCATGTTTTATAGTGCTTGGGTGTTCTTAATTAGGTCATGAGCGAAATATTGTCAGTATAATTATACCTTCCAGTAGGCATATGATAGGCTACATAATAAAGCTTCACACAAACCATGGACAAAATATACTTCATTTTTCATTGTTTTACATTTGTTTAGAGATTATTTTGATCAAGTGATTCCCCATAGTGCAAATGTAATGCAAATTATATTAAAGAACATTGATTAAATAAATATAATTTTTCTTACACATCGACTTCATAGTGTAATATCCTAATTTTAACCATACTGGTCTCGTATAATCAACTAAATCAAGCTTGACTCGAAAACATTGAAACATCGCTCACCCGTGGTTTATATGTACAGAAATACAAAAGAACGAAACAACTCGATAAAAAGAATTAATATATCTTTACTCATAAATTAAAGAACGTGTAATCAGAAAGTATATGCAAACCGACGACAAACAGTTACTCACCGGGAATACAAAAGACCAAAACAACTCGATTAAAAGAATTAAAATATCTTTACTCAAATATTTATTCAAATATTGCGCATTAAAGAACGTATAATCAGCCAATCTCCTTCGCAGAGTTGTCGTTCCTTACACTCATTTTACACCTCTGCGAAAGGCTCAATGTCAAGATTGTTGACCAAACTAAGAAGCTTCGTTGAATACGGTCATAATTATGGATTTGAACAAACAATAAATTTGATTTGCTCCAAAACGTAGCTTTAAGAGGTAAATGGCAAACCATTAATTCTGGTATTGAAATGCATAATTTTGGAGCATATCCACCTATGTCTGTTTTTATTATAGTTTTGTCTATTTAGCTGTTACTATCACTGCAATGTATTGACGTATGTTTTGATATTGATTAAAATTTGCGTACTTTTCTTTAATAGTTAATGTATTAACTCGCCTTGTAATGGCAACGAACATTTTTATGTTGTTTTTTTTAAATGAGTATTTAAATCCTGAATCTTAAAGTATGTAGCAGCAAATTTTGAATTGTATAATTAACATATGCTTATAAAAATTCTTAATACATACTTATTGTTTTGTTCTTTTCCTTGTTAAATATTTCTATAGTTTAAGCGTAAACAAGCAACAATGTTAACATATCAGTTTGTTGTTTTCGTTATAAAATATCGAGATGTTTCAGTGTAAAAAATATAAATTTATCAGTTTGTTTGTATTTCTATCAAATATTGAAATATTTCAGTGTAAATATCAAATAGTGTCATTATATGTTTCCAGCGATTTCTGTCAAATATTGACAAATTTCAGTTTAAATTTTCAAATAAGAAATAAATAAACATAATCAGTTTATTTTTATTTATTTCAAATATATTTCATATGTAATCATATAAATACTGTTACATTATCAGTGTGCTATATTTCTTTCAAATACTGACAATATTTCAGTCTGTAAAAGAAATCATGATAAAATAGCAATTATTTCTTTCAAATATTGACATATTTTACATTGTTTAGTGTAAAAAAGAAATAATGTTAAATCATCCGTTTCTGGTTATTTCTGGTAAAATTAATATTGACATTTTGTGTAGATTAGAAATAATCTTGAATTAGAAATAATGTTAACTGATCATTATGTTTTAATAAAATATACTAACAATAATCATGATAATAATCGACCGATTTTTTATGGTAATATTTATAATAAGATGACCATAAAACACCTCCATTAGCTGTCCAAACTTTTTTTAATTGAAGTTCACTTTAGTAACCATGTTAATTATCAAAAACGGTTCTGTAACGGTGAAACTCTTTTATTAGTTCCCCATTAATTAATTAATTAATTAATTAATTAATTAATACTGGGTTAAACTTAGTTGAATTCCGAGATAGAAAATAGTGCAAAAGTTTAGAAAGTACATTAAAATAGCGATCTTATCGTTGCCGTGATCCTGATTTCGAGGTGATCTTTATTAGGGGTTTACTGTAATTACTAACATATACATCATCATGTAAAAGTTATATTAAGAGGTCGCAAACATTGCAAATGGCGAAAACTAGCTAAAATTTCAAAAAATGAATTTTGGGGGAAATACTTATTGCCACCTAGATTTTAGTAAAGAAATGTATTTAGCTATGGATGTTGTAAATGTTTACAAGCTCAATTTAGTCTAAGTCGTAGTGCCAATTCGTCAAAATAATGTTAGGGGTTTCAAGAAATTCAAGGAAATCTTACTTCCTGGTTCAAAGAGAAAGTAGAAAGTGAAAGTAGGAAGTAAGGTTTCCTTGAATTTCTTGAAAACCCTAACATTATTTTGACGAATTGGCACTAAACATTGTAGACCAGCATATACTTATTTCAGGTATGAGTTGCTTTGGTATATTGTTCATGAATTTCAGAGTTCTCATGCAAATGGTTTTTCTTTTGTATTAGTATGTGCTGGGTAATTAGAACATGAATCAGACTAAAGTGAGCTTGCAAACATTTACTACATCCATAGCTAAATCCATTTATTTAATAAAATCTAGGTGGCAATAAGTTTTTCCCCTTAAATTCACTTTTTGAAATTTTAGCCTGTCTTCGCCATTTGTAATGTGTGCGATACCTTAAAGAACGTGTAATACGTGTTTTTGTTACAATACTAAATTAAATTGGTAAAAGGAAAATTTCTCGTTTCTTTATTTCCGCCCATTGTTTTCTCGTTTAGGGCAAACCCATTCTTTTATCTAGGAACCATACGCCGCATGGAATGGTAATAATCTTAAAATACCGCATTGTAGGTTCCCTGTACACCGCCAATTGCACACGTCCATCTTTTGCGATGGTCAAAATTGTACTGTTCATTGGTGTAACTATTGAATTGCGCTCAACCCTGGGTTAGGCGGCGTGGGCAGTAATATGCATTTCCATGACTGTCCATGAACAGACTCAATCAAACCGAGCCTGAAATATTTTCAAATGTGTCGTGTTCGGTGGTTTTCAGAGTTCCCTTTTCTTCTATTTCAACAGTCATTTGGATTTCAGTTTCACAGCATGTAGCCATTGTGATGGTTTCCGTTTAGTTATTTTTATAAGTCACACGATTCTGGTATACCGACAATTAAATATATAACTGTGAGTTAACAATATTTCCGCAATCTCTTTCATATTATAAGATAAATCATATTATGATAGATGACAAGGGATTACCCGGGAGATTTGTTACGATAATTCTAACATGACAGTCAAGATTCCGGATAAGCAATGCATTAAAGCGATGAGATAAATATGATAGATCTACAATGTTTGTTTCCTCTTGATTGTAGCACTTAAATGGGTTGCTTCCTTGATGAAGTTAAAACGGAAAATTATAAAACTAACATTCGAAACCATTCTCAAATCTCAAGTCTTCGTTTCTGCCAATTAGATCCTTGAGATTTGAGACTTGTTTCCATTGTCAGTTTTATAACCTTGAGTTCTGTAGTTCTGTTTTGAGGCAAAAAACTTCTTGTTTGTATGCGTCATAATGAATCATGGCTCAATTGTATCAGATGAAGTAGCTGGAAAAGTTTCTTATGTTATTCATCTTTTACGCGTTGATCAAAGTGAAACTATTTAAATTCCCCGTTTAACAATTGGTGTCGTGACTATACAGGAGACAATTGTAGCATTATCTTTTTTTTTTAACAATCGACTTTTAAAGCATCTTTTGTCATGTTTGTATCAGAATCAAAATGGAGCATATCAAATTTATTGTTTGTTCTATGATGTGGTTATGGCTTCAATGGAGTCAGTGTTTCCATGGAATAGTATCAAGTGAAGTTCGTGTAAACAGGAGTTCTGCTCAACAGCAATGTGAAAAGTATGGCGGATTGTTGTCTTATGGGACATTTCTTAAAGAAAACACTAACAATTCGTTGAATGAAAACTATCTACAGATTAAAGACGGTGATTCAGCTTGGGTTTCAGAGTTTGTGAGTTATTCGCAGTTTGTTTCGTGGCATGGGTGCTACCTGAAAGATGCCGTAAATGTTACTGGTGGAACAAGCATATCTAATATGACAAGTGTATCTTCGTGTTTCAAAACATGCAGCAAAATCAATAAATTGCTTTATATTGGTATATCTTGGGACCGTAGAAATGGATACCACTGTTATTGTATTTTAAAAGATGGATTGAATGAAAATCTAAATTTTTATGTTAGTAAACATTTCAATCGAGATTACCCAGGAGATTTATTTGATGGAAATATGATACTCGATTTATGTCATAACATGTCGGGCTCATTACTAAAAATAAATGTCTATAAACTTAACAACATGGAACAGATAAATTTTATAAACTCCTATAGACAATGTGTATGTACCAACAAAGTTCCTCAAGGAGTAACCAATTTCACCGTTGAATTCGGTACTAAATCATGTTTTCCTCATGAAAAAGAGTCCCCAAACGGATATATATGTGAAACGCGCGCATTGATGACTGCGTCTTGTGAAAATCATACTTCGGTACAAAATAAATACTGCATAATACATTATACATCGAACTGGTATCAAGCTCAGTTACATTGTATTAGTATGTATGGAAGATTACTCGATGTAATTCCTAAAGAATTGACACAACACATGCAAACAAATGTAACCTATTGGACAGGGTTATTCCGAGAATTCAAGATTATACCCTCTTTTTCTGAAATATCAGAAGAAGACGTTTGCTTATCAGTTAGGAAAATCAAAACTGAGTACCTTCTAGAACCAGCTCAGTGTTCTGATGTAAAATTGAAGATTTGTCAGAGTGATCATATTTCTAGTGAATATTTGGACGACTACAATGTCACGTTTGCACTAACTTCTGTTTTAACAGTTAACAATAAAAAAACCTCAAACGCAAATGAAACGTTTGAAATACATTTTAAAGTTTCCGTTACGTTGATTGGTGCGTTACTTTTGATAATTGTTAGTTCGGTAATAGTTCTATACAGAAGATCTCGTAAAACCAGTCCTGATCAAACCAAAATCACATTTGAAAAAGGTACAACAACTACAAGGTCGATTGACTCTCTCGCAACCGATTCGAAGTATTATGCATTAGAAACTGAATGCCAGGATGATTTCCATTATTATTCAAGTTATGATCCAACGACAACAGAAACTGGCAGCGGTAAAAGCAAAGATGAGCATTTGCAGGATTCAGGTGTTAAACAGTTCAATCTCAGTTGTCTTAGCGATTCAAGTTATCGAAATGTTGGCAATAAAGTCAACATTAATTTATTACAGGATAGAATCAAGTGTGAATCAACAAAAGCGCCTTCATCAAATTTCAATATGTATGAAGAAATAAGTGAACAAATAGAGCAATATGATGCAGAATCAGAGGTGTGATAAAATAATAAACTACGCGTACATTAACTCATTCTAAAGGCTCTATAAAAGGTGAATTAATATGAATCGGGGAATATTCTAAACGGAGAAAATTAAATTTTCTTCGAGGTGAAATATATCTTACTGATTTGACAGCAGGTACTCTAATTCCACTAAAGCCATTGAGTAACCGCTTTCTTTGTTTTACGAGTGCGTTAGCTTCTTATGTTTTTTAAGGATTGATTTGATATTTGATGGTTTGTGTTTGGGTATGAAAAAGAGTTGGTTTCTGTGTGAAGCCAACTGTTTTTCATACCTAATCCTTTTATTAACACATAAATAATCATATTAATACAGAATTTATGAGAAGACTTCGTGATATTGCGGCTTTTTAAATATCTGTTGGAACAGCCACGTTAACAACAAAGCGAATGACAGAAAAACTTTTTTGCAGCAATGCGTAGCTAAACGTGCGTGATAGTCGGCGTCACACGTCAAAACATTGTGAACAGTCTGATATAGCATAGCGTATAGTAACATAAAAGATAAAGGTATTGGGGTAAATAACCCTTCGACATAAATATTAAAATTTTAGTTTATTAAAGAAAAAGAATTAATATTAAATGCTCAGTTTCTTGCCTCTGTCAAATATTGACATAATTCAGTGTAAATTAGAAAAAAAAATAAAATTAAGGATGATCGCCTGGTTTGCTAAAGTAATTTAACTTTTCTAGATATTTTGTCAGGAGTTAGTCCATTCATTAACTAGCAAAAATCAAGTAAAAAATGTAGGGGTCACCGTGCTTCTTTTTTCAAAAAGTTCGATTTTATCAACATACCCTCAGAAATTTTGCAAAGTTTTAAACTCACAAAAATAAAAGGGTGGTGTTCGATGAATCATTTTCAGAGGCTGTTCTGCTAGCAGTTGTTGCAAGTTTTTACCGAATCGGTTTACAGACACATTAAACAACACATCTGTAGCACACATTTTGACTTCCTTGCGTTCGCTTGGAAAACAGAGCACCAATTACCCCACCCACTTAATTATAAAGCAAAAGTTTGTGTATCATGAAAATGGAGTAAAAATAGTGCATAGATTAATTTAACTTTTTTTTTAACTTTGATGATAGCCATGTTTATATATCAATCTTCACAATTACACCAAAAAAATATGGGGTCACCGACCATTTAAGAAAAATATTGACAGTTATTTCCAAAATCATCATTTTTTAAGAAAATTGTGCTATTGATGAGGTTTTGTTCTTCTAAATGGTGGTTTTCACCACCAAAGGCATTATTTCTGAATGTTTGCATAATACTGTATTAGAATATTCATAGTTTGAAATAAAAAAAGGTCAGGTACTTGACAAATAGAGGAAAATGCCTATAAAATTACCCCACCCACCAGTTTAAAATGTACAATAAAATTATTTTGTTATCTGGAGCATTCTTAGTATTATCTGTTTTGTATTAAATATAACTATAAATGAAAAACAAGCTTATATAAATGATCATTACAAAAAATAATGTATTTAATCAATTTGAAAGGTATTTTGTTTATAAAATTGATATGAAAAAGTATGTTGAAACTAGAGGCTGATAAATTCCAAATAAAACTTCAGCACTCCACACAAATTAGATATTTTAAAGTTTTCTGTGATTTTGATTTTTTAAGTTTTATACATTTTCATATAGTTGACATTAGAAATTAATAATGATATACATGTTAATGATGTTATACATGTTGTCCCTGAATAACACCATTCACAAGTTCACAACACCTTCAGGCTTCAAAACTGTGTTAAAGAAGAAACATATTATTAATAAAAAATTTTCTTGGAATATCTCACTACAGCCCTCAGTAAGTAATAGCAATATAAGCAAAAAAAATCTGTTAAGTTAAATACTTTTTTAGAGATTCAACCATAATTTTATTAAAGTCTTGCTTATTTGAAAGAAAACATGTGTTATATTACCCCACGCACTAATGCACAGCAAACATAATAAAATGTGACTTTGTATAGTTTTTTTTTCCTTTTGCTCACTGTTGTAGGAATAAAACATCTGAACAATCTAACACTGATAAATCAAACTTTTTGAAAGCATACTTTTATTTAAGATAAAGACTACTTTATTGTAATTAAAAGTTATGAACCCATGTTTCAGATACATGTATATGGTTCATTCATTCTGGAAACATTTGAAGTTGCAAGTAATGCAATGCTGTTACTTTTCAACTAAACTTCTCTGCCTTCTCCCAGTCATACTAGTTGGAACTACATAAACTTGCTTACATTCTGTATTATGATGTTTTTGTGACTATAAATACCTATATAGCTGGTATATTTAGATAAAGCAATACTATTAAAAGTAAACTTTAGTTCCTCACCAATAGCAAAATATAAAATATTGTGAAAATACCAAAACCTGTGAAATTATCACATTATAAAAAAGACAAAATCTTATTTGTAAACAAGAAATGCAATTTAATTGTATAATTTTTTGCATTTTCAGTATATGAAAAAGTAAAATTACTAGACTGACATGTCAGTCTGTGTTGTATTATGTTGTTTAAGCAAACTTGTGGAATTACTGTATTCACAGATTGCATTAAACTTCTGTTTGAAAAATCAGTGAGTCTCTTTAAAAAAACAAAAATGCATGGAAAACTTAATTTTAATGATATACTAAGAAGGATTTTTACCAAAATTACTGCCTTGTTTTCATTTCACAGACAAGAAGTGTAACATGTTTTGCTGAAAATTTGGAATAGATTCATTAACAGTTAATATTTGCTTAAAAATATAAATAGAGTAAAGTTTTACCCATTTTCAGTACAACAGATATATATTCACTTTTATTACTCCCACAAGGCTTTTTCAACTAGTCTCACGGGGCCGATAATGGGACCCATTCCCAATGCCAAATAAGGACTATTTTTCCCAATTTCAAGAAAAAAAATCCCAGTTTTAAGAAAAAAATTCCCATTTCAACAGAAATAACTTTTTTTCCAATAAACTAAATACAAAAAAGAGAATAAATATAATCAAGGGGCTTTTCAAATGACAAAATTAGATTGTTTACATTTGATCAGTGATCTGTGAAATTTACATTCCTTAAATTTATGTATGCAACCTGTGTAAAACCAGTGTATACTGTGTAAAAATTTCCCAATTTGAGCAGGGGCCTTTTTCCCAAAACCCCCTGAAAAATCCCTGTCTCAAGACAGTTTCTCAGGTGGCATCTAACAGTATGAAAAATATGATATAACTAATAATAAAGAATATCCTTGTTCGGCGGCAACTTTCAAGGAATGTATGGGGTTGTGGTGACTGTCACTTCACTTTTTGGACCTGCAGTGCAGTGTTGGGCAACGGGTAATGTGGTAACCAAAAGTAAAATAGTAGGATGAAAATATAAAGGCCTCAACTGAGATTTTACTGTAGGATCTCCACAGCAGGAAACAGCCAGGAATAGAACTTCAGATCTTTGGCATACTGCAATACTCTCACAATATGTCTAGTTTGGCTGCCTGATAATTATGCCAATTGCCATATAGGCTCTATTTCAATATCTTAGTTGAAAAATTAAAAACAAATCAAGATTCGACACTACAGATTTGCAGCTTAACTACACTTTGAATTGACAAAAATGATCCTGCAGATTTGCAGCTTAACTAAACTTTGCATTGATGACAATGATCACTTAATTTGCCTGTATTTCACATTTCATTCAAAATTGCAGTCTTTACCGAGCAAATTTTATTGAAAAAGAGTTGGTGTACTATAATTCTTCTAAGTTAGCAGAGTGACAACAGCAAGGAATGGAGATCCACATTTTCAAGACCTCAATTTTTTCAACTCACATTGAAACATAAACTATAAAGTGATAAACAATACATTACCAGTTCTCCACTGTCATGACTGTGACCATTATTTACAAGATAAGTAGGTCAATAACAATGCTGTAATAAGCCAGTGGTAATTAAAAAATACTCAGAGCTTATGTCCATTATTTACAACATAGCTCGGTATAAAATTCATCACCAACCAGCCAGTCTGACAAAAAGTATTTGGTTGTTCTTCCAAGTCATTCCAAAATTGTTTTATCGTCCTTGAAAACAGGTTGACCTTTGCGAGCATTGAAATCACTTGCTGTGAAAATCAATATTGGCCCGGTACACGTTCTCTACCTGTCTACAAGGTATAGCTTTCCATAAAATGACAATGCAATGACATGGAATGGGCTAACTAAGCCAGACGGACAAAAACTAGCTTTCAATTTCAAGTTGGAGGACGAGCGGAAGTAAAGCGTTTTGAAAAAAAAAATGACTGTCGCAAAATATTTTCTTAACCCACGGACGAATTTAAAGTGAAAATCAATAAATTTAGAACATTACTGATAAATATGTGTTATTTCCTTAATTATAGCTACTCAATAAATTAAAAATACCGCTGTTGAATTTTAACGACAATTCGTCCTTTTGCGGTAGTTAGCACATGCGCACTTAACCAGGCGATCATCCTTAAATGATCAGTTTGTTGTTGCATTTGTCATGTCTATCAAATATTGATATATTTTAGTGTAAAAAAGAAATAATGTTAACTAATCGGTTTGTTGCCTATGTCGAATCTTAACATATTTCAGTGTAAATAAGCAGCAATGTTAAATGATCAGTTTGTTGCCTCTGTCAAGTATTGATATATTAAATTGTAAATTAGACACACTGTTAAATGATTTGTTCGTTCTTGTCTCTGTCAAATATTGACATATTTCAGTGTAAATTAGAAACAATGTTAAATGATCAGTTTGTTGTTGTCTTTGTCAAATATTGATATATTTCGGTGTTAATAAGAAACAATGTTATATAATCAGTTTGTTGCCGCTGTCAAATATTGTCATAATATTATATCAGTGTTAATAAGAAAGAATGTTTAATCATCATTTATTTGTACATATTTCAGTGTAATTTATAAAAATGATCAGTTGTCGCTTTCTCTGTTAGATATTGACATATTTCAGTGTAAATAAAAATGATTTTTTCAATTAGTATACCCGTATATCCAGAAGCAATTATAATAAACTGTTGTAAATTTAACGAACCTTTAATTGGTATATGTGTCCCCTATAAATCAAATGTCACATCGCCCGCCCTTTCCAAGGCGGTAACCCCAAGCGTTCTCTATGTCGTTAAATTTTATTGCCTCTAATTTCAATTGACATTGCTCTCTTTTCGTCTCTCATTTTATGCTACGGTGATTGAAGTTCACTTTTTAAAATTGTTAATTATCATATATACACGTAGATAAATATTTCTATTGACATATAATTAGTCAATACAAGGAAAGTGTTGTCATAGAGTAAAATAATGACAAAATTATTTCTTGTAATATTTCATGATAATGTTTAATAATATTTCTTTTATTCATGATTAGGTTTTTGTATATGAGTTTTCTTTATAAAAAAAGTAGAACTGATTTTAAGTATTAGGTTTTGAATGTTGATTTTGAAGATCATAGGTTGTTACCAGATGTGGGATTTTACTTAAAGTTCGTAAGTGTCTTCCTGTTTCGGTCTTTGTTAAAAACAACGTTGTAAGATTTTCTCAAATTGATAGCCTTTCCACAAACTTCGCACAAGCACTTTTTCTTGTTCACATCAGCACTGGTAATAGCTTATGATGTTAAGACGCTGTAAATAAATAGTTTTCCACCTGCCATCCATTAGTGGTCAATGTTTGCTTGTTTGTAGTTGGGCTCGGAGTTTAAAGCTTTTCCAATATATGTCGAGCCAAACGTAGAGAGAGTCACTTTTGCTTTCTCTATCGCGAATAAACTAACAAACATTGGATTGTCTGATTGTGATTTGCGGGTAAGATTTTTGTAACTTGTAATTTTTATGTTCAAATCGTTTAATTATTAGAGTTTCTTAAGAAATTTTCATGTTAACGTTTATTTCCACAGTTAAATTATTCGTCTCAAATATTCATGCGTTAAAAGTGCATAGCTTAATTGCATTTGGTAGGAACTTGAAAGTTCTTAATTCTTTATGTCTTAATCATTTTCATTAATGTAGATTTGATTTCTTTCCTTATTTTCGTATTGTTAATCTTAACGGAAATTTGTAGTGTAATGTACATCTTTTTAGGAAGTATAGAATTTGTGTCGTACTGTATAGTTATAGTAATGTGTACGACAAACCATTCTTGCGGCGTTTTTCCGATGGCAGCCTCTAGGATCATAGCGATGTGTATATTTGTAAAAATTGTTTTGTTGATTCTTTTTGTACCTTAAACAGTTGAAATGTAATTGTATGTTTCATTTATTTTAGAATTTGCTATATGTTAATATTTAAATTTCATCTTAATAAGGAGTCATTCTATTCAAGGATGAAGTATGGTCATGTTGTGTTAGGTTTTTTATGTTATTGGCATCATTGTGACTCTTTTCTTAGCCAAGCATAAGGTGATGTTCTACCAAACCCTAATACCCGAAGTTAAAATATAAGTTATAATTGTAATATTGTTTTCATTTATTATGTTACTTCTTATGTAATCATTTTATTATGTTACTTCTTATGTATTCATTCACTTTCGCTTTCTCTATCACGAATAAACTTACAAACATTGGACAGTCTGATTGTGATTTGCAGTTTAGTACACCTACAAGGGTCCGTTTACAATGTGTTAATTGTTGCAAGACAATATTATATGAAAGTCCATCAGTTGGAATCTTCCGCTTGATCATTTCTTCAAATGAAAGGGCTGACAATTCAAGATCAAAGTGTTACCATTGGTATTACATATTAACAATATTTTCCGTAAACTTGCACCAAATAAGATCAATCATATCAGAAAAATTAATATAAACACAACAACGTGAAACTTCAAGGCATATTAAGAAAATCCACAGCTGCCCGACACAATAAATTCCAGAGAAAGTGTGAGCAGCTAAAGTTTAGATAAAGATATAGATGTCAAAAATGAGCAAACGGGAACGCGATATGATTGAATTAACTAATGTGCTTTCCTCAAATTTGGCATCAAAGTAACAAATATAGGACTTGAGAAACTTGTTCAATCCCTTTTTTCAAGATAAACCAAAAAGGTTAAATAATGTGAACTTTATTGAATCACAAAATCTTTCAGGTGCGGAGCCAGAGGGGTTCGGTGGGGTTTCTCGAACCCCCTTAGTAAGAAAATGGAGATTCTGGCCAGATGGAAAATATCATATAACATCTCTAAGACTATTTTAACCCATGCTCTATTCACTTTGCTTTTTTGGCTATGTGGAGAGGCTCTTTGGCTATTCCCGATATGCATGTTTCAGTTTTTTGGAAACTGCTGTCCTTTCACTTCTTGAAAACATGCCATAAACATGTCGATTTCTAGAAAAAATGAGGCCCCTAAATTTAATGCAACCATAAGCAACTTAAGTTATAATGTTGTTATTGTTCTAGTCGATTATAACTCGCTGACCGTTGCACAATGAAACAGCGATATGGCGAAAATACAGCACTCAGACCTGCTGCTGTAAGAACCTTCATCAAAGGAAACATTTGATTGTCGAACCTGAAATAATGCTTTCAAGCTGACCAATCACGAAACGGAGATTTTACTTGTCTCCGATCTTGTTAAAATTTTTGGTGACCTGTTGGTACTGAAAGGCCAGCTGCAAAATTTTACAAAAACACATGAAACATAAATGATAAAACAAAAACAAGTAATCATCTATTTCCATTCGGGATGTCAACGGATCCTGAATTTGGGATCCGTATATCCGTTGAACGATCCGAACGGATATCCGGATATCCGAATATAAACACTTTGCTAATATAAATATGTCGTTTTCATAGACATAAACGCTTCATAACTTTAATATTTTAATGAACTACAAACAATAAAGCCTCGTGTATTCTCAATAAGTTTTTTCTTATTTCATTTGTTAAATAAATATTGCA
The DNA here is from genome assembly GCA_038501625.1 of Corbicula japonica. Lineage (NCBI taxonomy): Eukaryota > Metazoa > Mollusca > Bivalvia > Venerida > Cyrenidae > Corbicula > Corbicula japonica. The sequence continues at coordinate 122,221 of JAZAYU010000104.1, read as the reverse complement.
AAAAGTTTGGAATTAAAACGATAAAAAAAGCTGTGAATGAACTATACATTTGCTGTATTTTTTCATCATCATTTTACTTCACAAAATGTCGCGAACAGCGAACTATAGAAAGGAAGGCATAACAAATTATTAGTTTAGAACGTAGATGTTAATAAATCAAGATCTCGAGATCAAATAAAAATGAATTCATCAATAATTTAATAGATATAAGCAAACTGGCATAATTAAACGTGAGTAATTGATTTATGACCGCAAAACCTGTTGTCTATAGAATTATAGTTCTATTCCTTCTCAATAAAACCGATCACAGAGAAATAAAGATAATTTCCTTTACTCAAAATAGATTAACTTCAAACGTTGACCATTTATTAGCAAGTTCTTATGTATGCTGTCCTACTTTAACACATTTCTAAGCATGTGAAGCCCTATTTACTGTGTGTCATTACCTCTCGATAATCCGCTTAAACGCATACCGACTTTGTAGAAAGATAATTTAGCAAAATAAAAGTAATATTAAAAATTAAAAAAATTTATAAACGGATATCCGGATGCCAATATTCAGATATCCGTTGACATCCCTAATTTCCACATTTAATGTATTGATATTCCAAACATTTAATCGAGTAATAAACATGCAAGCATTTCAAAAGAAGTAATGAAACTTGAAATGTTCACAAGAAACATGCCCAATCAATCCGAGCCTGCAAAATTTTCATATTTGTCGTGTTCGGTAACTTTCAAAGTTCCCTTTTCATCTATTTCATTATCAAAGTAGCGTTGTTAGTGTAGTGTGGCGGCTGTAAAATGTTTCACTGTACATTCAATCAGTGCCCATGACCATGCTCTATCAAACGAGCCTGCAATAGATTCGTATTTCTCGTGTTTGTTGACTTTCAAAGTGCCGGTTTCATCTATTTCAATGATCATTTACTGACTGCATTAATTTGTTTTATCGTACTGTACTTCCCTCTTTCATATAGTGACCGATGCGTTATTGGTTTTAAAAGTGTTTCTTTTTTATAGTTATTTTTACAAAGAAATACTTGAATCATAACACAAAGAAAAGCGTACATGCGGTATGCGATGACTATAGCCCTATTGTTCCTGTTAAAATATCTACTAATTTTTTTCAATATATGTGTTTGATCTTGAACTCATTGATCAAAATGAAGCTATTTAAATGTCTCGTTTAACAATTAGAATCATCACTTCCGGTGAAGCAATAGTTTTGTGATCTTAATGTGGCAAACTCATTTTAAAGGCAAATGGTTATGAATATGAAACAAAATGGACCATATTAATGTTTTTTATTTGCTCTGTGTTATGGGCATGGCTTCAATGGAGTTCGTTGTTAAATGGAATAATTTCCAGCAATGTTTATGTTAACAGGAGTTCCGCACAGCAACAATTTAAAAACTATGACGTATTATAATTGTCTTATGAGACATTTCTAAACAGTTCTTTGAATGAAAATTATCATCAGATTGATGACGGTGATTCTGCTTGGGTTTCAGGGTTAGTAAATTATTCGCAATTTGTTTTGTGGGAAGGATGTTACTTGAATCGCGTGATAAATAAAAGACAAACCGCTTACCAAACGGCCGGAAATAGTGTATTTTCGTGCCTCACTTTATGCAACAACACCTATTTTATATTGGTTTATATTGGGACTTAATAATAAAAATAAATATTAAATATAAATATTATTATTTTTAAGCGATAGATCAAATGAGATATTATCTGTTGATTCTTCTGGTATAAGTAAAAGTATCCATACCAACAAAGCTTTCATTGGTAGTTTGATTCATGGAAATATGGCGCTCGACATATGTCATACATGTAACAAGCTGGACACATCGCAAAAAGTAAATGTCTACAAAGTTTATGACACGGAACAGATACCTTGTATCGAATCTCATGGACGATGCGTATATACCAACAAAATCACTCAAGCAGAAACAAATTTCGCTGTTGCGTACGGTACAAGATTATGTTTTTCGCATGGTGAACAGTTCCAAGACGGATGTATATGTGACAAAACTGATATAAACATTGGAAACTGTGGATTGTTTAATTTCAAATTCAATCCAAAAATCAAAATGCATAATGAATGCTTCAGTGGACTTGTATCAGACTCAATCACAATGTAATCGAATGGATAGAAATTTAGTTGATTTAATATCCGACGAAATCGAAAATAGCATGCAAACAAACGTTACGTATTGGACTTGGTTATACCGGAATTCAAGATAATTCTCACACCATCTGAGCTACCCGAAGGAGACATTTGCTTATCAGTTAGGAATAACAAAAAAGAGTTTGTCTTGGAACCAGCTCAATGTTCTGATATAAAATTAAAGCTCTGTCAAAGTAAAAACAGTTTTTGTGAGCTTTTGAATGACAATACAGTCACGTTGGAAACAGATAACAACAGCAAAGCCTCAAACGTTACTGACACTTCTGAAACAGTTTTAGCAATTTATCTTACGTTTAATGGCGTGTTACTTTTGTTTATTGTTTGCTTGGCAATAGTTCTCTACAAAAGAAGACGCGAGCCGGCTCCAAGTCTTTACAGACTCACATATGAAAAAGCTACAACAACTACAAGATCCATTGACACTCAAGCGGATGATTCTGAATCAGTGTTTTATGCAGTAGACAGCAATTGGCATGATGATTCACATTATTACTCAGCAACAGGAACTGGTCGTCGTGAAAACAATTATGATCATTCGTACAATGCTGGCGCTAAACAATACGATCACATTTGTTTACGAAATGCGAGTAACCAACACGTTGGCAATAGCGACGACCTCAATGTTTCAGACTACAGTCACATAAAAGCACTAGCCAAAGTAACTGCGTCAAACCATACTATGTATGAAGAAATAAAAGTACAGACATTAGATAAGAAGACTGACACGGAGGTGTGATCAAAACTTAAAGTACTCTACTCACTCTTTTTAAGCACGAGAAAAGGTGCATTTAATTTTTTTAATTATTCTGAATCGTGTGTTTCTTGAATGTTAAGTTTACTTTATCTTAACAACGGATCAAACGGAAAATTGGCAAGTCGTCGAGCAGATCTTTTGATTTGATTTCGCCTGTTCATTGTCCTTGATTAAAATCATTATTAATGTCCAATCCTCCTAGATCTTGGTTGAGCACAGATTAGTCTCTATCCGTATGTGATCCATTCCAAACGGATTCCTGATGTTGTGCTTGCGGTGAACATGGAGCCTTAAATGCGGTAGATTCGGATTAATAGCATTCCATGAACAGCGGTGAATTGTTTCATATACGTATAAATGTCTGGGTTTGCCCATTGGGTGTACCTAAACAGACTTACTCAGATATATTTTCGCTTATTGTTAATGTTGTTGGTGGTGGTAGAGTTATATTTTCTGTATGTTTTAGTTATTTTGTGTTGTTTCGTTTCGTTTTTGTGTTTTTGCTTATTAGAATTTTTGAACACAAGCTGTGGCTATGGCTATGTACGTGTTAAGATGTTTAATAACAATATCTAAAATTTATTTTACTTCACTTGACGTGAACCTCTAAACTGTTCCCTAGTCAGTTCAGATAAAAGTTTTAAGTTAAGAATCGAGAATTAACAGAAGGTAACCAAAATGATATCATAACAAAACAAAAAGAACACTGTCAGATAACTTGCAAAGTTTAAAATGTCATTTATTTTTTATTGCAAACAGGGGGTTCTCAGCATTGTTATGTTTCCCGTACACATGTTTAAGTATTATTAATTGACAATTATTTCATATGTATTGTAAATATTTCCACAACTAGACAGTATACTTTCCTATAATTATATTCAAAAATGCTAAAAAGTGTAAATTTTGTTTAAATGTTTAGATTTTTTACCGTAAGACAATGTATTACAAGACGTACGAATGACAAAACGTTTAATGTTCAAAACGAGGAGGCGTGTCGGTAGAAAAAAAACACTTCATTTTCTATCATTTCCTACATCATTGCTATATTATATTTCCAGAGTTTTATTTCTACTGTCGTATCTATATGCAACTTAATTAACTAAGTAGATCATGATCATTTTAATTGTAACGAGGATTCGAAATTTCATTCTCGACTGTTTATTTAGTAGAAATGAAGAAGCATCCTTATATTTAGGTTACATATGTTTTAATTTTTAAATACATGCGGAATCATACACCAAATATGAATAACAAAGAGTACAACAGTTTGCGGGTTACAAATCATACTGTACTCATAGTAGAGAACATTTATAAGTTTTTCCTGAAGCATTCACGTTTTCATGTGTGATAAGACTCATTACGCTTGTGTACGTTTAGCGGCAACACGGAAATTGTAATTTATTATGCCAGTTTTCGTTTCATTAAATGTATCTTGAAAAATATTTATCAAGATTTAAATAAAAAATGATATACGATATTGAGGTGGACTAAATTTCGCTGTGATCTTTATTTATTAGGGGTTTTACTGTAATTGATTACATATACATGTTTATATTAAGTAATAATAAATAAAATGTAATATTCGTTGAAAGACAATACTAAATTACTAAATTAATATATAAGTAGAAAGAAAATTTCTAAACAAGTCATTTGGTATTTTGTTTTTCAGCATGTAGCCATTGTTAAGGCTTCCGATTAGTCATTTTTTTCAAATCACAATGTTCTGGCATACTGACAAATATTCAAGAGTGTTACCATTGTTGCTATATCAATATTTTCCGCGATCCTATACCCATTTTGATACATCATATTGTGAGAAAAAAATAATAAAACACGTGAATATGCATACCAGTAAAAGCCACAAGCAGAAAATAAAGAGTCCTCATACAGCAAGTTATCGGAAGGTTTCGAACCATTGCTATAAGACCTCCGCAAGCGTACCATGAAGGCGCTAAACGCAGCATTTACATGCAGCATTTCACACACGATGATAGCAATATAGTTGCAGCGAGTGTATCAACCAGCAATCTTATTGAACCACAGAAGTAACACAAGCTGTACGTGCGTTACAACATATAGAACCATACTTGAGGTGCAAAGATCAGTATATCTTTAAAACCTGTTTGAAATATGCAGCTTTTGGGCCAGGCTATCTCTAATGCTTGCAAAACTAGTAGTCTAACTCGTTTGCTGTTTGAATTTATACATCTGAATGTACATTTACGTGTGCGCATGTGTTTGCATATAAAAAGAGCAGACAATATGTTAAAATTAGACATGTTTGAAAGTGATACCAAATTTGCGAGGTGCAAAATATGAAACACGGAGGTACCAAACGTAACAAGAGTACAGCTTGAATCACACATATAGAAGCATAGAGTAACAATGTGCGACATGCATCACACAAATACTTTTTATAATGGTTCAACACGCAGCTTACTGTCAGAACCAGAGGGGCACCAAATTTGACATAGCAAAATTCGTCATAGGAAATAGATATTGGTTTCTCAACTTATTCAGAGCTAGCCAGCAATCGCGAACAACAACATAATCTGAAAAATGCAAGTCTCGTTTTGCTTGTGCAGGGTTTTGTTGAAACTGTTTGTAGGAAAATTAAACAATAAGCGGTAAATTCATTTCGTCAAATATTTAATAAACGAGCAGAAATATTGGCAATAATCTACTGCCCACAAACACCGATTGTCATTTTAAACTGATCGAAATGTACAATTCCCTGTCGATTCTATAAAACATCATCATTATCCAAATAAAGGGATGAGTATTATGACATATTGCGATATTTTACATGTTGCAATATATTGCAATTATTTAAAGCTCTCATTTATAACATAAAAATGCAAATTTTAAGCATTTTACTTGGTCGACTTTATTGTCAATAACAAATAGTGATTATCACAGCAGTTTGCAACTGTGCAATATTATATTATGGTGTTATAAAGTTGGACTTTTGTTACAAAATGTTACATATTAGTTGAAGTTTATTTTAAGGTTGATGACAGAGCATTATGCAACTTAAGGGACTTATAGTTCCATTATCTTAAAAGACCTAGTTAGTTATTATGTAGTACACTTTAGCCAGTCTATTTAGTGCACTTTAGCCAGTCTATTTTGAACTTGTTATTATAAAGCTCTGATAACCTCCAAAACCTGCCATATTTGTTATTATTTTGAGTAACATATGCATTCTTTATATATATATATATATGCTATTTCTAGTCTTTGTTGCATTTTTGTAAATTTTAACTATGTTATTAGTCGGCGGCCGACTATATTTGTGCTTACTTTGAGAATTTAATGTGGAAGGATACCAGCATAATTTCAGAAATGTTTGTATTTTTGTCCAGATATATATAAATGAGAGATGTTTTGCAAAAAAAAGTATTCACAAATTGTTAACGAATTGCACCCTTGGAACTGGTTGACATCGCTTTGTAGGATTTCTTTGATCTTTTTAAAATGTTCAAATAATAAGGTCTCCTGAGCACGTGACTATTTTTGTGGGGATAATAGCATAATTTCATAAATGTTTCTATTTTTGTTTTGATATAGATATTAATGAGAGTTTTTGTGCAAAAAAAACGTATTAACAAATGGTTAACGAAATGTATCATAGGAACTGATTGACATCGCTTTGTAGGATTTTTTTACTTAAATTTTAAAATAATAAGTTCTCCTGAGCACGTGACTAATTTTTGAAAACAACGGTAGCCGGTCCTTCCGTATAATCGGTCAGGGATGTTGACTGTTGCACTGTAGATGTACCTGGAAGTTGTGGAACATAATTCGTGAGAGTTTTGTTCGGAAACAAAGGTGTGAATAAATGTACAATTGCGATACTGGTCATCCATTGTTTTAATTGTACAATGCAAGACGTAGTTTCCGTATAATCGGTCAGGGATGTTGACCTTTGCACTGTGTTTATACCTATGTGTGATCTTATGGAACATAATTGGTGAGATTGTTTTTCGGGACAAAACGTAATTATACTATAAAATTATGGTACGTTGCTTTTTTAATCGTGCAATGGTCTGTTTGTTAATGTTTGTTATATACAGCGTCGATTGTTTTACGGGTTTGGCATTGTTACGTAACACAGATGGCGTTTAGCCCAAACTACACACAACTCCGGTGATCTCCCCTTGATTGTGTTTCCCAAAAATATTGAACACTTTCGTTAGAACAAATTTCTAATGTTTTGTGCGAATTAAAATTGTGAAAGTTATGAAAATGATGCAAAATGAGTTTTTCGGAAGTGGAGTTAACATGACAGATAGTACGTGAAATCCAGAAAGGATTACAAATAAACACAGAATTGGACAAAAAATGTATTACAGTGATTTCGAAAGGTCATGGCATAATGGTTTTAACTGTTTAAAACTATCACAAATATTGCATATGTGCAGTCATTGTATGCATAAATGTGCAATCAACTTTACTAAAACAGTTTGGCATATTTTGCATATAATGATTTGTATAAAACCAGCTGCATGGAAACACATCTGATTATTGTTTACATTTTCTGGTGAGGATGTAGTTTAACTAAAGATAGACACTTTGAGCACTTTGGAAAACAAAGTTCTGTATCACACTGGCAGTTAAACACCGTCCAGGTTTACAAGTCTTAACCAGGTAAATAGTTTTTTACTAGAATAGCTTAAACTAGCTTCCTAAGTCTCAGTGATATTTGTTCTTTCAATATGACCACTTCAAACATGGATTAAAGAAACTGGTATTTTTAATTTTTAAATTATCTAGTTTTTGCCAGGTAATTATCGCAACAACAGGAAAAAATTATGACGATCAGTTTGGATTAAACTTGAAAATTAACCATGTCAGACTTAATTTTCCTGCCTCAGGGATTTCAATAGATGCAGATTCTTGCATTTTGATGCAAGCAAATTAGTTTTTTCTACATTTGACCGTTACTGATTTTGAGCTTGGGTTCTTTTGATGAAGGAATCATGGTCGAATATTGCAAGAATAAAGATAAATATTGTGTCTATTGCATTTTAATTATAAAATCAATACTTATTAGACCCCTGAACATATATTTAAACAAAGTTAAAGCACTTTTATAAGTAGTTAGGTTCAAGTTGAACACAAGATATAACTTGCAACTATTTGAATATGACCCCTTAAAAACTCTCAACAGGGAAAAACAACCCCTGGTTTTCAAAAGCTATTGAAATCCGAATTTCCTGCACCTCTGAAGAGACATTTCACGAGCAAAGAACAGTCGCTGGCTCATTAGATGTGATAAATTTGTGAATAAAAAACATATTTAAAAGAACATAATAAACTTAGCCAGGGGGGTCAAAAGTGAAAAAAGTTCAAATATGCTTTCATCAAAATGCAAGAATCTGCATCTTTTGAAATCTCTAAATGATATCTTCTAATAAAATAATTTATTAACTAAATGGCATTGTAAGAACATAGATGTATTAATATTTCTGATGACAAACTAGGAATAATTATATATATTATATGCATTAACTTAGTTATAGTAACTGTAATAGCTTTATGATGTAGAGTAATTTCTAAAATTTTAGTTGAAGATGATAATATTCACTAGAGATTGTTCATGCCATTCTAAGGGACAAAACTAAAAATTATGGATCAAGAGCATCTTTCTGCTATATAAATGTGCCTTTTATTGCATGTGTTTCTAGTGTAGATCAAGATCAGACTGAACATTTGTGCCATCTGATCAGATCTACATTGGTCATGTCTTGTTCAGAAATAACTTTAAAACTCTGAAAGTGAATAGTGCAGATTCTGACTAAACAGCAAAGAGATGCAGGGTAATCTAGATCTACACTGTTTGCCAATGCCATAAAGGTGTATATAATAGAGTTAAGGGTTGAAGGTAGAAATGGATTTTCTGTGCAAAACTCAAGTATTCCATGTTTTTGTCAACTCTTTCCATGCAGCTTTTATTCCATGTGTGACAAGGTTAGACCATATCAACATGCATATCAGTTTGGCTAATCAGAGTCTGTTAATGTTTAGATCTTTTAGGTACATGTACTTCCTAGTCAAGATTCAAAGAGTGTATATATAGATCAGATAGATGTGGTGAATGCATTAAAAGGGTCTAAATAGAGTTGACAGATAACAGTGGGGAAAGGGTATCTGTCAAAGGCTTTAGCTAATGAAATGAATATAAAGAGCCCCTTTATCTGATTTATAAGGTTGGACATTCCTTAAAATATGGTTACATTAACATAACTCTGGCTCCCTCTGACACATTGTTATACATGAAACCAAGATCAAATAGCCTTTCACGGGGTCCCTGTGTATTTACGTTGAAAGTGGAAATAATCAAGAGACATAGTACAAGGTAAAGAAATAAGCTATAATAATATATGAAATAAATACAATTTTGCTAACCCAACAATTTCCATACTATATGACTAACACAAAAAAATTTGTTGTGCCTCTTTCATTTACTAAATGACATTTATAAGGCTAATGGCATTGCTTTAAGTTGTGATGTGTTGCTATAAAGCATGAATATAAAATTATCATCAAAATTGGTACTTGTGTAAATATTGAGTTGCATAAACCCAGGGCTAGGCATTCTGGGCAGTGATGTATTTTGATCCTGGTATTGCTCGATTAAACATACATGTATCCTGTAATGTTTTTGTATTTGTCCTGTTCAATTGCTTTTAATGTCCTCTTTCTCATTTATTTAAACATTTCCCCAAAAATTACTTTAGTCAATATTTTGACCAGTTTTATTTTGTTGAATATTCCCATTTCTAGCAACTATTGAATTGGATAATTTTCAATGATTGTTGTATCTAAGTTATTGGTATTTTCATTCAATCCCCCCTAAATTTCTACAAAGAGCATTTTTTTCTGGGATTATCTCCCCGTTTTGTACTTAACCTGTTTCGGCAAGTTGGATATTTCTCAATTTCTACTAAGGGCATTGGCATGAAAGTTCTCACACTCACTTAACAGCGATAGTTTATGACGCTTACAAGTTACATATTTCTGGCTAGCTTATTCCTGGGGTTAACACACTTACTTAACAGTGCACAGGTCATGACCCTGACAAGCTAAATAACTCCAGCTACCTTATTTCTGAGGTTATCTTCCCATTTTGTACTTAGAGAAATGGTTTATCTGTTTCAGCATGTGCCTCTAATAAATGCCCACCCTCCAAATACTTGCATCATCAGTGTTTGTAATAATGCCTTCGCATTAATTGCACAAAATTCTGTAACTTTCCCAATTTTGTCATGAATAATCTGTACATTATAATCTTAGATTATAAATATGTTACATTAATTGATTTTCATGTAAAATTCTTTTTATGCTCAGGTTCTGGCACAAGAAAGTTCTTTTTTCCATTATTTAGAACTAACTTGTGATTTCTTGCTGTTTTAACATTGTGCTATCATTTCAAATTTGTATTCTGACAAACTTCGCTACCAGGGCATAAGTGTTGTCCAAACACAGCTTCTTTTTTGTTGTTTTTTTTTGTTTGTTTTATTTATTTACAGTGAAAATTTTACTGCAATTTAACTTATATCACATATCTTTATGTCATTCAACATAGGCAACCCACAATGTTGCAAGCACATAACATGTCTTCTATAGGAGTTTCTTCATTCTGTTTAGTTATTATAAATCTTTATAACTTGAACAAAACTGGAATTCCTGTTACATTGAACATTATGTGTTTGTTTTATTTTGATTATGTTTACGCTCCGCTGGCTTGCAGCCCTTTCAGTGCTTTAATTTTTTTCATGTGGCGATTTTTGAAAACGACAGAAGCCCGTACTATCGGGATGTTGACTGTTTCACTGCGTATTTTCTGATTTTTGTAGTAATAGAACGTAATAATGTCAGTCACTCAGATTTCGTCAGAGCAGTGTGATTACATTGTTGTAATTACATGAAAATCCTTCTCCCGCCGACTTTGATGCCTTGCATCAAAATTTTCAAGACGGTATAAAGTAGTGGGAATATATTAATGCTACTTAGTATTGGAGATATATTATTAAGTCTTAATTGTAATGTGTCCAGGATAGGTCGCGCATGCGCAGTAATGTTAATTCGACTGTCGTGGACTTCGCGATTAAGAACTAAATAAACAACTTTATTGCAGGAATCGAAACTTTGCATTGTTAAACTTTATAATTTAAAAGAAGATGCATATAGATTTGTGTTGAACAATTTTATCATTACGAGGAATGAAACAAAATGAATTTGCATGCCCCCTAAAGTGGAATACAGTAAAGTAGGTCATCTGACTTGCAGCGTGTTGTAAAGTCTTGAAAAAAGAGTTAAATTGTTAGCGACTGCTGACCTTGTTGCGATCAATCAAAAGTTAGTTTTTAATATTCGATCGGCATTTATTACTGTTGAGAAAAACACAGTTGTCCATGTTAGTGATATGCTATCTTTTCGTTCCATTGATTCGTTGCGGCGATAGAAACACCCAAATCCACCCATATATACCCAAATTCACCCAAATCTATGCCAAAACCACCAAAATCTACACCAAATCCACACAATTTCACATTAAACTAATAATAAAATACTTCGAATTTTATTATTATTTCATTATTATTCTCATATGTATAAGAAACGCTAAGATATGATCATTACTTAATAAATTCTTCTTTAAAACACCAACATCTATCCATATTCATCTATTCTACCAAAACGGCCCACAATCAGATTTGTATAAATGCCGCAAATTTAATTAAACTGTTAGTCTATTTCCTGCTATTGCGAATTTAAAATGAAATTTTAAACGTGCCGATTCCCCAGTTAGCGCGAAAGTTACGCATAGTATTTCTTTGTACATTTCGACGTCATAATATTTAATGCAGAATAAAGGTATAAGTATTTCTATTTATTTGCATGAATTTCTTAAACGTTTGCAAATAAAATATACTTAAGCAGCATTTGGGTTGCGATAATTATACATAAACAAAAACAACAACAACAACAACAATCACATTTATTGCATTAAAAGTGCTTATGCCAAACACATAAATTTTGAGTGAGACATATATCTGTCATATATCTGAGAGGTAAAGTATATCTGACATATATCTGAGAGGTAAAGTAAGGCCAGAATGCTAAAATTTTATTCTTATATGCATAAAATAGTGGCCTGGTTTTCCAAAGAGTGCATCTAGGTTGGTGGCCGCTAAAGATTTTATACAAAAGTTGGTCATATATTGTTTTCGGTTAACATAATATTATTTACAGAATTGCTTTAACATCATTTAACTTAATTTTCACAATTGAAATAAACATTTTCTTCATAATAAAATTGCAAAAGACACAATATCTCTTTATTCTTGAAAATGTTGACCACTTTTCCTCAATTCTTCTGCATCAAAATGACCCCAAGCTCTGAATTAGGTGGGATCAAAAGTGGAAAAATTTAAATTTGCTTGCCTCAAAAAGCAAGAATCTACATTAATTGAAATCACTGTAACCACAGTTAACGCCGAGAACAATGGTTTTCGGCCGGTAACTATAGTTTACGTCGATATCCACAGTTATTGACAATTACTACGGTTATCGGCCGATATCCAGGATTTTCACCAATAACTATGGTTTTTGGACAGTAACCCTAGTAATTGTCAATAGCTATGGTTATCGGATCAATATCTAAAGTTATGGGTTTCTAACCATGGATATCCGATCAATTGTGCAAACCGCTTGCCATAGTGACGATGATGATAGTGATTTCTGAGTCTCTTAAAATGATGCAACATTAAAGAATGCAGGATGTACTCATCATGTAGTGTTTTTATAATGCATTTTTTCACCTCACCAGTATTTAGATTTCTGTCATGTTATGGAAATATTACAAACTCAGTCAGATTTTAGCTGCATTTCAGTTATTATTTTTAACAGAGTTGAAATAAGCAAGGTTATGATTTAATGTATCGCAAACACTGCAACTGGCGAAAACAGGCTAAAACTTCAAAAAATGAATTTTGGGGAAAATACTTATTGCCACCTAGATTTTAGTAAAGAAATGTATTTAGCTATGGATGTAGTAAATGTTTGCAAGCTCAGTTTAGTGTAATTCATGTTCTAATTACCAAGCACATACTAAAACAAAAGAAAAACCATTTGCATGGGAACTCTGAAATTCATGAACAATATACCAAAACAACTCATACCTGAAATAAGTATATGCTGGTCTACAATGTTTAGTGCCAATTCATCAAAATAATGTTAGGGGGTTTTCAAAAAATTCAAGGAAATCTTTCAGGTTCAAAGTGAAAGTAGAAATAAGTATTTCCAAAATTCATTTTTGAAATTTTAGCTAGTTTTCGCCATTTGCAATGTTTGCGACCTCTTAAAATGAATTATGAATCGGGCCGATATCAGTAGTTATTGGTCGATAACTATAAATATTGGATTATTCGGGCAAACTGCATGTCAAAGTGAAACAGATACAATGGCAAGACAACAACCTAGGATATTGATTTATATCTAGAGTTTTGTACCAAGTGCACATTAGATATGATATCCATAATTACTAGTGAAAACCCTAGATAAATATTGCTCGTTAACCACGGTTAACTCCAAGAACTATGGTTTTCAGTCTGTAACTATAGTTTTCGCCAATATCAAAGGTTATTGGTCCGACATCCATAGTTATTGACAATAACTATGGTTATCAGCCGATATCTAGGGTTTTCACCAATAACTATGGTTATCGGGTGGTAAACCTAGTTATTGTCAATTGTGCAACCCGCTTGCCCTACTGATCTCTGAGTCTCTTAACATGATGCAACATTCAAGAATGCAGGATGTACATGTGTTGTCATCATGTTGTGTTTTTATAATGCATTTTTCACCTCACCAGTGTTTAGATTTCTGTCAAACGCAATCAGATTTTAGCTGCATTTAAGTTATTATTATTAACCACATTGAAATAAGCAAGGTTATGAAGTAAAATGAATTGAATTATAAGCAGCTGATAACTTCCAGGCGTTCCATTTTTTTCACATTACCTCACTTTGAAAATGCAAAATTGATACAAAGGTTAATTGTGTTGCTATTATTCGCTATGAGTACCAACTGCATTGGGGTTTGTGATCGGGATGAGATGCTTGGAGTGTGTTCAATAAATAAAAACGCATTCTTTGAAAACAATTCAGCATTTGTTATTTTTATGATTAAATATTTCTCTGGAAATTCGCAAAATATAGTGTATTGGGTATTTTACATAAATTTATGAAACTTTCTGTGAATAAAGAATTGTTTTTAAGTTTATTTAACAGAATGAAACACACTTTCATGTTTTTGTCAAATCATGAGCTATTCAGTATGAAATTCCAGAAAAGAAGTCTTAATTTAAAAAGATTACCCTATCATGTAAAAAAAGGTTCCAAAGTTAAGTTTGCCTAACTAGAGGAAGCCTGAATGTCTTCAAGACATAATATCACTTTCATCAATTCTGTGGTAAAATAAATTGATACTGTTGTTTTTAAATTATATAATTTGTAAACACTAAATATTACATAAAGATTGGGGAAGAAGTTGTATTCTAAAGGTTATGGTAATTGAAACCCATAGTAGTGGTTAAAAATGAAAAAAAAAATCATAGAATATTGAATTGTTCTTCAAAATCAACAAAACATACATGTATCATACTTGATAGGCAAATAATATGTGGTGAGAACACTATCAAAAAGGGAAAATTATGAAAATTTGTAAGGACAAGTGTGATACAGATAGGCAAGGTTTGAAATCAGAATGCAGGTTGGATTGCTTTCTTTCAAAATATCATTAAAACAAATCAACAAATGGGCTAGACATTGCAATACAATTCTGTGAGAGATTGTTCAGTTGTCTGTGAATAATAGACCGTCTGTAAAACAGTAAGTTACTGTTTTACTTTTTCTTGTTCTTGTTATTGTTTTACTTTACTTTGCTGATTCTCAGACTGGTGCCTAGCTTTAACACTATATTTAGAATGTAAGCAATGCTTAGTGACCTTGATGACATTGGTAATTTTCCATCACTTAGGCATATCAGTTGCTGGGAATATTAACTATATTTAGATTATAAGGTAAACAATGCCATGTGACCCAGTTGACCAATCAAAAGCCTCAATACATCCTTAAAGCATTTTGATTGTCTTACTGGAACAGCAATGCATTGTGGGTAAAAGGATGCTGGGAAGTTTTCCTCAGTGAGATTTGTGGTTAAGTTAATCATTCTGCATTTGGCTTTCAGACAGAACACATTAGGAACTTTGGCTTATTGTTCAAAAATTAGGAAAATAATTCATTTACTTGATATTTTAGTATATTTTCTAAAGGTAATTTTTCACTTAAGATTTTTATTAAAGGCAATAATATTTAATTAATATTTTTGGTAATTTTTCCAAATTATTGTGTTTGTTCAAAAAGCAGTTTCTTTTTGTTAATTTAGGATTCATAAATTATTGTAAAATTAGAGCTTAAGTTTATACTGACTGCTGTTGTAATTTATATTAGGAAATATTATCTAGAAACCTTCATTTGACAACATTGCACATGAAATTGAAGTTGCATTTTATTTTATCTTGTATATAAGTTCACTTTTAGATGTAGTTTACAAATATAGATGATTAGAACAGTTCATTAAAACTTGAGTTAATTATTTCAAATTAAAATAGAATCTTGTTTTTAATTTTCCTTTACTTTTAGTAAAGGTGGTGTCATCCTGACGAGAAAGTAAAATCTACTATTACATAACATAGTAGACCCCCACAGAAAACCAAACACCCTTTAAAACCCTGCACACCACAATGGAAAGGTAGCGGTAAACAGTCAGCGAACGTACCGGAAACGTATCGATAGAATTGTAAAAAAAAATAATTGCAAGGATTTTCATGAGTTCTCAAATTAAAGCTAGTTTATGTTCTAATTGCCTTATTTCATGTCGGTTTAATTAAATATTACAAATACTGTTTTTTTTTTAAATCTTATCGTGATATCGTATTGTCGGCAAATAAACCGCAATAACCTGTGTACCGAGGTATATCGTTTACCCCTACCAGAATGTGTAACGTTAATTTTTAAAACCATCACATGAGCAACATCAGATAGTACAATATATTCATGTTGACCTAATTTCAGTATGAATAATATTAATAGTTTTGTTATAAGGACGTCACTTATCGATTACGAATATCACAATGCGATAACAAGACTTGTATCTTTGATAAGATATTGCATTTGCTCGTGATCGTTGTTCCAAATTAAACAAAATTAAATAAAATAGAATTTAGAGCCAATAGAGGAAAGAGAAATGGAAATCGATGCAAGAAGTACAGAAACTGAAAGGTAAGTTTGTTTAATTATTGAGTCATACGTGTAACAGAACGAACAAGAGAAGAAATGATGATGTTGATGATGATGATGATAATGGTGATTATGATGATGATGATGATGATGATGATGATGATGATGATGATGATTATGTGATTATGACGGCGGAAAAGAACAAGAAGTTGAAGTACTAGTAGAAAAAAGACGAAGATACTGCTGTTGCTGATGATGATAATGATGATGATTATATTAATGACGATGATCAAGAGATTAGTGGTGAGGAATGTGGTGTTGGTGGTGATGGTGGCGGTGATGATAATGGGGATTTTAATGAGACTTAATGTTTTGATAAAATGACATATTCTTATAATAATATGATTTTCTATAATGAATTCTGATCGAAAGAAAAGGTTACTGCCCCATGGCGCTGTTTTTGTTTCACTGTGACTATAATAAAAACCTCATAATATTTTATAGAGTCGAATGGAAGGATAAAATGACAGCACCTGAGTGTTTGAAACATCTTTGTCTTTCGGAAGAACTGTCGGACGTTACCTTTACGTTTGGTTCTCATCCTAATGAAAAACTCCCGGCACACAAGTTTGTTTTGAGCATGCGCAGTGCGATATTCCATGCTATGTTCTACGGATCAATGCCGGAGAGTGGTAATACAATCAAAGTGGAAGATATACAGCCAGAAACAATGAAAGAAATACTCCGGTAAAAGACTAAAGTTTCCTGCCAATCCTGAGCCCAAGATCATAAAAAACTGCTACTGGAGACCAGTCTCAAATCTTAAGCATCTGACTGACAAAAAAGGCGACCAGCCGCCATTTCAGCCAATCCGATGCTTGAGATTTGAGATTGATCTCCAGTTTTTGTTTTATTATCTTAAGTCTTGCTTTTCACAATCTTACTAACTGAAGTCCGACCCCGCTGCCATTTCTAGTTCCTCTCAATTTAATATGTTTAATCTATGAGCCAGTCACCTTTAAATTATTACTTCGCAATTCTGTCTATTATTTCGGGATTTCGTCGTTTTAACTGACTTAAATCATCCTTAAGACAGTTCTTTTCAAAACCGCTTACATCGTTGATTATGTTGATTTTGTCTGTAGCTTTTCCATTCATTAACGTTTGCAGTCTAAAACGTTTTATTCGATAATGCAACGATCCTATGCACAGATGCTGATTAAATATTCTGAGCAAATTCACTTCTTCGAGGTTGTAAAACTCCCGTGTGTATCACAAAGTCCTATCCGTCTAAAAAGAAAAAAAAATAACTGCATGCACAAGTATTGTTTCCGCAAACTCAAAATTATCTATGTATACGCTGGAACAAGCACTCTAAACCTGCCCTAGCGTACTTTATATCATGTTGTAATGCAGCCTCAATCTCATCTAAAACCGTAGCAATAAGTTTTCTGCAGCCTCCGTAAGCTAAACTAGCAATTTGCACGGTATGAATGTAATAAGTCACATGTATCACAAGCTTCTAACGGTGGATGATTCGAATCATACATGGAATGCGATTATTCGTATCAGATGAAAAGGGAACTTTGTGAAAGTCATAGAACACGAGAAATATGAAAATATTGCAGGCTCGGTTTGGTTGCTCCTGTTCATGCGCAGGAATGGAAATGGATATTACTGTCCACCCCGCCTAGACCCGGGTTGAGCGCAACTCAAAATTTACACCAGTAAACAAATTTGATCCATCCAAATGGATGGTATGAACATGGCAGTGAACAAAGAACCTTCCCTGTGGTATTTTCAGATTAACACCATTTCATGATCAGCGGTTAATAGTCCCCCGATAAAAATGGGTTTGCCCTAAACGAGAAAACAATTGGCAAAACTAAAAAGATTAAAATTAAAAAATTATGCATACCACTAAGAACGCCAAATGCAAAAAAAAAACCAATAAGTACATCCTGGGGGTGATTGAACAGTAATGAGCCATTTATTAGTAAATGGTGGACCACACAATATTTTGTATAGAATTTGCAACTACCTTACAAACCGCTGAATGTTTACAAACATAATTTCTGCATGCTTACTTCCATTCGGTGCAAAATGCCAGTACCTGTTTAACAGGCTGTGGTTTGAATGCACACATAACGGTTTTCCAAAACCCAGTTCTATGTAAAACAAACTAAGCTTGGCATTTAATACACAATGTCATCACAGCAATACGTATTTTAACTTCAACCTAACAGCTAATTTATCGTTAAAGCTACTTCAATTCCATTTTTTATTCACCACAAGTGTAAACATGTCATAAAATTTGGGGATAATTTTTAGAACTTGGCATGTCTTCTTCTCGTGTTTGTATAAAACAAGAAAACATTAATCTAATAACAGAGAGAAGTTAAGTCGTGCATTGCACAGCTGAATGTTTTTGTTGAATTGTTTGTGCGCGGAGGTGTTGGGAGATACAAATTATCACTAACAACACGAAAAATACGCACATTTTTCTATAAATTCTTAATAATTAAGATAATACATGAATTTATGAATTTCCATTTTTAGATATGTGTACTGCGACAGTCCAAATTTAAACGAAAAAAATGCGTTTGCCTGTTTGTATGCGGCGAAAAAGTATGCATTGATTGGATTTGAACGAAGAATTTGCGGGTTTTTAGATGACAACATCACTACTGACAACGTTTGTTTTTTTCACGAACAATCTGTTTTCTATGATATACAAAATCTTCAAAAGAAGTGTTTCACGTTCATTCTTGACAAGGCATCCAGTGTATTTGAATCAAATGGTTTCCTTCAACTTTCACATACTACACTTTTGACTCTTTTGCAAAGTGACAGCCTCGACATAGACGAAGGAAAGGTGTTCGAATTCTGTTTAAAGTGGTCAGAGCAACAATGTGAAGACAAGAATATTTCACCAACAGCTGAAAACCAGCGCCGTGTACTTGGTGATGCCATATTCCAAATACGATTTTCAAGTTTAAAGGTAAAGACATTTGCAAAGATCGTCACTCCAACAGGAATTCTGACAAGCGATGAACAGGTAATGATATATCACTATAAGGCGACAAAAGATACAGCAATGCAAGATATAAGGTTTAATTTTGGGCGGAGACGGCGAGATATTGACTACTTTAGAGATATTGACTGCTTTAGAGATATTGGCTACTTTAGAATTGATAGTGAATCGGAATAAAATATCATACAAAAGCACCGTCAACAGACTGAAGCGAGGAGTTACAATTGTTCACTACTTTGAAAGGTTACATTATGTTGCATTAAGGGAATTATTAATTGTACTTAATTAAACACCGACAATACTGATGACGTGTTTTAAAATGTATGATTTTCGACAAATACTAATAGCTCAAATAAAAAAATCATTTGAAGAAATCGAGAACATACAAGCTAAGTTTTTCAGTAAGTCCAAGTTGAACGTCCGCCTTAAAACATTTTGGCATGGACCACTTATTTAACCAGCGAGATCGCCATGTAATCACTTGCAGGGCTTTGCCAACCTTATAAGCGATCGTTTGTAAACTAATATTCTTATGAAGTAGTTTATATCGTTTTGTCCCTGTAAAATAGTCGCTACTTTGCTAAATTTAATGATCAATTGTTTATTAGGAAGTCCACGGTGTTTTGGTGTTTTCAGTTGATTATCTTCTCATGGCATACAGAATCGGACTAAACATATAAAAAGGGTTTTACCTTCAAAAAGATTGTTGGGATTTTGAGAATATGATAAACTTTAAGGTGAATATTTAGAAAAAGTGGATCTATTGTAATATTAAACTAGAAACGGATGACTATGGGCAAGAATGAGACCAATTCATAAGAAAATGTAGTTAATAAAAGTTAGTAAAAAAATTTAGTGTTTCTTTAGAAAAAATGCGAAATATATGTTAAACTTTAATCGGTATATGAAATTAGATACATGTATAGTCTTAAACAACGTTTGTATCATGTCGGATATCATTATGTACATGTACTTATTGATAAACGTTATATTATGTTTACTATAAAGATTAAAGACTATGATTTTATTCTACATTTTCGTGACACTATTAAACAATATGCCTGTTACTTCATCTTCAAGTTGGTACTCTTATACATTATAGATGACCAAACAAAGCCAGCCAATTATGCAGGTTTTAATATTGTTAATTGTGTGATCATACTACATTTTGTACAACGGACTTCTTTACTAATGCAAAAGTATTTATCGTAATTTAGCCCGCTCGGTTAAAAAATATTATAAATTATTTCCAGACGCTATTTTCAGATTTCCATGTCATAATAAAAAGGGAGACAAATCAGACATAGCACAGTACACACATGTAACACTGATTGATATACAATTTCAACGATTGTTTTTCACTAGCATTGAGAAAACGAATAAATATCTGACGTCAGAATCAGGGGGAGTTTAGGTGTATATTCTTTTGCTTTAGAAAGAAATGAAGTAAAGCTGACGCTGTTTTTATTTTGTACAGTGTCATAAAACAATCTATAGCAAATAGATCATCACTACTATTGTTGTTATGTATTATACAAAAAAAAAAATTTGCTAATTTAAATAGAGGGGTTGTGGTTTAAATTATTAGAAATTGGTTTTAGCTCAAAAATGTTAAAATTTCTCGAGGCAATTTACCCAAATTTGTCTGCAAGTTTAAAAAGGTTTTCTTATTGAAAACGAATGAGCCACTTTTATCGATAATTTGAATTTTAATTTTCTTTGGTGATGTATGTTTTGCATTTTGCAGACGATAAAGTCTTAGTTAACACAACCATTACCTGTTAGACTCCAAGCAAATCAAACGATTTGTATTAATATTCACTAAATGGGGATCACAAAGTAACATCATTACAACTATAACGTGTATTTTAGCTGAGACATAACGACAATTTCAAATAGATCTTATACACGCTCGTAATGAGGTTCTAAAATAGTGATTTTATTATTATTAAGGAATTAAATTCATAAAAATCGATTGGTTAACATGAAATTAAAGCATAATCAGACCAGTCATTAAGGTATAGATTTATATAATGTTTACAAGATTAAATCTAGATGTTAAGACTAAAGTTTTTATTTGATGAAATATAGATAATGCCAATCATAACATAATTCTCAGAAGTATGGGGTATATAATTCTACAGATACTGATAGAGTGAAATGCAAATAGATTCTACGTGTTAAAAGCAGTACACCTCATTTTGCATTCCTCTGTGAGTTAGAGGGATATTCTTTATCAGTCTCTTTCAAAGAGTGAGCTTTGAAGCATTGGTTGAAAAGTAATGGCATATTTTAGTTCCAGTAAGGCCAACATTTTAAAAGCAGAGCAGACACTTTAAAAGTGCAAATTGAATTCCATGGGTTAAAGAACAATTGTTTTATACGATTGAATACATTTTTATGAAATACACAAAATATTAGCATGAATCTCTTTTCAAACTTACAAAGAAGATTAAGGGATAACCATGTAGAAGACTGGCAAGAATCTATTATGACACACCCTAACATTTAATATTATGTAACATTTAAACCAGAAGCCATATAATTTAAAAGCTGGATGAAGAAATATAATGAAACTGCGAAGTTATATCCAACGTTAAGTTTTTCGACGGACCGACATTCCGATGGACTAAACGAAAGGGCGACACAGAATGTGTAACATGCATAGCATGTTGGTATTAGGCATCTTGGTATTAGGCAAAAAGAGATCACATAAAGTCTACTTCATAACATTGTTGAACAGATCAGCAACGAGAGGTTCACAATTTGTACCCATAGGGAAGATTTGATATTCCCTTGAAAACGTTTCAGTGATACATAATTATAAGCATGTCTATACTTAAATTATGAGAAAGTGATGTGTACATTGTGGGAAAAGTCATAAGTTGACAAAAGGAACGTCTGAACAATATTGACTTAAAGCTTAAAACGTCGATTTTTTAAAGAAAAATGTAGAATTTGCCAGTAGTTTCCAATGCCTCTTGTGATAACCAATTTACATGTTCTTTTATTGCCGTAAGACACATTATAGCACGGATAATTTAGTAGTTGTACAAGAACTGGAGTTCGATGAAGAATCTTTAAGATGAAGAAATAAATGTAATCACAGCACAAAAGTCTACATGTGGCATGCGCAGATCCTAAATTTATAATATCCGATTAAGTATTAAAACACTCTCTTGTGTTTTTAATCTTTAACTCATTGATCAAAATGAAACTTTTTTAAATATTCCGTTTAACAATTGGTGTCGTGCCTATCGATAAAACAATGTCATTATATTTCTATCTTTCTTGTATTAATCGACATTTAAAGCTGGTGATGCATCACAAACAAAATGGAGCATATCAATGTTGTATTTGGTCTTTGATATTGGTATGGATTCAATGGAGTCAGAAGTATCGGACGGATATTCATGTATATGTGTCGGTAAATATACGTACGGGTTGAAGACTGCGTCTTGTATGAAGTCGAACTCAATACAAAAGAAACACTGCATAATACATGCTACATCAGACTTGTATAAAGCTCAAAAACATTGTATAAGCATGAATGGAAAATTAGTCGATGTAATAACCGCAGAAGTAGAACAACTGATGGCAGCAAATGTAACTTATTGGACTGGGTTATTCAGAGAATTCAAGAGTATACCCTCACCAATTGTGATATCCGCGGAAGATGTTTGCCTATCAGTAAGAAAGATTACAACTAAGTTTTTCTTAGAACCAGCTGAATGTTCTTAGTCAAATTGAAGATTTGTCAAAATGAAACTATTTCTAGTGTGCTTTTAAATGGCAACGCTGTTACGTTTGAAACATATAAAAATAGCAAAAGCTCAAACGTAATTGACAACAAACAAATTTAACAATTTCTCTTACATTTAATGGTGTGTTTCTTTTGGCTGTTGTTTGTTCAGCAGTAGTTCTCTACCGAATAAGACGTAAAACGATTTCAACTCTTTTCAGTCTGCAATGTGAAAAAGCTACAACAACTACAAAATCAAATGACACTCTTGCGGATGATTCAGTGCTTTATGGAGTAGACAATAATGAATATCACGATGATTCACATTATTATTCACGTCCTGAAAAACATCAACGGAAACAGATCGTCGTGCAAACAATTATGACCTTTCGCACGAATCCGGTGCTAAACAATACGATCATATTTGCAAGTCACCAATGTTTCAGACTACAGTCACATAAATGCACTAGCCAAAGCAACTGCATCAAACCAAACTATGTATGAAGAAATAAAAGTACAAACATTAGATAGGAAGACTGAAACAGCGGTGTGATTAAAGCTAAATGTAGCCAAAGTTAAATTTTCTATTGAACACGAGACAAATTGCAATTAAAGGTGATTGAAAATATTCTGAAACATGTCCTGCTTAAATGTATAGTTTACTTTAACTAAACAACGAATCAAACGGAAAATTAGCAAGTCGCCTTACGTTATTCCTTAAATTTGATGTCGCCCGTTAATTGTCATTGATAAAGTACGTTTTAATGTCCAGATTGTCTAGATCTGAGTTGAGCACAGCTCCATACAAAGTTGATCCATTCCAGACGATGGTATGCATATGACGGGGAACATGGAATCTTGAAAAGTAAAAAGTTTAAAAAAAAATTCAATTGGATATTTTATACCATTTAAAATGTACTTAAAGTAGATCAGGGAACAAAAAGTTTTTGTCAAAATAAGGCGTATTTCCATCTCTTCTCATTTCATTATTTCAGGATCTGTTTTATATTTCCAGCGTTTTATATTTATTGTCGTTGTCTACATGTTTTTTTATTCAACCACTTGATTTACTCATCAGATCATGTCGTTTTGGGTGCAAGGGCGTTCGAAATTTGTTTAAATTTATTTGTATATGTCGTAGTTAAGAAGTTCATTGCTTCAAAATTTGGAAACAAAAAGATGGAAGCATAAAAGTATGGCTTTTGGCAACTACAAATTATAACTTAATTCCAAGGCGCCAACACTGCGGGTTTTCATTTTCGTTATTTTTGTGGTGTCTATTTTTAAATTGAGAATTATTTATTTCATAAACTAATATCTCTTTTCTTCTCTGCTTTTTTTGGCTATGTGGGGAGGTTATGTCTCCTGGATGTGGTCATACCTGATATGTGATATGCATAGTATAGAACATTTATACGTTTATAGTGCCTTAGTGTCATTTTTTTGTATAAAGCCAAATTTTGCTTTTGTCGGTTTAGATGCAACTTGAAAGTATGGAATTGTAATAAACATTGCCAATTTTCGTTTCGCGATGACAGACTTTCGCTCAGAGGCCGCAAGTAAAATTCCGCGTGGACATAAATTTGCGCGTCTTTATTTTTCTCTTACGGTACGTTATTGTAAAGTTGCATTTCGTTGGGGGTTGAATTCGCGCAGAAATCCTAGAGAGAGTAAAACTCAAACATCAAACCCGCGCGAAACATAATGTTGCCATGATATGTATTTATAAAAACACCAAAAACGAAGTTTTAAGAGGTAAATGGCAAACCATTTAGTCTAGTATTGTATGTATAATTTTTGAGCATATCCTCCTGTGTAAATATCTGCCTTCATTAATGTTTTGTCTATTTATCGGTTACTTTCACTGAATGTAATGATGATTGTTTTGATTTTGCTTTAATGTGCACACTTTTCTCTATTAATTTATGTACGAGGGATGGTCCAAAATAAAGTAGACTTTTGTTATAGCTTTTATATTATTCAAAATACCACAAATAAAATTAAATAAGCTTTCATCGAAATATGTCCAGCATATTCTTACAAAATATTAGCAAAATACAACATCACGTAAAAAACTATGAACACTTAAAATCATACAGTAAGCGTTATCCGGCGCACGTCAAAAAAGATCTCTCAACGTCAATGACGTTAATTCACGGGCACAGCGTTAGCGAAGACGCATATGTTCAAAGTTTGTTTAAATAGACCCCATCACCGGAATGCGATGCCAGGGAACCCATTAATCAAACAAAGCAGTGTTTTATTACTGGTCAAAGTCTCGCAAGTGGTTTTGAGACGATCAAAAAATTGGTCTCTTCTAGCTCGTACAGCCGAAGAAACGCCCGTGGAATGCACAGTATCGCGGTTCTTTAGCAATGGGCGTGTAACTGTAAAAATAATTCATTACAAATTTTTATTTGTTATAATATCTTTGCATGGTGGAAACAGTCTCAGTAGCTGTTTACTCAAATGTAATTAAAATAAATAACTTAATAATTTATTCTAAATTGATAATTTTTGACTTCTTAATGATGCAAATAACAAACAAAAACATTTTTTGAAAAACAAAGTTAATAAATTATTAACATACTTTGTTCGGCAATATCCGTCGCACGGTACCTCATCCAGTCGAGAATAGCTCGAAATGCGCCTCAATAGTTAGACTTGTTTCCGCTTTAATTGCCTCCCGGTTGACGTCACTGCCGTAACCCCGATTTTTTTATGTTTTTTCCCTTACCCCAGGCCTATTTAATGGCTCTCATGACTGTATAAAAACCACTGGTACCACTTAAACTAGAGCTCGGCTTACGGAAGTTTTCATTTGCGTCTGCTAAATTATTTTAGCTTTTCAGGAGGTGATTTTAAATGATCATGAAATAATTTTATAATAGCGCATTTTCGGGCGATCTGACGACGACATTTTTGACGTTTTCGCGTTGGTGATAGCTCTCTTAAATATTTACTGTTTTTAAAACGCAAAGTCCGAATGACGTAAAATTTTAGCATGACATCGTTCGTATACCGCGCTTTGACGTTGCGAAATTTGGCTCGTTTTCCACTAGAAGTTTTGCTCATATTGACAGGTATTTGCTTTATAAAGTACAATGGCAATCGCGTGCGCCCCCTGCGTGTTACCATAGTTATTCAAATAGGCGACGCGCTTTTAAAATCGATTAAATATATGAATATTTTTGCTCAGTTTGTTACGTTTGTGTTCTGATTTAATTTAGTATATAATTTATTGCGAACGTGTTTCAAACAAAGATGCAATGACAAAAGTCTAAGTTATTTTGGATCATCCCTCGTATAAATCTGCCTTGTTTTTCTACTAATAAATTTTTAAATCTTGAAGGATATAGCAGTTTTTTTTAATTTATGATTATCATACGCTAATAAATATAGAAAAGCAACATATGCATATCAGGAATCGCCACACTCAAAAAACACAGCCTCCCCACGCAGCGAAAAAGAAGAGAGGAAGAGAGAGAGAGAGAGAGAGAGAGAGAGAGAGAGAGAGCTCATGTTTTATATATGTATGTCAATTCAAATAGGACGCCACAAACAATTAATAAACAAGAGAACCTTTGGGGATACCGCCTTGGAACGGTCAGTGGCAAAACAAATTGCCACTGGGGGTTTAAACCAGGTTCTAGGGTGCACCAACCTCACACTTGCCCCAACAGGTTCTCGTATCACAAAACAAGTACAAATTGTCTTGGTGAAATAACTCCAACCCACCCATCAGCTCAACAATGTTGCATGCAAAAGCATACAAACATATAAACATAAGAATTTAATAGCATTGCAAAGCCAAAGGGCGGGTACTCAATGATCTTTCCGAGACCAGAGCACCTGGAGTAAAATCAGCAAGAACACGATGACAGGGATAAAAGAAACAAATCGAGCTTTTAGGTTCTTTTAAGAAAAGATTTCCCCATAAACTTTCATAAACTCTTACACCCCTGCCACCGTCGTGCAACCAAAGAGGTAAGCATAATGATCAACTGTAGATGGGTTAATCACCAGGCCTGCAGAGCGCTGTAAAATATCTTGTTGGTAACCTTTCCTTTTAAATTTACAGATGGTTTTTACGAATAACCGGGAGAAATTTGCATCGCCTTTTATCTTCTTAAGTTTATAAATTAAATCTCCATAAAAAACTGGCTGTGAAATTCCTTGTTGCAATAGTGATTTTAAACTGCAGCTGTATTTATGAATTAGATCTGGATATCGGCGATAAAACTTGCAAAAGGTTTTCCTTAATTTGTGATACCGATAACCTTGTTTTAAAAGTTTTTCTGTAATGCAAAGATTACGTTCATTGAAATCATTCACATCGTTGCAAGCTCTTGAAAAGCGAACAAACTGTGAGATATAAACCCCGTAAGAAGTTGCACGAGGAACATCGCCGTCTAGAAACGGAAAATTTACTATATTAAAATTAAAATCATCTCTTTTATCATAAATTTTAGTAGTGACGTAACCATTTTCGATGGATAGATTTAAATCAAGGAAGTTTGCTTGCTTTTCTGAAGTGTTCGCTTTGTTAAGCTGTAGTTCTTTAGGATAAATCTTATTAACCAGTGATGGAAAATGGTTATTATCTATATTTAATAAATCATCAAGGTACCTCGAGGTGTTGTTAAAAGCTGTAATAATATCATCTTGATGTTCGGTAGAAAGAGATAACATGAAATCTCTTTCATAACAGTATAAAAACAGATCAGCAACAAGGGGTGCACAATTAGTACCCATTGGAATGCCTATTACTTGTTTATAAATAGAGGTACCAAATCTCAAATAAATATTATCCAATAAAAATGTGAGCGCCTGGATAAGGTCTTGACAGGTCCATGAAGTATAATTATCATAAGAACCATCTGTAAAGAATGCCCTATGTTCATTACAAGCAATAAATGTTTTATTTTCTCTAGCAAAAGTTTTTTCAATGAGCCTGGTTAGCTTGTCTCTTATTAAATTATGAGGGAGAGAAGTATACAAGGTAGAAAAATCATATGTGGACAAACAGAACGCCTGAAAATTATTTGATTTAAGTTTCTTCAAAACGTCATTTGAATTTTTTATAGACCAAAATAAATTTTTGCCAGTAGTTTCAAAAACTTTTTCGCAATACCTAATTACATGTTCTTTTATAGCTGTAAGACAAGATGTTAAGAAACACTTTTTGATATCAAAAGTTTTTGTTTGTTACTTTTTCTGTCAAATATTGACATCAGTTTTAGAAAAGAAATCATGTTAAATTATCAGTTTGTTGTTATTTCTGCCAATATTGATTCAGAAATATTTCAGGGTAAATAAGAAATAATTTAAATTATCGGTTTGTTAAATTATCTTTGTAAAATAATGACATATTTCCGATTAAATCAGAGTTAATGATAACTGATGGATTTGTTTTATTATAGTATTCTTACAAAAACAATCGAATGTATGTATTAAATAACGTTAGTAAAAACAAGTGATTTATTTATCATGTAGCTATTGTTAAGGTTTCCGCTTTCAACTTGTCATTTCTACAAGTCACAAGATTGTGGCTTACTGAGAACTAAATATTAAAGTGTTATAATTGTTGCTTTAACAATATTTTCCGAGATCACGTGCATAGACAGTTTAAAATAAATTTCATTATGAGAAAAAATAATAAAGCACGTGAATATTTATACCAGTGAAATCCATACGAGCAAAATACAGATCCATCACCTCACAAAGAAATTGGAAAGAAAGAGAGTGCATGTTACAATACGATCAATGTCAAAAATTAGATGAGGAAACCCAAGAGTTCGCATTGATTAGAACAAAGGCACCGGGGTTAAAACCGCGTTGTATGGTGCTTCAACTTCTCACTGCCCGACCCTATTCTCTATAACGAACATGTACAAGTTGCCTTCGTGAAGTAATTCAAACCCGCCCAGGTAATCGAGAAATTGAGAATTATTTGCTTGTCAAAACAAACAACGGTAGCTTAATTCTGTAAAAGAACTTTTGTTATTCGCTTCTATATCAAAACAAATGCATTTCTTATTGTTTTATCATGTGTCAATGTGTTATTGATTTAATACATTGCACGTTTTTGTCGTGTTTTTTGCTGTTTTAGGTGGTAGGGGGGGGGGGACAAAAACGCTAATTCTAACACGACCGTAAAGATTCCGAATAAGCAATGCATTAAAGCGATGTTGAAAAGTACTCGACACGATATACAGTAAAACTTCGAAAACTCGAATACTCAGGGGGATTATGAAACTGTTCGAGTTTTCCATGGCGCTCGAGTTTTCGAAGCTTCACTTTATGAGGTCTGATTTTTAAGTCAAGTCGTATAAACACATGTATGCTACCTTGTTGTTGAGTACGTTATCTGAATATCAGCTAAATTAATAAAGGATTCATTTCAGATTGTATTTTCTTTAAACCTGTATATCTGTTTAAAAACATTTTTGAGGTATTTTTTTTTCAAGAAAACTGCTTTTTAAACCTTTCGTGTTGACATTGTCCGAGAACTAGTATACTTCACAACGGTGCGTCGTTTTTTTTTATACGCGTGTAAAATTTACCAGGTCCCGTCAACATAAAAAACAACAAACAACCTCGTCTCAACGCAGCCGCCTACCGAGTGATCATAAAATCATTTTCTTTCATCATAACCTGCTTTAATCAGATCAATTAAAACACAATAGACGTTGGCGATTGACAATAAACTGCCAATTATAACCCGTCACAACGTGTGAAAACCAAGCGTCACCATTAACCAAATGCGAAAATTTTATCAGTCGTTTATTACTCGAGTTTTCCAATACAAACAAAGAAGAAATATGCTTCAAGGGACCGACACCTGTGTTCGAGAATTCGAGTTTTTGAAGTTCGAGTTTTCCATGGTATTTTTATATAGAATATGTAAGAAAATTGCCGGGACCAGCAAAACTACTTCGAGTTTTGCCGAGTGCTCGAGTTTTCGATGTTCGAGTTTTCGAAGTTTTACTGTATAACTGCCACACATATCTTTAATACTATAGACAGAGCAATTATTCCTAAAATCTGAAATAAATAATTAATGGTAAACACGGCTTCGCCGTGCTTCCTATTTAAATCATTCTACACTGTGCCTCATTTTTTTATGAAATGTAGCTCTAATAATTTTTATTTGTTGTAAATGAAGCATTATTCAGATAGCATTTGGTAAACACAGCTTTACAGAAAGAGTATTTTATTTAAAATGTAAGGGCGAGTGTACTTTCTGTAAGGGCGACTGCACTTACTCATTCACTCGACCTGCAGGGCGAGTGGGTCAAAGAAAATTTCTACACCTCTGTATACAAATAATAAATATCTAAGGAGATATTTCTCCGAATATATCACAGAGTGTCGTTCATTAACGTAGATATATAGTTATCGGTTAGTCATGTCGCCGAGAAAAAATGATAAAATGTTTGTTTCCTCTTGATTGTAGCACTTAAATGGGTTGCTTCCTTAATGAAGTTAAAACTGAAAATTATAAAAGTAACATTTGAAACCAGTCTCAAATCTCAAGTCTTCGTTTCAGCCAATTAGATCTTTGAGATTAGAGACTGGTGTTCATTGTCAGTTTTTTAACCTTTAGTTCTGTAGCTGAGTTTTGAAACAAAAAACTTCTTGTTTGTATGCATCACAAATAATCATAGTTGTATCAGTTGAAGTATCTGGAAAAGTTTCTTATATGAAACTATTTCAATTCCCCGTTTAACAATTGGTGCCGTGACTATCCAGGAAACAAATGTAGCATTATCTTTCTTTTAACAATCGACTTTTAAAGCATCTTTTGTCATGTTTGTATCAGAATCAAAATGGAGCATGTCAAATTTATTGTTTGTTCTATAATGTGGGTATGGCTTCAATGGAGTCAGTATTTCCATAGAATAGTATCAAGTGAAGTTCGTGTAAACAGGAGTTCTGCTCAACAACAATGTAAACATTATGGCGGATTGTTGTCTTATGAGACCTTTCTAAACCATTTTTGAATGAAAACTATCAACAGATTGATGACGGTGATTCTGCATGGGTTTCAGAGTTAGTGAATTATTCGCAGTTTGTTTCGTGGCATGGATGCTACTTTATATTTGCCATAAGTGATACGACAGACGCTTTTCCAATGGTCGGGAAAAGTGTATCTTCGTGTTTCAATCCATGCAACAAAACCAAACGCTTATTTATATCGGTATATCTTGGGACCAAAGAAATGGATATCAATGTTATTGTATTTCAAGCGATGGGCTAAATGAGAGGCTTTTATTAAACACTACTGGAGTTGGTGAGCTTCACAGAAGGGAGTTGGTGTGCTTCACAGAAGAGATTACCCAGGAGATTTGTTTTATGGAAGTATGATGCTCGATTTTTGTCCAAACATGCGGGACCTATATGTATCAAGCATAAGTGTCTATACAGTTTATAACGTTGACCAGACAAATTTGGAAAAATCTTATGGGCAATGCGTATATGCCAAAAAAGAAATTTCAGAAGTTACCAATATTAACAGTGTTGAATATGGGACTAGATCATGTTTTTGGCATGGAAAAGAGTCCCAAAACGGATATATATGTGTCGATACAGGTATGCATATGATGCGGACGTCTTGTAGATTTTATGATTCAATTCACACGAGAACTAATGTATACTGCATAATACATGTTACATCGGACTGGTATCAAGCGCGATCACATTGTGTTAGTCTATATGGAAGATGAATTGATGTAATACCCGAAGAACTGACACAACACATGCAAACAAATGTAACTTATTGGACTGGGTTATTCAGAGAATTCAATATAACACTCTCGTCATTCGAAATATCCGAGGAAGATGTTTGCTTATCAGTAAGAAAAATCGAAACCGAGTTTAATTTGGAACCAGCTCAGTGTTCTGATATAAAATTGAATATTTGTCACAATGAAAATATCTCTAAAGAGTTTTTGGACGACTATACTGCCACGTTTGCATTTATTACTGTTATAACAGAAAACAATAACAGAACCTCAAACGTGAATGAAACGTGTGAAATACATTTTAAAATTTCTCTTATACTGATTGGTGCGTTACTTCTGATAAATGTTTGTTTGGTTATAGTTTTATACAGAAAAACTCGTAATAAGATTCCAGTTCTTAACAAGGTCACGTTTGAAATAGGTACAACAACAACAAGGTCGACTGACTCTCTCGCAGCCGATTCCAGGTATTATGCATTAGAAACTGAACGTTATGATGATTTCCATTATTATTTATGTCCTGATCCAACGGCAACAGAAACTGTTAGTGGTAAAAGCAAAGATGAGTATTCGCACGATTCATGTGTTAAACAGTTCGATTCCATTTATCTTAGCAACACAAGTCACCAAGATGTTGGCCATAACGTCAACAGAAATTTATTACATGATAGAATCAAGTATGTATCAACAAAAGCGCCTGCATCAAATTACAATATGTATGAAGTAATAAGTGAACAAATAGAGCAATATGATGCTGAATCAGACGTGTGATTATATCATATAGAAGCTTTATTTAACTTATTCTAAAGGCACCATTAATGGTGAATAAATATTTGTGTCTGGAAAAATTCTGAACGAAAATAACACAATTTTTTGCAGGTAAATATACCTGACTGATTTTACTCCAGTTGCTCTGATCTTAGAAAGGTCATTGTGTAACCACCTACCTTGAATTTTAATTGCTTTAGCTTTTTATGTTTTATTTATGAATTGAATCGATATTTGATGGTATTCGTTTGGGTATGAAAAGGAGTTGGGTTGTTTACAGTGTGCAAAGCCGATCCTTATATTTACACACATGAATAACTTCATTAATACTGAAATAATGAGAAGAATTCATGATATAACGGCTTTTTTAAATGGCTGTTGGAACAGTCACTTTGACAGCACGGCTAACGACAGCACCATTTTTCGCAGCAATGCGTAGCAAAACGTGCCTGCTCGTCGACGTCATACGTCAAGAATTGTGCACAGTCTGATAGAGCATAGCTGAATAAGACTTCACCGCAGGAGATGAAGCGTTAATATACGTTTGTGTGCTTTTGCACGCAACACTGTCGAGTTGGTGGATGGGTTGCAGATAATTCACTAACTTTAAGACAACTTGAACGTGTATGTTCTTATTAGAACCTGTTGGGGCAAGTATGAGGCTGGTGTGCGCTATAAAACTTGGGTTTTATCCTTCGCAGGCAAATGGTTTTGCCACTGATCATTCTCAGGCGGCAACCCCTCAGGTTCTTTTTTTTCTATTTTTGTTGTGTCTTACTTGAAAATGGTCATTTTATAAACAGAAATCTATGCTCTATTTTCCTCTTTTCTTTTGGGCTTTGTGTGGAGACTTTTTTTCTGAATGTAGCTATTCCTGGTACGTATGTTCAAATTTGTTATCACATTTCAAATAATTAATAGTCGTCGAACAAGATCAAATGGGTTTCATTGAACCTGTTCATTTACCGAAAATTAACATGTTCCGAGTTGAGCTCTGTCCAAAAGCTATGATCCATCCGAAATAATTGTGTGCCTATGACGTTGAACATAAACCCATGGCAGACAGTCTGAATCAAATATTGACATATTGTTTTGTCAATAAGACACACGGTTGAAAGGTGAGTTCGTTGATGTCTATGGCAAATATTGACATATTTCAGTGTAAATTAGAAACAATGTTAAATGATCGGTATGTTGGCTCTGTCAAATGTTGACATATTTCAGTGTAAATCAGAAACAATGTTAAATGATCAGTTTGTGTTGCCTCTGTCAATTGTTGTCAGATTTCAGTATAAATTAGAAACAATGTTAAATAATCAGTTTTTGCTTCTGTCAAATATCGACATATTTCCGTGTAAATTAGAAACAATGTTAAATTATCAGTTTGTTGCCTCTGTCAAATATCGACATATTTCAGTGTAAAAAAGAAACAATGTTAAATGATCAGTAAATTTGCTCTGTCAAATATTGACATATTTCCGTGTAAATAAAAAACAATGTTTAATGATCAGATTGTTGATGTCTGTCAAATATCGACATATTTCAGTGAAAATTAGAAACAACGTTAAATGATCAGTTTGTTGCTTCTGTCAAATATCGACATATTTCCGTGTAAATTAGAAACAATGTTAAATGATCTGTTTGTTGCCTCTGTCAAATATTGACATATTTTGGTGTAAATAAGAAAAAATGTTAAATGATCAGTTTGTTGATGTCTGTCAAATATTGACATATTTCGGTGTAAATTAGAAACAATGTACAATGTATAATGATCAGTTTGTTGCCTCTGTCAAATATTGACATATTTCAGTGTAAATTAGAAACAATGTTAAATGATCAGTTTGTTGATCTCTGTCAAATATCGACATTTTTCGGTGTAAATTAGAAACAATGTATAATGATCAGTTTGTTGCCACTGTCAAATATTGACATATTTCAGTGTAAATCAGAAACAATGTTAAATGATCAGTTTTTGTTGCCTCTGTCAATTATTGTCATATTTCATTGTAAATTAGAAACAATGTTATATGATCTGTTTGTTGCCTCTGTCGAGTATTGACATATTTCAGTGTAAATTAGAAACAATGTATAATGATCAGTTTGTTGCTTATGTCAAATATTGACATATTTCAGAGTAAATAAGAAACAATGTTTAATGATCAGTTTGTTGATTTCTGTCAAATATTGACATATTTCAGTATAAATCAGAAACAACGTTAACTGATCAGTTTGTGTTGCCTCTGTCAATTATTGCCATATTTCAGTGTAAATTAGAAACAATGTTATATGATCTGTTTGTTGCCTCTGTCAAATATTGACATATTTCAGTGTAAATTAGAAAAAAATGTTTAATGATCAGTTTGTTGATGTCTGTCAAATATTGATATTTTCAGTGTAAAAAAGAAACAATGTTAAATGATCAGTTTGTTGCCTCTGTCAAATATTGACATATTTCAGTGTAAATAAGAAATAATGTTTTAGTGATCAGTTTGTTGTCGTCTTTGTAAGAAAAAAACTGCCGTATTTTAGTGTTTAAAAGAAACAATTTTAAAATATCAGTGTTGACTGTGTCTAATGTTGACATATTTCATTGTAAAATATTTACTATTAAGAAACAATGTTAAGCAGTTTGTTGTTGCCGCTATCAAAAATTGATTTAAGTGTAAATAAGAAACATAAATATTAACATATTTAAGTCAGAAATAATGTTAAATGATAAGTTTGTTGTTTTCTCTGTAAAAAAAACTTACATATTTCCGTAAAAATTAGAAAAACAGTTAAATGATTGTAGAAACAATAATAAACGCTCGTAAATTTAGCTAGCCTTAACGTTCATAATAATCATAACTGTAAAAGCATATGTCACATTACGAATGCATCAGTCGCCCTTTAGGGTTGGTGACTGGAGTTCAATTTAAAACGAGCTATTAATTATTAATCACTTTCTAATAGGTAAATATTTCCATTTACATATGTTGCAAGACAATATTAAATGAAAGTCCTTTGTTGGAAGCTTCCGGTTGATCATTTTTATAAATCAAGGGAATGACAATTCCAGATCAAAGTGTTACAATTGTTTCTATATTTTCATTTTATATATTTTATAACAATATTTTCCATAAACTTATAGTTAGCACAAGCGTGTGGTTGTTTTTGAAACCGACACTCAAGGCGAAACCCTCGAGGTTTTTTTGGGTTGTTTGTAATGTCAGTCAATTATTTTTTAACCCAAGCAGTCTTTTCCCCTTTCCTTTTTATCTATGTGGGGATGTTGTGTTTTCTAAGTGTTGCTATTCCCGATATGCATGTTTCACTTTTTCGGAAACTGCTTTCCTCTCCACTCCTGAAAATTTGCCACAAACATATCGATTTCTAAGTTAAATGCAACCATAAGCAACTTAAACAAAATAAAGTTGTTATTGTTCCAGTCGTTGGTCGATCACTCCTCTATAAAGGGCGAAACATGACACAGTGATCTGGCAACAATACCACAGCACTCAGACCTGCTGCAGTAAGAACCTTTAGCACAAGAAAAATTTGATTATTGAACCTGAAATAAGGCTTTTTAGCTGACCAATCATAAAACAGATTTTAGACTGGTCTCTGATTTTTTTATAATTTCTGCTGCCCTGCACTTAATAGCAGATGTCTGGTACTGCAAGACCAGTCATGCAAAATCTAAAAAAACATCTCAAACATAAATGATAAAACAAAACAAGTAAAACTTATACTTTAATCATCCATTTACATATTTAATGTATTTGATTTTACAAACTGACATTTAATCGTGTAACTAACATGTCAGCATTTCCAAAGAAGTAATACAACTAGAAATGTTCACTGGCTCTAGGCCCAGGATCGTAAAACTAAACCTGGATACCAGTCTCAAATCTCAAGCATCTGATTGGCTGAAATTGGGACTGGTCGCCATTTCAACGAATCAAATGCTTGAGATTTGAGACTTGTCTGCAATCTTTGTTTTATGATCTTAATTTGGCCCTGGATAAAAGTTACAAACAGTTAGAATTTCCATCTCAAAAACATTTTATATATTTTTTTATCCACATAACAATAAAACAATGACACAATATGTACACATCATTTTTATACAAATTGAATGATTTTACGAAAATTATACCAACAATGCTCGGAATGCATTTAAACATTTCATTTAAACAGTTAAGTTGATCAAATGTATGTACAAATCCCATCACCTCTGTGAATAATAAAAATAATAAAAACAATGCAATAACAAGAAATGAATTGATCATCTATATAAAAATAGCTGATAAAAGCATATTTACATATATTAGTAAAGGTCAACTTCAATGTCAGGTCAGAAACCTTGAAAGGTCAACTCAGGAACCTTGTCCGTGACCTTGAAAGAAGGTCAGGACAGGAACCTTGACCATGACCTTAAAAGAAGTTAAGGTCACAAACCTTGAACATGACCTTGAAAGAAGGTAAGGTCACAAACCTTGACATGATCTTGAAAGGTTAGGTCATGAACCTTACCTCTACCTTGAAAGAGCTATGATCATTAGCATTAGAGATAAAAATTCATCTGGGCTCAAGTATTTAGTAAAACAAACATATAACAAGGCTAAAACAACATTGCTTCGTCAAGAAGAGAACTGAGCTTTATAATATATCTAATGAATTTCTTATTAGACTTCAAACAGGACAGTCTTATTGTTTTAAAAGGGAAAAATTGATGTGTAAGAAAATTTGATGACACCCTGTTTCTTAAATCCAAAAATTCTTGTGCTTTTACCCTTAACATGAAATATGCGTTATGCTTTATATAAACTCACATAAAAAATGATACCAAAGTATTTTATTAATTTGCAGGGTCAAATGAATATTCACAAGACTGTATTTACCATTAACACTCGGTTATAAGACGTTGTTTTCCCTGGAAAATAGCCTTAAATGTCGGAGACCCGTCTTATATTAAGCAGTATGGTATTTCCTCATAGTCTGCACAAAAACAGTATGATATGCAATATAAATTAAATGATCATACCTACTATTTCACACAATACCTTTAAAACATAAAAGGTAACACACACAACCAAAGATGCATACCCCTTCATATCCCATTTGCAACCAGTGTTGATGCCGATCAGCCTGGATCAGGATCTACTATGCAGATTTTACAATTCCTTAATGTTTTTTTTTCTGTCCAGGAGGTGAACAGTGTAGAACCAAACAGGACTGTAACTATGTGCAGGCTGATCAGGATCTAGGGATCTACACTGGTCACACATGGGATATCAGCTGTCATGGTGTAAAATGTTAACACAATTTATGTGGATAACTAAATTTATTTAACATGCAACTTCTATAAATATGCACTTTTATTAGTTTGTCTATCATATGTACAGGTATGTAATATTTGGTCCTTTTATTCTTGTTATCACATTCAACATTCCATTTTGACACTACACTTAGACTACACTACTTCATATGGTTATACAACTAAGCATTGTAAGCACATACATTTAACCTTTCTTCCATATATATGCATTTTACTGCATGTGTGAACAGTGTAGATCTGATTAGGACATGCACTGTTCACTTTTTGGTTTGAAATGAACTAAATAATCAGAAAGTGAAGAGTGCAGATCCTGATCAGATGGCACAGATCTGCTGGATCTACACTTTTCACCCAAGTAATAAAGGCATATATATGGAGGAAAGTCTTGAATGTTATCAGTTTGTAAATGGTAGCCAAGCACTTCTGAACAATGCATTAAATATTCAACTAGAATATGTTCTTGGACACTGATGTCCTTACTGCTGCAACAAAATTTGTAATAACAAAGCGCCATAACTCTGGTAAAAATGGTCGCAGGAAAAATTCCTTTCTTTACGATCATCTACACATCCAGTTTGATCATCTGTGCAAGTTTGAAAGAAATCCGCCTTATAGTTCAGGAGGAGTTGGTGCCACAAGATTTGTAAACGTACAGACGTACAGACATACGTACAGACAGACGAGTGCAACTCTATATGCCTCTCACTTTGTGGGGGCATAAAAAGAAAGGGCCCCTTCTGATTTTTCTAAACTGTGTAGTATCTATTACAACTTATTACAGGGTAACAGTCTATTGAAAACAGTTTTAATTTAATTCTTTTATAATATAACTCTGATAATGATTAACCCTTTACTCCATATATATGCATTTTTACACATGTGCAACCAGTGTTGATCCACATAAGCTGCCACATCTGTACCAAAAGATCTGCATCTTCACCAGTCGCATCTTGGTCAAAAGAAATCTAATGGATCTAAAAGCTGACAATGTAGATCCTGTGCCCAAGATCACCATTTCTGCCAATCAGATCCTTGAAATTTGAGACTGATCTCAAAACTTGTTTTTATGATCTTGGGCCCAGATCTGACACAACAGGTTCTAAGGTATATATATGAAATCAAGGGTTAATGCCATATATTTTGGCATTTTCAACAATGAATTAAACTATAAATAACAAAAATAACTGAGTACTTGTAAGTAACGGTTAAAAGAAAATCAACAAAAATATGATGCGTGTCACGGGAAAAGGTACCGTTGGACAGTTGATATAAATTCTTGAAATGACATCATAATGTTGAGCAGACGACATTACTTATAATGTGTGGTAAAAATAATATTATGACGTCAAAATGTGCAATAAAAATGCCAATAGGTTGTGAGAAAATAATAGATAATTGTAAGTTCTTTCTAAATATAGTAACAACTAAAATGCAAAAAGATACATTTTCCTGTGGCATGCCCCATATCAGATAGCTTTTTTAACTTTGGTTTCGAAACATCAAGACTTGCTTGCCAGGCAAGCCATGGTTGCTAGACCACAGTTTTCTTAATCATAGCTTAGCAACACAGCGTTGATTGACACGCAAGCCATGGGTGCTTCACAGCATATTTTTTTCAACCAAGGTTTCTAACCAACATAGCCTTCACTGACGAGCAAGCCATGCTAGCATCATAACAGTTTTAAAACCATTGTTGCTAAGCAATAAAGCCTTGACTGACAAGCAAACTATGGTTTAAAAACCATGGTTGCTAAGCAATAAAGCCTTGACTGACACGCAAACTATGGTTTAAAAATCATGCTTGCATAGCAACAAAGCCTTGACTGACAAGCAAACAATGGTTTAAAAACCATGGTTGCTAAGCAATAAAGCCTTGACTGACAAGCAAACAATGGTTGCATTACAACATAATTTCAGCAACCAGTGTTGCTAAGAAACATAGAACAGATTTTCCAGTCAGACTATAGTAGAAAAGATAATAACCATTTTCCATCACTGGTTAATAAGATTTATCCTAAAGAACTACAGCTTAACAAAGCGAACACTTCAGAAAAGCAAGCAAACTTCCTTGATTTAAATCTATCCATCGAAAATGGTTACGTCACTACTAAAATTTATGATAAAAGAGATGATTTTAATTTTAATATAGTAAATTTTCCGTTTCTAGACGGCGATGTTCCTCGTGCAACTTCTTACGGGGTTTATATCTCACAGCTTGTTCGCTTTTCAAGAGCTTGCAACGATATGAATGATTTCATTGAACGTAATCTTTACATTACAGAAAAACTTTTAAAACAAGGTTATCGGTATCACAAATTAAGGAAAACCTTTTGCAAGTTTTATCGCCGATATCCAGATCTAATTCATAAATACAGCTGCAGTTTAAAATCACTATTGCAACAAGGAATTTCACAGCCAGTTTTTTTATGGAGATTTAATTTATAAACTTAAGAAGATAAAAGGCGATGCAAATTTCTCCCGGTTATTCGTAAAAACCATCTGTAAATTTAAAAAGAAAGGTTACCAACAAGATATTTTACAGCGCTCTGCAGGCCTGGTGATTAACCCATCTACAGTTGATCATTATGCTTACCTCTTTGGTTGCACGACGGTGGCAGGGGTGTAAGAGTTTATGAAAGTTTATGGGGAAATCTTTTCTTAAAATAACCTAAAAGCTCGATTTGTTTCTTTTATCCCTGTCATCGTGTTCTTGCTGATTTTACTCCAGGTGCTCTGGTCTCGGAAAGATCATTGAGTACCAGCC
The DNA here is from genome assembly GCA_038501625.1 of Corbicula japonica. Classification (NCBI taxonomy): domain Eukaryota; kingdom Metazoa; phylum Mollusca; class Bivalvia; order Venerida; family Cyrenidae; genus Corbicula; species Corbicula japonica. The sequence goes on along the minus strand of JAZAYU010000104.1, from coordinate 81,588 downwards.
CTTTGGCTTTGCAATGCTATTAAATTCTTATGTTTATATGTTTGTATGCTTTTGCATGCAACATTGTTGAGCTGATGGGTGGGTTGAAGTTATTTCACCAAGACAATTTGTACTTGTTTTGTGATACGAGAACCTGTTGGGGCAAGTGTGAGGTTGGTGCACCCTAGAACCTGGTTTAAACCCCCAGTGGCAATTTGTTTTGCCACTGACCGTTCCAAGGCGGTATCCCCAAAGGTTCTCTTGTTTATTAATTGTTTGTGGCGTCCTATTTGAATTGACATACATATATAAAACATGAGCTCTCTCTCTCTCTCTCTCTCTCTCTTCCTCTCTTCTTTTTCGCTGCGTGGGGAGGCTGTGTTTTTTGAGTGTGGCGATTCCTGATATGCATATGTTGCTTTTTTGTAAATCATGGTTTCTTGGCAGCATAACCTGGGTTGCCAAGTTACCAAACAAAGCAATTCGTCATGTCAGCTGTAAAATATAACAGTTTGATACTGAATGTAGCCAAACCTCAGATATGTGAGTATTTTAACTCAGAATACAGTCAAACTTGTTTTTAGCAGCCACCCAATGGGAACCACAAAAAGTGGCTGCTGGAGACAGGTGGTTGTTAAAGACAGTAAAATATTAGAACAAAATGTCATTTTATGTCATATTCAAACTGGCTGTTTAAGACAGGTGGTTGCTATTAGCAGGTGGCTGGTAAGGCAGGTTTCACTGTATAAGTCTTAGAAAGTTAACTGATTTGTTATCCTGTCTTACTGTATTTACACAAATTTCCCATCTGTGTAGGGAACACTCAATGAAAACAGCGTAACACTGTATAGCTTGCACCGATCCCGACCTCAACCAGTTTGTTCTGATTACATTGTAAGCTTATAAGCCTTCCGGATGGTAGCTGCTACATTTTCTGAAATCCTGAAAACAAAATTGAAAATCATGATGATCTTTAATAAATTCAAACATGTTTAATTTATAAGAAAATAATACTGTTTATTGTTAGTGAATGCTGATAAACGTGTTCTGGTCATGTACCACAATGAAAATATTATATGTGCTTTCAAATATCAAAATTTCAAATATTTAACTGTAGAAGACCTGCAAACACAGAAAATGTGACGTAATATTCATCAAAGTCAATGTATGTGTGAATATATTTAAAGCAAATGTTGTTGTAGCATAAGTACAATTTTATAGGAACCTCTCTAATTTCTGAAGTTAGTTTTTGTGTGAATCTGGTTATAATAAGTAGAAATTGCTATTCAATAAAAACAATTTAGTATTCTGTTGTGATTTTTTAAAGTAAACATTTAAAAACAATTAACATTCTTTTACATTTCATGAAAAACTTCAAATATATTAAACTCCAAAAGTTCTTTCAAAATGTTACTAATGGGAAGTAACTCTTGAATAGGCCATATCAAAACTGTAATTGAAAATAAAGGTTTTTCACATAACATCGTATGACAAAATGAGGCAAAAACTGTTGGAGGGACAATAAGTATACACAGTTAGTTATTACTTTATGACATAAATCCATACAGGACTATGTCGTTCTTGACATTTTTCAATGGGAAAATTGCCTAAACATCTACGCATTAACTACACCACACCTCAAAAGATACACTTACTCTTTAAACTTACCACATGGAACAAACGATATTTCATTTATTAATATAACAACAATATGATCATTTCTAAAGTCAAGTCCTACAATTCTGGCATACTGACAGTTTAATATATATAAGTGTGATTTAACAATATTTTTCGCAATCTCTTACATTTAGATAAATCATATTATGATAGATGAAAAGGGATTACCCGGGGATTTGTTACGATAATTCTAACGTGACCGTTAACAGTTCTGAAATGCAATGCACTAAAGCGATGGTGAAAAGTACTCGATACGATATATTAATGCTAAACATATCCTGATTACTATAGAAATAATAACTATCTAAGTAGATATTTCTCCGAATATATCACTGAGAGTCGTTCAGTTTCGTTGATATATATTTATCGGTAAGTCACGTCGCCGCGATAAATATGATACGATGTTTGTTTCCTGTTGATTGTATCACTTAAATGGGTTGGTTCCTTGATAACGTTAAAACTTAAGATAAGAAAACTAAAATTTGAAACCAGTCTCAAATCTCAAGTTTCCATTTCAGCAAATTAGATCCTTGATATTTGAGACTGGTCTCCATTGTCAGTTCTATAATCTTGAGGCCAGTAAATCAGTTTTGAAACATAAAGAACTATTGTTTGTATGCGTCACAATGAATTATAGCTCTATTGTATCAGATGAAGTATCTAGAAAAGTTTCTTATTGTAGTACCTGCCCCTTTGGCTTTTCAATGCTATTAGCTTCTTATGTTTTATATGCTGTGTGCTTTTGCATGCAACATTGTTGAGCTGATGGGCGGGTTGGAGTTTTTTTCACCAAGACAACTCGTGCTTGTTTTGTGAAATGAGAACCTGTTGGGGCAAGTGTGAGGTTGGTGCACCCTAGAACCTGGTTTAAACCCCCAGTGGCAAATTGTTTTTTCCACTGACCGTTCCAAATCGGTAACCCCTCGGGTTCTTACTTTCGTTTATTGTTTGTGGCGTCCATTTTGAAACTGATTATTGTAATACCATGCTCTCTTTTCCTCTCTACTTTTTGGCTGTGTGGGGAGGCTGTGTCTGCTGGATGTGACCATTCCTGATAGGAAATATGTCTCTTTTTTATGTAATTCATCTTTAACGCACTGAACTATTTAAATTTCCCGTTTAACAATTTGTGCCGTGACTATCCAGGAAACAATTATAGCATTATCTTTTTTTAGCAATCGACCTTTAATACATCTTTGTATCAGAATCAAAATGGAGCATATCAATGTTTTTGCTTGTTCTGCGATGTGCTTTCTATGGAGTCAGTGGTTTCATGGAGTGTTATTAAGCGATGTTTATGCAAACAGAGGTTCAGCTCAACAACAATGTGAAAACTATGGCGGATTGTTGTCTTATGAGACATTTCTTAAAGAAAACACTAACAATTCATTGAATGAACAGATTGATGACGGCGATTCAGCTTGGGTTTCAGAGTTAGTGAATTATTCGCAGTTTGTTTCATTTCATGGGTGCTACCTGAAAGATGCCGTACGTGATGGAATAAACAGTTTCACAATCGCCGAAAAAAGTGTATCTTCGTGTATCAATTCATGCAACAAAACCCATAACTTGCTTTATATTGGTATATCTTGGGACCAAAGAAATGGATATCAATGTTATTGTATTTCAAACAATGGGCTTGATGACAGGCTTTTGTTATACACTGATAGAGTTGGTGTGCTTCACAGAAGAGATTACCCAGAATATTTGTTTTATGATAGTATGATGCTCGGTTATTGTCCAAACATTTGGGACCTAAACTATGTATCAAGTGTAAGTGTCTATACAATTTATAACGTTGACCAGACAAATTTGGAAAAATCTTATGGGCAATGCGTATATGCCAAAAAAGAAATTTCAGAAGTTACCAATATCAGTGTTAAATATGGGACTAGACCATGTTTTTGGCACGGAAAAGAGTCCCAAAACGGATATATATGTGTCGATACAGGTATGCATATGATGCGGACGTCTTGTAGAAATTATAGTTCAATACACACAACAACTAATGAATACTGCATAATACATGCTACATCGGACTTGTATCAAGCGCAATCACATTGTGTTAGCCTATATGGAAGATTAGTTGATGTAATACCCGAAGAACTGACACAACACATGCAAACAAATGTAACTTATTGGACTGGGTTATTCCGAGAATTCAAGATAACACCCTCGTCATTTGAAATATCCGAGGAAGATGTTTGCTTATCAGTTAGAAAAATCAAAACAGAGTTAGTCTTGGAACCAGCTCAGTGTTCTGATGTAAAATTAAAGATATGTCAAAGTGAAAACAAATCAAGTGAGTTTTTGGACGACCATACTGTCACGTTTGCGCTAGCTTCTGTTTTAACAGTTAACAATAATAAAACCACAAACGCAAATGAAACGTTTGAAATACATTTTAAAATTTCTGTTACATTGATTGGTGCGTTACTTCTGATAATTGTTTGTTTGGTAATTTTTCTATACAGAAAAACACGTAAAACCAGTCATGTCCACACCAAGATCACATTTGAGAAAGGTACAACAACAACAAGTTCAAATGACTTTCTAGCTGGCGATTCAAAGTATTATGCATTAGAAACGGAAAGTCAGGATTATATTCATTATTATTCAAGTTCTGATCCAACGGCAACAGGAACTGACAGTGGTACAAGCAAATATGAGCTTTCGCACGATTGTGGTGTTGAACAGTTCAATCCCAAATGTCTTAGCAACTCAAGTTACCAAGATGTTGGCCATAACGTCAACAGTAATTTATTACAGGATAGAATCAAGTATGTATCAACAAAAGTGTCTTCATCAAATTACAACATGTATGAAGAAATAAGTGAACAAATAGAGCAATATGATGCAGAATCAGAGGTGTGATAAAATCATATAGAAGCTAAATTTAACTCATTCTAAAGGCACCATTAATGGTGTTAAAATATTGTGTTTGGAAAACTTCTGAAAGAAAAAAAGTTTTGCAGGTGAAATATACCTTACTGATTTTATTCCAGGTGCTCTGATCTTAGTAAAGTCATTGTGTAATCACCTATCTTGATTTTCAATTCCTTTAGCTTCTTATGTTTTATTTATGGATTGAATCGATATTTGATGCTATTCGTTTAGGTATGAAAAAGAGTTGGGTTGTTTAAAGTGTGTTATGCCAACTGTTTTTCATACCCAATCCTTATATTAACACAGATGAATAACCTCATTAATACTGAAATGATGAGAAGATTCGTGATATTACGGCTTTTTTTGGATGCTGGAACAGCCACGTTGACAGCAAAGCGAACGACAGCACGATTTTTCGCAGCAATGCGTAGCAAAACGTGCCTGCTCGTCGACGTCACACGTCAAAAATTGTGCACAGTCTGATAGAGCATAGCTGAATAAGGCTTCATCGTAGAAGATGAAGTGTAAATATACGTTTGTGTGCTTTTGCATGCAACACTGTCGAGTTGGTGGACGGGTTGCCGATAATTCACTATGACAAATTGAACGTGTTTGTTCATATGAGAAGCTGTTGGGGGCAAGTATGAAGTTGGTGTGCACCCTAGAACCTGGTTTAAACCCTAGCAGGCAAATCGTATTGTTACTGATCATTCTCAGGCGGCAACCCCTCAGGTTCTCTTTTTTCATTTATTTTTGTTGTGTCTTACTTGAAAATGGTCATTTTATAAACAGAAATCTATGCTGCTCTATTTTTCCCTTTTCTTTTGGGCTTTGTGTGGAGACTGTTTTCTGAATGTAGCTATTCGTAGTACGTATGTTTCATTTTCGCCACATTTCAAATGGGAACATTATTAATAGTCGTCGAACAAGATCGAATGGGTTTCATTGAACCTGTTCATTATGTAAAATGTAAATTGTTCCGAGTTGAGCTCTGTCCAAAAGCTATGATCCATCCCAAATAATGGTGTGCCTATGACGTTGAATATAAAACCATGGCAGACAGTCTGAATCAAATATTGACATATTGTTTTGTAAATAAGACACACGGTTGAAAGATGAGTTCGTTGATGTCTTTGTCAAATATTGACATATTTCAGCGTAAATTAGAAACAATGTTAACTTTACTGATCAATTTTTTGGGTCTGTCAAATATTGACGTATTTCAACGTAAATTAGAAACAATATTAAATGATTAGTTTGTTAGCTCTGTCGAATATTGACATATTTCAGTGTAAATTAGAAACAATGTTTAATGATCAGTTTGTTGCTTCTGTCAAATATCGACATTTTTCCGTGTAAATTAAACAATGTTAAATGATCTGTTTGTTGCCTCTGTCAAATATTGACATATTTCGGTGTAAATAAGAAACAATGTTTAATGATCAATTAGTTGATGTCTGCCAAATATTGACATATTTCGGTGTAAATAAGAAACAATGTTTTAGTGATCAGTTTGTTGTTGTCTTTGTAAAAAAAACTGCCGTATTTTAGTGTTAAAAAGAAACAATGTTCAAATATCAGTGTTGACAGTGTCAAATGTTGACATATTTCATTGTAAAATATTTACTATTAAGAAACAATGTTAAGCAGTTTGCTGTTGTCGCTATCAAAAATTGAGTTATTTAAGTGAAAATTAGAAACATAAATATTAACATATTTAAGCGCAAGTCAAAAATAATGTTAAATGATAAGTTTGCTGTTTTCTCTGTAAAAAAACTTATATATTTCAGTGAAAATTAGAATAACAGTTAAATGATTGTAGAAACAATAATAAACGCTCGTAAATTTAGCTAGCCTTAACGTTCACCTTAATCGTAACCGTAAAATCATATGCCACATTACGAATGTATCAGTCGCCCTTTGGGATGGTGACTGAAGTTCAATTTTAAAACCAGCAATTATTAATAGGTAACAATTTCCATTTACATATGATTAGTAATAACACGGATTGTTATAATTATTTCAAGACAATATTAAATGAAAGTCCTTAGTTGGAAGCTTCCGGTTGATCATGTTAACAATTAAGGGAATGACAATTTTAGATCAAAGTGTTACTATTGTTGCTATATAACATTTTTTACGTAATACCAGATAAGATTAATCACCGTTTAAGGAAAATTAATATAAAGAAAACAACATGAAAAGAAAATTCACAGCTTCCCTACTGAATATGTTCGAACGCAAGTGTGAGCAGCTAAAGTTTAGATAAAGATCCATGTTAAAAATGAGCAAACAAAAACGCGATATGATTGAAGTAACTAAATGCGCTCTCCTCAACTTTGGATTCCACATACAAATGAAGGTCCTAAGAAACGTGTTCAATGCCTTTTCAAGATAAACCAAATAGATTAAATAATCTGACCTAAATTGAATCACAGCGATTTTTTTCGCATGAAGACCTAATTTTTTAGGTGCGAATCCAGAGGGGTAGGTTGGGTTGCTCGAACCACCTTATTAAGAAAAAATGTTTATTTTCATGGAGATTTCGGTCAAAATGTTGGAAATTATCGCGTAACATCCCTAAGACTCTCTCCCCCACAAACGAACCACCTTTCTGGATAGCTTGCATCTGACGCTGCTTTTAACCCTTTCCTCCATATATACGCATTTTTCCGCATGTGCTACCAGTGTAGATCCAGATCAGCCGACACATCCGTCCCGTCTGATCAGGATCTGCACTGGTCGCATTTTGGTCAGAAATAACCAATTAGTAACAAATCAAAAAGCGAACAATTTAGATCCTTATCAGATGGCATGAATGTGGACTGGAATTCCACTGTTCGGCCACGCAATAAAGGTGTATCCATGGAGGAAAGGGTTCATCCTTCTTCCACGGTATTCTCAAGATAAATATCTCACTAGTAACTAGTTCGTTTCTATCAACATTTAGGCAAACCTGTAAGGGCAAGTGTGTTATTGGTTGTTTTGCCACTGACCGTTCCTTTGCGAAACCCTCGAGGTTCGTTTTTCGTTGTTTGTGGTGTCAGTTAATTATTTTTAATCCATGCTCTCTTTTCCCTTTTCCGGCTATTTGGGGAGGCTGTATTCTAAGTGTGGCTATTCCCGATATGCATGTTTCACTTTTTTGAAACTGTTTTCCTCTCCATTTCTGAAAACATGTCACAAACATATCGATTTCTTAGGTTTATGAGGCCCCAAAATTTAATGCAACAATAAGCAACTTAAGTTATAATGTTGTTATTGTTCCAGACGATTATTACTCTCTGACGGGCGAAACATGACTCAGTGATCTGGCAAAAATAAAGCTGCACACAGACCTGCTGCTGTAAGAACCTTAAGCACAAGAAACATTTGATTGTTGAACCTGAAATAAGGCTTTATAGCTGACCGATCACAAAACAGAGATTTTAGACTAGTCTCCGATCTTGTTATAATTTCTGGTGCCCTGCACTTAATAGTAAACTCCTGGTACTGCAAGGCCCGCTGTGAAATTCTACAAAAACACCTCGGATCTTTGAAAATACACTAAATCTTGAGAGTGTTTAACTTCTAAATATTGCTATAAGCCTGTCGGTCATATTGTTACCGGTGATCTTAAGGTAATCAAAGACTCCAGAATTCGTGGTTTAATTTCTTAGATCCCAAATATAGAATTCCATCCAAAATTAATTTAAATCCATGCCGTGCAGAAATTGCTGTCTTTAAACTTATTTTGCAATAAATGGTGCAAAAGAGAACATGCTGAGCCTAATGCACTTTCTAACTGGAAAGAAACATAATTGACACTAGTATATCATTTTATGAAAGAAACGTTGCTTTATTACCACATCGACCTCGTTTTAACTTTCGTCATTTGAAAAAAAAAGGAATTCAAGATTCAGAATCACTACTGCAACAAGGTATTTCACAGCCGTTTTTTTATGAAGATTTTATTTACAAACTTAAGAAGATAAAAGACCGCAATGTTAATTTCTCCCGGTTTTATTCGTAAACACCATCTGTAAATTTAAAAAGAAAAGTTACCAACATGATATGTTACAGCGCTCTGCAGGCTTGGTGACTAACCCATCTACAGTTGATCATTTTGCTTACCTCTTTGGTTGCACGACGGTGGCAGGGGTTTAAAAGATTATGAAGGTTTATGGAGAAATCTTTTCTTAAAAGCTTGATTAGTTTCTTTTATCCCTGTCATCGTGTTCTTTCTGATTTTACTCCAGGAGCTGTGGTCTCGGTAAGATCATTGAGTACCTACCCTCTGGCTTTACAATGCTATTAGCTTCTTATGTTGTATATGTTTGTGTGCTTTTGCATGCAACATTGTTGAGCCGATGGGTGGGTTGGAGTTATTTCACCAAGACAACGTGTACTTGTTTTGTGATACGAGAACCTGTTGGGGGCAAGTGTGAGGTTGGTGCACCCTTGAACCTGGTTTAAACCCCCAGTGGCAATTTGTTTTGCAACTGACCGTTGCAAGGCGGTATCCCCAAGGGTTCTCTTCTTCGTTAATTGTTTGTGGCGTCCTATTTGAAGTGACATTCTTATAAAAGACATGCTCTCTCTGTCTTCCTCTCTTCTTTTTCGCTGCGTGGGGAGGCTGTGTTTTGTGAGTGTGGCGATTCCTGATATGCATATATTACATTTTTTATAACAGATTTGTATTTAACGCCTGCTGATAAGGCTTCTAATAATGTAATTATAGTGTGACGGATACACAATATTAATATTAAAACTGAAGAACTAAACAGCACTAATACTTATATACTGACTTCTTTATCTGAGAGTGATATTCTTACTGGCACACTCTACAAATTACAAAATTTAGATTATCAGTATTGAGCCTAAACACGAACAACGCACCTACTATGTATTTGTTGCCTAAAATGCATAGAACACGTTATTGAGCAAGATTTATAACAAACTCTATTGCATGATTTATAGCAAACTCTAGTTCTTGCACAACTACTAAATTATCTAATTATCCGTGCTCTTAACATCTTGTCTTACAGCTATAAAAGAACATGTAATTAGGTATTGCGATAAGGTTTTTGAAACTACTCGCAAAAATTTATTTTGGTCGATTTAAAATTCAAATGACGTTTTAAAGAAGCTTAAATCAAATAATTTTCTTAACTTGTTCAGAGCTAGCCAGAAATCACATACAACAGCACAATCTGAGAAATGCAAGTCTCGTTTTGCTCGTGCGGGGTTTTGTTGACATTGTCTGTAGGAAAAAAGTAAATATTTACGGTAATTCATTTCGTCAAACATATAATAAACGAGCAGAAATATTGGCAACAATCTCCTGCTCACGAAAACCGATTGTCATTTTAAACTGATCGAAATGTAAAGAGAACATTTCCCTTTCGATTCTATAAAACAGACAGTACCCGAATATATAACGCTAATGTTTAACACGGTGAGACAGCTTTAAACATCTACATGAGCAATATCAGATAGTACAATATCTTTATGTTGACCTACATTCCATAAGAAAAATATGAATAGTTTTGTTATAATGACGTCACTCTCAAATTATTGATAACGATTAGTTCTTGTCGCAATGTGATAAAAATACATGTATCTTTGATAAGATATTGCATTTGCTCGTGATCGTTGTTGCAAAGTAACAATATAAAATAAAACAGAATTTAGAGGAAAGAGAAATGGAAATCGATGCAACAAGTACAAAAACTGAAAGGTAAGTTTGTTTAATTGATGAGTCAAACGTGTAACAGAACGAACAAAAAAAAATAACGAAGATGATCATGATCATGATCATGATCATGATGGTGATGAGATGTTTTTGATGATGATGATGATGTGATTTTGACGACGGAAAAATAGTTGCAAAACAGACGAAGATACTGTTGTTGCTGCTGATGATAATGATGATGATTATATTAATGACGATGATGACGAGATTTATGATGAGGGATGTGATGGTTGTGGCGGTGGCGGTAATATGGGGATTTTGATGAGAATGAATTCATTGCATTTTAATAAATTGTCATATTCATATAATAATAATATGATTCACTATAATGAATTCTGATCAAAAAGAAAATATTTATTGCCCCTATGCGCTATAAATGTTTTATTTGCTTCACTATGACTTTAATAAAAACACATAATTTTTATCTTAGAGATGAATGGAGGGATAAAATGACAGCACCTGAGTGTTTGAAATATCTTTGTCTTTCGGAAGAACTGTCGGACGTTCACTTTACGTTTGGTTCTCATCCTAACGAAAAACTCCCGGCACACAGGTTTGTTTTGAGCATGCGCAGTACGGTATTCCATGCTATGTTCTACGGATTAATGGCGGAGAGTGGTAATACAATCAAAGTGGAAGATATAGAGCCAGACACAATGAAGGAAATACTCCGGTAAAAGACTAAAACTTCTTGCCAATCCTGAGCCCAAGATCATAAAACTGTTATTGGAGACCAGTCTCAAAACTCAAGCATCTGTTTTGCTGTCGCCATTTCAGCCAATCCGTTGCTTGAGATTTTAGGCTTGTCTTCAGTTTTTTTTATGATCTTGGGTTTTGCTTATCACAACCTTACAAACTAAAGTTCGATCATGCTACCATTTCTAGTTCGTCTGCCTTTAATATTTTTTATCTTTTGAGCCAGTCACCTTTAAATTATTACTCCGCAATTCTGTCTATTTTTCGGGACTTCATCGTTTTAACTGGTTTAAACCATCCTTTAGCCAGTTCATTTTCAATTCCGCTTACATCGTTGGTTAGTTAATTTTGTCTGTAGCGTTTGCATTCATTAACGCACGCAGTCTTAAACGTTTTATTCACAATTATAATGCAACGATCCTATGCACAGATGCTGATTCAATATCCTGAGAAAATTCACTGCTTCAAGGTAATAAAACTCCTGACACAGCCCTATCCGTTTAAAAAGAAAACAATCAACTGCATGTACCAGTATTGTTTCCACAAACTCAAAATTTTCTATGAATACGCTGGAACCAGCACTCTTAACCTTCCCTAACGTACTTTATAGCGTTCTAGCGCAGCCTCAATCTCAATCTCAATCTAAAACCGGAGCAATAAGTTTTCTGCTGCCTACGTAAGCGCACTTATCACCAAACTAGCAATTTGCACGGTGTGAATATAATAAGTTATCACAAGCTTCTAACGGTGAATGATTCAAATCATACATAGGATGTTATTCCTCGCAATAGATGAAAAGGGAACTTTGAAAGTCATCGAACACGAGAAATATGAAAATATTGCAGGTTCAGTTTAATTGAGTCCGTTCATGGGCAGTAATGGAAATGCATATTACTGCACACGCCGCCTAGCCCCGGGTTGAGCGCAACTCAATATTTACACCAGTGAACAGAACAAATTTGATCCATCCCAAACAATGTTATACATATGGCAGTGAGCAAAGAACCTTCCCTGTGGTATTTTCAGATTAACACCATTTCATGATCAGCGGCTTATGGTCCCTCGAAATAACTGGGTTTTCCCTAAACGAGAAAACAAATGGCAAAACTAAAAAGAATATAAATTTAAGGTTATCTGAGAATATAAATTCTGCATACCACAGAGAACGCCAAAGGCAAAATATAAAATCCAGTAAGTACATCCTATGGGGTGATTTAATGAGCCATTTATCAGTAGTTGGTGGACCACACCCAATTTTGTGTAGAATTTGCAACAACTGTACAAACCTTTGAATACTTACATACCTAATTTCTGCATGTTTTCTTCCATTCGGTGCCAAATGCTAGTACCTGTTAAAGAGGCTGTGGTTTGAATGCAGACATTGCTATTTTCCAAAATGCAGTGGTGAGTAAAACAAACTAAAGGTTGGCATTTAATGCACAATGTCATCACAGCAATACGTAAGTTTAACGGTAAAGGTTTTGCAAAGACAGTTACTCCGACTGGAATTCTGACCAGCGATGAACAGGTGATGATATTTCACTATTTGGCGACAGATGAAACAGCAATGCAAGATAAAAGGTTTAATTTCGAACAGAGACAGCGATATATAAAAACGAAATTATACAATTATTCTCAAAGAGCATATTGGACTAACTAATGAATTGGAATAAAAACTAATATACCAAGTGTAGCATACATGAAATAATGAATGGAAATAATAATGATAATAATAATAATAATAATAATAATAATGCACACTCGACACTGATGACGTGTTGTTGTTGTTTTTTTCGACAAATTATGAAAGCTGAATTAAAAAATCACTTTTGAAAAAAATCGAGAACATACAGGCTAAGTTTTTCATTAAGTCCAAATTGAACGTCCGCCCCCGGACATTGAATCACTGACCACTTGTTTTAGTAGCGTTGAAATCACTTGCAGGGCGATGCCAACTTTTTAAGCGGCAAGTTTTGTGATTGCAGTACTGTAGTTTATCTACTCCTGGCATACAAAATCGAACTGAAAATATAAAAGGCAATACCAGCAAAATGATTGTTGGGACTTCGTGCATATGATGAAGGTGAATATTAATAATATTTGTTTTTAACTATTAAACTATAATAATAAACGGATGACGATGAGCAAGAGTCCAATTCATTCGAACATTTAGTTTTAATCTACTGTTACTGTAAATAATAATTAAAAATGTAGTCACTGTGGTATTTTTCCTATAACAAAAAATATATCTTATTAGTGTTTGAATCTATAAGATCAAGTTTAAAACCAAGTTTATATCATGTTGGAGATCATTATGTACTCATTGATAAACATGATAAATTTTCACGATAAATAAAATGTTAATCGAAATAAAAATGTGATTTAATGCACAAAAGCTGTTGTCTTAATTTTAATGTTGCTGACATTTTAATTGAAGTCAGATCTATGTTTTATATTATACATTATTGCGACCCTATTAAACAATATGTTTGATATTTTCTTAGTACACTTACACATATGTATATATATATGACAACACTAAGCCAGCTAATTATGCAGGTTTTAGTGTAGTTAATGTGTGATCATACTATAACAGACTTCTTCCTTGATTTTGCCAGTTAAATGGTTTTTTTATAAATTGTTTCCAAGCGGTATTTTCCGATTACCTGGTGAAAAGAAGTAATCGGCTAATAAAAAGGGAGACAAATCAGACCAAGCAGAAAATCGAAATGTAACATAGATAAATATACAATGCCAAGAAGAATGTAAAGAGAATCATGAGGTGTTTACATACATACGTACACTTTGGCTTTAGAAGTCAATGGAGTATAGCTGACTGTTTTTTCAGTTTTGCATAGCATCATTAAACAAGTTATAACAAACAGATCCTCACTATTTTGTTGTTATGTATACTATGAAAATGTATTTGAAACTGTAAACAGGGAGGCGTTGTAGTCTAAATTATAAGAATTGGTTTAAGCTCAAAAATGCTAAAATTTCTTAAGGCAATTTACCCAAATTTGTCTGCATGTGTAAACAGTTTTCGGATTGAAAACAATCTTAAACTCGTTCATCGATCCTTTCAAATTTCCCCATATCTTCGATGAGTTAAAGCGATATACTCTCGACCTTTTGTTTCGAGCGTTTTGGATTGTTTGCGAAAAAGTAATGACGCATTATAGTTCCGTTATGTCCAATATTTTTTAAGCTGAGTGCAACATTTTTTTCAATGATACCTGTAAGCATGTCTTAAGAATCAAAGTCGACAAAGAGAAAATTTGATTTTTTATAATCGCAAAACGTCGAGTTTTTAATAGACCAATATAGATTTTGCCAGTGGTTTCCAATACCTTTTTACAACAACTAATTATATAGCCTGAGACAAGATTTTGAAAGCACGAATAATAAAGTAGTTGTTTAAGAGCTAAAGTTGGTGGTAAATCTTTAAAATATTTCTTGGTCATGCTAATTTAAAAAAAATAATGTAAGCATAACACAAAAGCCTGCGTGTGTCATGCGAAGATCCCTACCAAATAATATCCGATTTAGTATTAAGACATATTCCACATTTCCTTGTGTTTTTAATCTTTGACTCATTGATCAAAATGAAACTTTTTCAATTTCCCGTTTAATAATTGGTGTCGTGACTATCGATAAAACAATGTCATTATATTTATATTTTTCTTGTATTAAACGACATTTAAAGCTGGTGATGCATCAGAAACAAAATGGAGCATATCAATTTTTTTTATTTGTTCTATGATATCGGTATGGATTCAATGGAGTCAGAGGTTCCATGGAGTATTATTAAGTAGTATTCATGTAAACAAGAGTTCTGCACAAGAACAATGTAAAAACTATGGCGGATTGTTGTCTTATGAGACATTTCTAACTGAAAACGTCAGCGATACCTTGAATGAAAATTATAAACAGATTGATGATGGTGCTTCCGCTTGGGTTTCAGAATTAGTGAATTATTCGCAGTTTGTTTCGTGGCATGGATGCTACTTTAACTATGCCCTAAGTAGAACTGACACTTTTCCAATGGTCGGGGAAAGTGTATCTTCGTGTTTCAATCCATGCAACAAATCAAATCGCTTATTATATATTGGTATATCTTGGAACAAAAGAAATGGATATACATGTTATTGTATTTCAAGCGATGGATTGGATGGGAAACGTTTCTTAAATACAGCTGGTGTAAAAGCGCTTTACAAAAGAGCTTACCCAGGAAATTTGTTAAATGGAAGGATGGTGCTTTTTAGGTGTCCAATCTTGCGATACAAAAACTATACATCAAGTCTTAGAATAAGTGTCTATACAATTTATGGCATTGATCAGACACCTTTAATCACAACATATGGGCAATGCGTATATGCCAACAAAGTTATTTCAGGAGAAACAAATTTCCGTATTGAATATGGTACTAGATCATGTTTTTCACATGGGAATGGGGTCCAAAACGGATATATATGTGTCGGTAATTACACTGCGTCTTGTATAAAGTCGAACTCAATACAAAAGAATCACTGCATAATACATTCTACATCGGACTGGTATAAAGCTCAAAAACATTGTATAAGCATGAATGGAAAATTAGTCGAGGTAATAACCGAAGATGTAGAACAACTGATGGCAGTAAATGTAACTTATTGGACTGGGTTATTCAGAGAATTCAAGATTATACCCTCCTCAGTTGTGTTATCCGAGGAAGACGTTTGTTTATCAGTTAGAAAGGTTACAACTAAGTTTGTCTTAGAACCAACTAAATGTTCAGATGTCAAATTGAAGATTTGTCAAAATGGAACTATTTCTAGTGTGCTTTTAAATGACAATGCTGTTACGTTTGAAACAGATAAAAATAGCAAAAGCTCAAACGTAATTGACACGTTTGAAAGAAATTTAACAATTTCTCTTACATTTAATGGTGTGTTTCTTTTGGCTGTTGTTTGTTTGGCTTTAGTTCTCTACCGAATAAGACGTAAAACGAGTTCAACTCTTTACAGTCTCAAATGTGAAAAAGCTACAACAACTACAAAATCAAATGACACTCTTGCGGATGATTCAGTGCTTTATGGAGTAGACAATAATGAATATCACGATGATTCACATTATTATTCATGTCCTGAAAAAACAGCAACGGAAACTGGTCGTCATGCAAACAATTATGATCATTCGCACGATTCTGGTGCTAAACAATACGATCACATCTGTTTACGAAATGCAAGCAACCAAAACGTTGGACAAAGCGACAGCATTAATGTTTCAGACTACAGTCATATAAATGCAAAACACGGTGGTCATGGCGACAACATTAATGTTTCAGACTACAGTCACATAAATGCACTAGCCAAAGTGACTGCGTCTAATCAAACTGTGTATGAAGAAATAAAAGTACAAACATTAGATAGGAAGACTGAAACAGCGGTGTGATTAAAGCTAAATGTAGCCAACGTAAATTTTCTATTGAACACGAGACAAATTGAAATAAAATGTGATTGAAAATATTCTGAAACATGTCCTGCTTGAATGTATAGTTTACTTTAACTAAACAACAAATCAAACGGGAAATTTGCAAGTCGTCTTACGTTATTCTTTAGATTTGATGTCGCCCTTTAATTGTCATTGATAAAGTACGTATCAATGTCCTGATTGTCTAGATCTGAGCTGAGCACAGCTCCATACAAAGTTGATCCATTCCAAACGATGGTATGCATATGACGGGGAACATGGAATCTTGAAAAGTAAATAGTTTGTGAAAAGATTTAATTGGATATTTTATACCATTTAAAATGTATTTAAAGTAGATTAGGGGACAAAAAGTTTTTGTCAAAATAAGGCGCGTTTCCATCTCTTCTCATTTCATTATTTCAGGATCTGTTTTATATTTCTAGCGTTTTATTTTTATTGACAGTGTCTACATGTTTTTTTATTCAACCATTTGATTTACTCATCAGATCATGTAGTTTTGGCTGCAAGGGCGTTCGAAATTTGTTAAAATTTGACTGTATATGTCGAAGTTAAGAAGTTCATTGCTTCAAAATTTGGAAACAAAAAGATGGAAGCATAAAAGTACGGCTTTTTGCAACTGCACATTATAACTTAATTCCAAGGCGCCAACACTGCGGGTTTTCATTTTCGTTATTTTTGTGGTGTCTATTTTTAAATTGAGAATTATGTAATTCATAAACTAAACTCTCTATGTAAATATCTGCCTTCATTAATGTTTTGTCTATTTATCGGTTACTATCACTGAATGTAATGATGAATGTTTTGATTTTACTTTAATGTGCACACTTTTCTCTATTAATTTATGTACGAGACTTTTGTTATAGCTTTTATATTATTCAAAATACCACAAATAAAATTAAATAAGCTTTAATCGGAATATGTCCAGCATATTTTTACAAAATATTAACAGAATACAACATCACGTAAAAACTATAAACACTTAAAATCATATAGTAAGCGCTAAATGACGTTAATTCACGGGCACAGCGTTAGCGAAGACGCGTATGTTCAAAGTTTGTTAAAAGAGACCCCATCACCGGAAGACTGATGCCGGGAACCTATCAATCGAACATAGCAGTCAAAGTCTCGCAAGTGGTTATGAGGCGATCAAAAAATTGGTCTCTTCTAGCTCGTACCGCCAAAAGAAACGCCCGTGGAATGCAGTACATACAGTATCGCGGTTCTTTAGCAATGGGCGTGTACCTGTAAAAATAATTCATTACAAATTTTTATTTGTTATAATATCTTTGCATGGTGGAAACAGTCTCAGTAGCTGTTTACTCAAGTGTAATTAAAATAAATAACTTAATAATTTATTCTTATTTGATAATTTTTCTATTCTTAATGATTCAAATACCAAACAAAAACATTTTTTGAAAAACAAATTTGTTAATAAATTATTAACATACCTTTACAAATGTACTTTGTTCGGCAATATCCGTCGCACGGTACCTCATCCAGTCAAGAATAGCTCGAAAAACGCCACAATAGTTAGACTTGTTTCCGCTTTAATTGCCTCCCGGTTTGACGTCACTGCCGTAACCCCGATTTTTTATGTTTTTCCTTACCCCAGGCCTATTTAATGGCTCTCATGCCTGTATGAAACCCACTGGTACCACTTAAAACTACAGCTCGGCTTACGGAAGTTTTCATTTGCGTCTGCTTTATTATATTAGCTTTTCAGGAGGTGATTTTAAATGATCATGACATAATTTTATAATAGCGCATTTCCGGGCGATCTGACGACGACATTTCTGACGTTTTCACATTGGTGATAGCTCTCTTAAATATTGACTGTTTTTAAAACGTCCGAATGACGTAAAATTTTGGCATGACATCGTTCGTATACCGCGCTTTGACGTTGCGAAATTTGGCTCGTTTTCCACTAGGAGTTTTGCTCATATTGACAGGTATTTGCTTTATAAAGTACAATGGCAATCGCGTGCGCGTGTTACCAAAGGTATTCAAATAGGCGACGCGCTTTTGAAACCGATTAAATATATGAATACTTTTGCTCAGTTTGTTACATTTGTGTTCTGATTAAATTTAGTATATAATTTATTGCGATTATGTTTCAAATTAAGATGCAATGACAAAAGTCTACGTTATTTTTGATCATCCCTCGTATACATCTGCCATGTAATGACAAAGCACATTTTTATGTTTTTCTACTAATAAATTTTTAAATCATGAAGGATATTGCAGATTTTTTTAAATTTATGATTATCATACGCTAATAAATATAGAAACACTTTTTGATAGCAAAACTTTTTGTTTGTTACTTTTTCTGTCAAATATTGACATCAGTTTTAGAAAAGAAATCATGTTAAATTATCAGTTTGTTGTTATTTCTGCCAATATTGATTCAGAAGTATGTATTAAATAACGTTAGTAAAAACAAGTGATTTTTTTATCATGTAGCTATTGTTAAGGTTTCCGCTTTCAAATTGTCATTTCTACAAGTCACAAGATTCTGGCTTACTGAGAACTAAATATTAAAGTGTTATAATTGTTGCTTTAACAATATTTTCCGAGATCACGTGCATATACAGTTTAAAATAAATTTCATTATGAGAAAAAATAATAAAGCACGTGAATATTTATACCAGTGACATCCATACGAGCAAAATACAGATCCCTCACCTCACAAAGCAAATAATTGGAAAGAAAGAGAGTGCAAGTTACAATAAGATCAATGTCAAAAATGAGATGAGGAAACCCAAGAGTTCGCATTGATTAGAACAAAGGCACCGGGGTAAAAACCGCGTTGTATGATGCTTCAACTTTTCACTGCCCGGCTCTGTTCTCTATAACGAATATGTACAAGTTGCCTTCGTGAAGTAATTCAAACCCGCCAAGGTAATCGACAAATCGAGAATTGTTTGCTTGTTAAAACAAACAACGGTAGCTTAATTCTGTAAAAAGAACTTTTGTTGTTTGATTCTATATCTATATTGATTCTATATCAAAACAAATGCATTTCTTATTGTTTTATGTGTCATTGATATAATACATTACACGTTTTTGTCGTGTGTTTTGCTGTTTTAGGTAGGGGGACAAAACGCTAATTAACACGACCGTCAAGATCCCGAATAAGCAATACATTAAAGCGATGTTGAAAAGTACTCGACACGATATATAACTGCCAAACATATCCTTAATACTATACAAATAATAAATATCAAAGGAGACTTTATCACCGAGTGTCGTTCATTAACGTAGATATATGGCTATCGGATAGTCATGTCCACGAGATAAAATGATACTGTAACAATGTTTGTTTCCTCTTGATTGTGGCACTTAAATGGGTTGCTTCCTTGATAAAGTTAAAACGGAAAATTATAAAACTAACATTCGAAACCAGTCTCAAATCTATCTCAAAACTCCATTTCTGCCAATTAGATCCTTGAGATTTAAGACTTGTTTCCATTGTCAGTTTTATAACCTTGAGTTCTGTAGTTGAGTTTTGAAACAAAAAACTTCTTGTTTGTATGCGTCACAATTAATCATAGCTCAATTGTATCAGATGAAGTATCTGGAAAAGTTTCTTATGTTATTCATCTTTTACGCGTTGATCAAAGTGAAACTATTTAAATTCCTCGTTTAACAATTGGTGTCGTGACTATCCAGGAGACAATTGTAGCATTATCTTTTTTTTAACAATCGACTTTCAAAGCACCTTTTGTCATGTTTGTATCAGAATCAAAATGGAGCATATCAAATTTATTGTTTGTTCTATGATGTGGGTATGGCATCAATGGAGTCAGTGTTTCCATGGAATAGTATCAAGTGAAGTTCGTGTAAACAGGAGTTCTGCTCAACAGCAATGTAAAAAGTATGGCGGATTGTTGTCTTATGAGACATTTCTTAAAGAAAACACTAACAATTCATTGAATGAAAACTATCTACAGATTGAAGACAGTGATTCAGCTTGGGTTTCAGAGTTGGTGAGTTATTCGCAGTTTGTTTCTTGGCATGGGTGCTACCTGAAAGATGTCATACGTGATAGAATAAATAGTTTCACAATGTCCGGGAAAAGTGTATCTTCGTGTTTCAATCCATGCAACAAAACCCATAACTTGCTTTATATTGGTATATCGTGTGACAATATAAATGGATATCAATGTAATTGTATTTCAAAATATGGATTGAATGAAAATTTTGCCGTAGATACTTCTAATAGTATACATTTCACACGAGTTTACCAGGTAGATTTGTTTTATGGAAGTATGATAGTCGACATATGTCGTAACATTTGGGACAAATTACTAAAAATAAATGTATATAAACTTAACAACATGGAACAGATAAATTTTATCCAATCTTATGGACAATGCGTATATGCCAAAAAAGTCACTCAAGGAATAGCAAATTTCACAGAATACTAAGAGGTTATTAACCGGTGTTCAAGGGCCGGGAGGTGATATCGGCCCGGAAGAGCAATATTGGCCCGAGAGCTTTAGCTCGAGGGCCTATGTTGCTCTGCCGGGCCGATATCACCTCCCGGCCCTTGAACACCGGTTTATAACCATTTTATTACATGTGCCGGGCTGATATCAATGTCTGCCATGTTCATGCTCTTTATTTCATAAATTAACAGAGCACTCGTCTATTCGTTAATTAACTACGTCACGATGAATGCTTTCGCTAAGTACTACGTCATTTAGAGTTTAGTGACGTGATTAAAAGATTGTTATTTACATTTTCAAACTGTAACAGAGCTAGTTGCTGTCAGTTTATTTTTTAGTTTTATTTTGTTTTAAGTGATTATGTCTTCGGACGATTTGATAAAATTGTGCTGGATATGGGATTGTGAAAATGTGAATTCTGGAAGTGTTTTACAGCGGTATGGGTATGTAAAGGCTGTTATTTGTGAGTGTTTCATTCTCATAACGCTGCTGTGAGCTTCAATTCAACAAAAACATAATGTAGGAATATCTTGTTTCAAAGAATAATAGGCCTAGAGGAAATATGAAGGAACACGATTCTGGAAATATACAGTGCTTAATTGTCTTGGTTGTGCCCAGGTATGTACAATTTATCTCCACGTTTCTCTTGTCATTGTTATCGCTCTGAGAATATGTCTCATGTTAGCATGCATGTTCTTTCTTAAATATTCTACTATTTGTATCTTGCTCCAAAAAACGTGAATTGGACTCGATCGATTCAATCGTCGCCATCTTGAAATGTAAAAGTTAAATCCTGTATCAATGGTTACCACGTGCAAAAATTCGTGATACGGGATTTCTGCCCGCGATATCAGGTTTTCGGCCCGCGATATCAGGTTTTCGGCCCGCCCTTTATCATGCAAAGTACCCGGGCATTTTGGTCATTATTTGTTACTATTTATAGTAACACATGTAATACGGTACTTTATTACATGTGTTACTATAAATAGTAACAAATAATGACCAAAATGCCCGGGTACTTTGCACGATAAAGGGCAGGCCGAAAACCTGATATCGCGGGCCGAAAACCCGATATCGCGGGCAGAAATCCCGTATCACGAATTATGGCACGTGGTTACCATTGATAAAGGATTAAACTTTTAAAATTCAAGATGGCGACGATTGTATCGATCGAGTCCCATTCAAGTCTTTTGGAGCTAGATGCAAGAAGTAGCGTATTAAAAATAGAAGTTGCTTGCTCTAACATGAGACATATTTCTAAGAGCGACAAAATGACAAGAGAAACATGGAGAAATTGTACATACCTGGGGACAACCAAGAACAAAAAGCACTGTATTTCCAGAATCATGTTCCTTCATATTTTCTCTAGGCATAGGCCTATAATTCTTTAAAACAAGACATGATTCATTGTGTTTTTGTTGAATTGAAGCTCCCAGCAGCGTTATGAGAATGAAACACTCACAAATAACAGCCTTTACATACCCATACCGCTGTAAAATACTTCCAGAACTCAAATTTTCCCAATCTCATATCGAGCACAATTTTATCAAATCGTCCGAAGACATAATCACTTAAAACCAAATAAAACTAAAAAATCAACTGACAGCAACTTCCTCTGTTACAGTTTGAAAATGTAAACAATCTTTAATTACGTCACAAAACTCTAAATGACGTAGTAGCGAAAGCATTCATCGTGACGTAGTTAATTAACGAATAGACAAGTGCTCAGTTAATTTTTGAATTAAAGAGCATTAAAATGGCAGACTTTGATATCAGCCCGGCACATGTAATAAAAAGGTTATAAACCGGTGTTCAAGGGCCGGGAGGTGATATCGGCCCGGCAGAGCAACATAGGCCCTCGAGCTAAAGCTCTCGGGCCAATATTGCTCTTCCGGGCCGATATCACCTCCCGGCCCTTGAACACCGGTTAATAACCTCTTAATATCATGTTTTTCACACGAAAAAGTGTTCCAAAACGGATATATATATATGTTGAGCCAGCATTGCACGAGTTGATGACTGCGTTTTGTGATAATTATATTTTGATAAAAAAGACATACTGCATAATTCATGCTTCCTCGGACTGGTATCGAGCTCAATCACATTGTATTAGTATAAATGGAAAATTAGTTGATGTAATACCCAAAGAATTGACACTATACATGCAAACAAATGTAACTTATTGGACTGGGTTATTCCGAGAATTCAAGATAACACCCTCGCCATTTGAAATATCCGAATAAGATGTTTGCTTATCAGTTAGAAATGTAGCAGCTGAGTTTGTCCTGGAACCAGCTCAATGTTCTGATGTAAAATTGAAGCTCTGACGAAGTGAAAACATTTCTGGTAGGATTTTGGATGACCATGATATAACTCATAACAACAACAAAAGCTCAAACGTAAATGAAACGTTTGAAGTACATTTTAAAATTTCTCTTATATTGATTTCTGCGTTACTTCTGATAATTGTTTGTTTGGTAATTGTTCTATACAGAAGAACACGTACAACGATTCCAATTATTAACAAGATCACATTTGAAAAAGGTACAACAACTACAAGGTCGATTGATTCTCTGGCGGCCGATTCAAAGTATGATGCAATAGAAACTGAACGTCAGGATGATTTCCATTATTATTCATGTCCTGATAAAACAGCAACAGAAACTGGCAGTGGTACAAGCAAAGATGAGCATGATTCTGGTGTTGAACAGTTCAATCGAAGTTATCAAAATGTTGGCAATAAAGTCAACATTAATTTATCACAGGACAGAATCAAATATGTATCAACAAAAGAGCTTGCATCAAATTACAATATGTATGAAGAAATAAGTGAACAAAAAGAACAATGTGATGCAGAATCAGAGGTGTGATAAAATCGTAAAGTACGCGTAGCTAAATTTAATGCCTTCTAAAGGCTCCATAAAATGTGAATTAATATTTATTTGGGAATAACGTTATTCTAAACGGAGAAAACTAGCTTTAAATTTTCTTGGAGGTGAAATATACCTTACTAATTTGACTCTAGGAACTCTGATTTCACTAAAGTCATTGAGTAACCGCCTACTTGGTTTTACAATTCCATTAGCTTGTTATGATTTATTTTAGGATTGAATTAATATTTGATGGTTTTCGTTTGGGTATGGAAAAACAGTTGGGTTGTTAAAAGTGTGCGATGCCAACTGTTTTTCATACCCAATCCTTATATTAACAAACATAAATTATCTCATTTGTAATGAAATTTTGAGAAGAATTCGTGATATTACGGCTTTTAAATGTCTGTTCGAACAGCCACGTTGACAACAAAGCGAATGACAGCAAGATTTTCGGAGTAATCAGAAGCAAAACGAGCGGTCTCGTCAACGTCAGACGTCAAAAATTTGTACACAGTCTGATATAGCATAGCTGAATAAGACTTCATCGTAGAAGATGAAGTGCAGATATGAGTTTGTGCTTTTGCATGCAACATTGTTGAGCGGTGGCTGGGTTGCAGATAATTTATTAACACTAAGACAACTTGAATGGGTTTGTTCATATGAGAACCTGTTGGGGCAAGTATGAGGTTGGTGTGCACCCTAGAACCTGGTGTTCACCCCCGCAGGCAAATTTTTTTTTGTTTTTTGCCATTGACCATTCTCAGGCGGTAACCCCTCAGCTTCTCATTTTCATTATTTTTTTGTCATTTTATAAACAGAAAACTATTATCTATTTACTCTGTTCTTTTGGGTTTTGTGTGGAGACTCTGTTTTCTGAATGTGGCTATTCCTGGTACGTATGTTTCATTTTTTTTCACAGCATTTCAAATGGGAACATAATTAATAACGTTAGCCGTCGAACAAGATCGAATGGGTTTCATTGAACCTGTTAATTTACAGAAATGTAAAATGTTCCGTGTTGAGCTCTGTCCAAAAGCTATGATCTGTCCCAAATAATGGTGTGCCTATGACGGTGAACATAACACCATGGCAGACTATTACTGACATATTGTTTTGTAAATAAGACACAAGGTTGAAAGATGAGTTCGTTGATGTCTCTGTCAAATATTGACATATTTCAGTGTAAATTAGAAACAATGTTAAATGATCTGTTTGTTGCCTCTGTCAAATATTGACATTTTTCGGTGTTAATAAGAAACAATGTTTAATGATCAGTTTGTTGATGTCTGTCAAATATTAACATATTTCAGTGTAAATAAGAAACAGTGTTTTAGTGATCAGTTTGTTGTTGTCTTCTTAAAAAAAACTGCCGCATTTTAGTGTTAAAAAGAAAGAATGTTAAAATATCAGTGTTGACTCGGTCAAATGTTGACATATTTTATTGTAAACTATTAACTATTAAGAAACAATGTTCAGTCGTTTGTTGTTGTCGCTATCAAAAATTGAGTTATTTAAGTGTAAATTAGAAACATAAATATTAACATATTTAAGCGCAAGCCAGAAATAATGTTAAATGATAAGTTTGTTGTTTTCTCTGTAAAAAACTTACATATTTCCGTAAAAATTAGAATAAAAGTTAAATGATTGTAGAAACAATAATAAACGCTCGTAAATTTAGCTAGCCTTAACGTTTACAATAATCTTAACCGTAAAATCATGTGTCACATTATGTGTAAACCAGGGCAGGGTTCAAACCACTTGTCGATTTTTAGTTTATTTACCAATTCACGAAATAGACAAGATAAAAAAATCACAGAACTGCAACCGAATCAAATAGATTAGCTTCAGCAATTCACATGTATTTGTAATATTCTTAAAATAATAATAAATTCTTACCAGGATCTGTGGTAATAATTTCCTCAGTAATTAATTAAACCAAAAAATAATTTGGTAATACTTCGGAAATAATATATATTACTTTAACAGATAAACTGTAAGGTTGATATATTTTCCACAAAGGTAAGAGCCTGGGTGCCGGGAAAAAAAGCTGGACAAGAGAAATGAAAAGGGTTTCGCGGGGTTTGGGAATTCATGCGTATTACTGTGAAATCGCTCACCAACCACTCACTCACTGAACCACACAATACAAGATACGTCACTGCCTACCTGGAATACAGTTAGGCAATTGAATACATGTATACACATACACGGCGAGTAGACGATCACCAACATTGATGTTAGACGCAAGCTAGCATAAAATATTGCCTGGGTTACATATAAATGCATCAGTCGCCCTTTGGGATGGTGAGTTCAATTTAAAACCAGCTATTAATTATTAATCACGTACTAATATGTAAATATTTCCATTTACATATGATTAGTACAACAGTAATAACACAGAAAGTGTTATATTGTTGCAAGACAATATTGAATGAAAGTCCTTAGTTGGAAGCTTCTGGTTGATCATTTTTATAAATCAATGGGATGACAATTCGAGATCAAAGTGTTACCATTGTTTCAATATAACAATATTTTCCGTAAACTTATAGTAAGGACAAGCGTGTGGTTGTTTTTGCAACCGACAGTCAAGGCGAAACCCTCGAGGTTGCTTTTTTGGTTGTTTCTAATGTCAGTTAATTATTTTTTAACCCAAGCAGTCTTTTCCCCTTTCCTTTTTGGCAATGTGGGGATGATGTGTTTTCTAAGTGCGGCTATTCCCGATATGCATGTTTCACTTTTTTGGAAACTGCTTTATTTTTCCTTTCTGAAAACATGCAACAAACATGTCGATTTCTAAGGTTTATGAGCCCCCAAATTTAATGCAACCATAATTATACAACTCAAGTTATTATGTTGTTACTGTTCAAGTCGTTGGTCGATCATTCATTATGGCGGGCGTAACATGACCTGCTGCAATAAGAACCATTAGCACAAGAATCATTTGCTTGTTGAACCTGAAAAAAGGCTTTCTGGCTGACCAATCATAAAACAGATTTTAGACTGGTCTCTAATTTTATTATAATTTCTGGTGCCCTGCACTAAATAGAAGATGTTTGGTACTGCAAGACCAGCCATGCAAAGTCTACAAAAACACCTCAAACATAAATGATAAAACAAAACATGTAAAACTTATACTTTAATCATCCATTTACATATGTAATGTATTTGATATTACAAACTGACATTTAATAGTGAAATAAACATATCAGCATTTCCAAAGAAGAAATACAACTAGAAATGTTCACAGGCTCTAGGCCCAAGATCATTAAACTAAAACTCGATACCAGTCTCAAATCTCAAGCATCTTTCAGCGATTCAAATGCATGAGATTTGAGACTGGTCTCCAATCTTTTTTTATGATCTTAATTTTGCCCTGTATAAAAGTAACAAACAGTTAGAATTTCCATCTCAAAAACATTTCATATAATTTTTTTATCCACATAACAATAAAACAATGACACAATATGTACACTTCATTTTTCTACAAATTGAATGTTTTTGCTAAAAGTATACCAACAATGCTCGGAATGCATTTAAACATTTCATTAAAACAGTTTAGTTGATCAAATGTATGTACAAATCCCATCACCTCTGTGAAAAATAAAAATAATAAAAACTATGCAATAACAAGAAATGAATTGATCTTTATAAAAATAGATGATAAAAGCATAGTTACAGATATTAGTAAAGGTCAACTTAATGTCAGGTCAGAAACATTGAAAGGTCAACTCAGGAACCTTGAAAATGACCTTGAAAGAAGGTCAGGACAGGAACCTTGACCATGACCTTGAAAGAAGTTAAGGTCACAAACCTTGCACATAACCTTGAAAGAAGATAAGGTCACAAACCTTGACATGACCTTGAAAGGTTAGGTCACGAACCTTACCTCTACCTTGAAAGAGCTACGATCCTTAGTAAGGAAGATAAAAATTCATCTGGGCTCAAGTATTTAGTAAAACAAACATATAACAAGGCTAAAACATCATTGTTTAGTCAAGAAGAGAACTGTGCTTTATAATATTTCCAATGAATTTCTTACAAAACTTCAAACAGGACAGTCTTATTGTTTTAAAGGGGAAAAATTGATGTGTAAAGAAAATTTTGATGACACCCTGTTTCTTAAATCCAAAACTTCTTGTGCTTTTACCCTTAACATGAAATATGCGTTATGCTTAATATAAACTCACATAAAATAAAATGTATTTTATTAAACTGCAGGGTCAAATCAATATTCACAAGACTGTATTTACCATTAACACTCGGTTATAAGACGTTTTTTTCCTTGGAAAATAGCCTTAAATGTCAGAGACCGGTGTCGCGTAATTTTCACACGCGTGGTAATATTACCACGCGTGTGATTATTACGCGGGTGCCGTAATATTCACACGGTTGATATACTGCGTGAGAATCACACTTGTGCATTCAGTTTTGTATCAAAATTCAATATATTGGTGTCAAATTAAAGCTTAAACATGTCCGCTTTTAATGGTATAAATGCAATTGATATTGCTAGTGCGTAGCTATTCTTTTATTTAGTTGAAAAACAGATAAAAATAAGAAAAATATATTATTTTCACACGGTTTATATGCGGCGTGAGAATCACACTAGGGCATAAAGTTTGTTGTTAAACATCGATTTGTTGGTGTCAAAATGAAGCTGTAACATGGCCGCTATCAACCACACATGTACTTTAAATATTGCAGGTGCGTAGCTATTTTTGTATTGTTAAAAACCTGTATATATTAGGAAAATATGTAATGCTGTTACAGTGAGATATAGTGTTATAACAAAAATGGTAGCAGTGGTAACTATATTAAATTCAAATCATCTTTTCTTATTTTGAATAGGATTTAAACATATCTCTAGAATACAAGTGTGTAGAAGAGGCTTATATTGATGAGTAATAACTTTATTTCTCTGGGCCGTACTATTCACACGGTTTACATACCGCGTGAGAATCAGACTAGTGCATTCAGTTTCGTATCAAACTTCGATATGTTGAAGTCAAATTGCAGCTTAAACATGTCCGCTTTTTATTTAATAAGTGCTCATTATATTACAAGTGCGTAGCTAATTTATTTAGTTGAAAAACTGCAAAAAATAAGGAAATATATTTTTTCACACGGTTTTAATACGGCGTGAGAATCACACTGTTGCATTTAGTTTGTTGTTAAACATCGATTTGTTGGTGTCAAAATGAAGCTTTAACAAGCCCGCTATCAACCATATATGCACTTTTAACATTTCAGGTGCGTAGCTATTTCTAATTGGTTCAAAAACGACCTTAATAAGGAAAATACGAACGTCGGTTACAGATAGTTAAAGTGTTATTACAGAAATGGAAGCAATGATAACTATATTGAATTACAAGCATCATTTCTTATTATTTTTAATAGGATTTAAACATATCTCGAGAATACAAGTGTGTATAAAGAAGCCTATACATTTGATGATTAATAACTTTATTTCTCTGGGCCGTAATTTTCACACGGTTATACCCCGTGAGAATCACACTAGTGCATGCAGTTTCGTATCAAAATTCGACATGTTGATGTCAAATTGACTCTTAAACATGTCCGCTTTTTATTTTATCAGTGCTCATTATATTGCAAGTGCGTAGCTATTCTTTTATTTAGTTGAAAAACTGCCGAAAATAACGAAATATATTATTTTCACACTGTTTAATACGGCGTGAGAATCACACTGTTGCATTTAGTTTGTTGTCAAAATGAAGCTTCAACAATCCCGCTATCATCCATGCATGCGCTTTTGACATTGTAGGAGCGAAGCTTTTTCTATTTTGTTAAAAAAACGGTCTTAATAAGGAAAATACGAACGTCGGTTACAGATAGTTGAAGTGTTATTACAGAAATGGTAGCAATGATAACTATATTGAATTTCAGTCGCCTTTTATTATTTTTTAATAGGATTTAAACATATCTGGAACATACACGTATGTTGAATAAGTCTATTTATGATGAGTAATAACTTTATATCTCTAGGCCGTAATATTCACACGGTTTACATACCCCGTGAGAATCACACTAGTGCATGCAGTTTCGTATCAAAATTCGATATGTTGATTTTAAATTGATGCTTAAACATGTCCGCTTTTTTATTGTATAAGTGCTCATTATATTGCAAGTGCGTAGCTATTCTTTTATTGAGTCAAAAATAAGGAAATATATTATATTCACACGGTTTTAATACAGCATGAGAATCACACTGTTGCATTAAGTTTGTTGTTAAACATCGATTTGTTGGTGTCAAAATAAAGCTTTAACAAGCCCGCTATCAACCATACATGCACTTTTAACATTGCAGGTGCGTAGCTATTTTTGTTGTTCAATAACTGCCTTAATAAGGAAAATACGAACATCGGTTACAGGGAGTTATAGTTTTATAAACGAAATAGTAGTAATGGTAACTATATTGGATTTCAATCATCTTCTCGCATGTGTTAATACGATTGAAACATATCTGGAATAAACATGTGTGTGAAAACGGTCTATATATAGTTGATGAGTGATAACGTTATTTCCCCGCGCCGTGATATTCGCACGGTTTACATATCGCGCGAGAATCACACAAGTACATTCAGTTTTGTACCAAACTTCGATATGTTGTTGTTTAACTGAAGCTTAAATATGCCCGCCTTTAATTATTAGTGCTATTTAAGAAGCTATTCTTTTATTAAGTTAAAAAAAAGTAAAAATAAGGAAAATATAGTATATCCATAAGGTTTCAATACGGCGTGATAATCACACTGGTGCATTAAGTTTTCGTTAAAAATCGATTTGTTGGTGTCAAAATGAAGCTTCAACATGCCCGCTATTTACCATACATGTACTTTTAACATTGCAGATGCGTAGCTATTTTTTATTGTTCAAAAACTGCCTAAATAAGGAAAGTACGTACATCGGTTACAGAGATTTATATAGTGTTATAACATAATTGGTATCAATGGTAGTTATATTGAATTTAAATCATTTTATTATTTTTTTTTATGGTTAAAGCTCACACGTATCATTAAAAGGTGTTTTGACATTTATAACTGGTATTATTTAAGTAGTTTTAAGATTGCAAAAAGGTGAAATATGCATATCAGGAATTGCCCCATACAGAAAAAACAGCCTTCCCACACAGTCAAGAAGAATGAAGAAATATGTTATAATGTAAATTTTTCCAACAATATATATAATTATACCTATATTTTATGTTTGTCAGTGTTCATCTTCAGCTTCGTCAAAAAGGCTTTTGGATCTGTGTTTTGCATTTTTGAATTTTTTTTTATCAGTGCAAGAAATTATGTCGGTATCGGTGGTTTAACAACTGTGAGCTGAAATATCCGTCTGGAACGTAAGAACAGGCTTTTAGACGATTATGACGTCATAGCTGTCAACAGAACGCAATTTACGGAATTAAATAATTATTTCTGATGTGATTGATTGAACATTCAAAAGCGGTGAGTATCGTAATACAATTTATTTTTATTATTTAATTACATGTTGTGCAATTAAGGTAGCTTTAACATAACATACACGTATGAAACAGGGAGAATATCAAAGTATGTTCAGTTTCCGCGACATGGAATATCCACAAACAAATGACAAATTTTGAAATGTACTGAAAATCATGAAATTGACAATCGGATCGGAAGCGGACCGCAAACCGATCCCGTTAGGAGCGCAATGGAATCGCAATCGAATTGGAAACAGAATGGAATCGAAGCGAATCGCTTTGAGCGTTTGGATCGCTTGGAGTGAAAAGAGCGGAGCTTTTTGACCGGATCGGAATTGCTTTGAACGTTTGGATCTCTTGGAGTGAAAAGACTGGAGAGTTTTGACCGGATCGGAATCGCTTTGAGCGTTGGGATCGCTTGGAGTGAAAAGACCGGAGCGTTTTGACTGGATCAGATCGGATCGCTTCTATTTATAATTTTTCAGTTATATATAGTAGCGATCCGAATCACTTTTTCCGATTCTTTTCACGACTTGAAACAAATATTTTTTTGACAATATTTAATTGAGTTTTCTGCAATCAAACACTAGTAATAAAAAACTTATTTAACGATAATTGTGCAAATAAAACTGAAAACATATAATATTAAATGGTGTGTTTGCCATTCACACGCGTGATATTATTGAAATTTAGTTCCGAACCGTTTTTGTAAAAATTCCCCTTAAAGCGAAAATACGTAATATTTTTTCTTACACAAGGGAAGAAATAACGAACATGTACATCCACCCGTGCTACATTATGGCGTAAAAGCATTATTTTATTAAGTAAGAATAAAGTAGATTCACAACTGAAATGTATTTAATGCTTATAAACATATTTGAATATAAATATTTATTAAGTCCAGTATGAAATATAAACTATAAACGCTGTCCGAAACTAAAAGAGAATTAAACTATTTTCCCTTTTGATTGAAGCGGTGAAAAACAAAGAAATAAACACGATATTCACATTTAAAGAAGTTTATTATCGATGTTTCACAAGTTTTAGGTCTATGTTACAGCATAAATAACGCAAAACGGAACGAATATTCTTATTAAAAAGTCTTTCAAAACATCAATCAGCGTACATTTATCCTGAAAGATTGTTTAGCTCTTCAACGGCATATTCTGCATGTTATGCTACTTCCTATAGCGTAAATTTAGGCTAAAAAGTTTTATTAACTGCTTATTGATGCATACGCACCAAAGGCATTTACTGACTTGATTTGCTCCAAACCAGCTGGGTTCCTCATCTCAAATTAACATGAATCCCGCATGAATCGGGTGTAATTTACGGTAATATTTTAAAACTGCAATGTAATAAACGCTAACATTAAACTGATTTAAAATTTAGAAAGGCGTCATTTTTAAATTAGATCTAAATGATCAATTTACTTTGTTAGTAACCACCATGTTTAAACAATAAAATTAAACAAAACTGCAAATAAGAAAAATGTCACAGAAATGTAAATTCAGCGCGAGATGCGTTATAAGTAATGACCAATGAAAAGTGGGAGCGAAAAGATCAGAATCAGAAGAATCCGTTTGAGTGTAAAGATCGTTTGGAGGGCATTGCCCGGCGTTATAGTTAATGACCAACGAAAATGGGGAGCGAAAAGATCGGAATCGGAAGAATCGGTTTGAGCGTAAAGATCGTTTGGAGCGCATTGTCTGGAGTGAAAAAAATTGGAGTGCAATCGAATGGAATTGGACCGCAATGGGAATGGAATCGGATCGGTTATAGATGACATTAGGATCGGAAGCGGACCGGATCGGAATCGGAAAAATTGTCAATTTCATAATTTTCAGTACTGTATGTACCATAGGTCACCTGACTTACACATTTTATCGAAATTTTTCATTTGAATTTCATAGTATTTAGTTTATTTAATTGTCTATTACAGACTGGTTGCTGAACCTGCTACTGTTGGGGAGCTGGACTTGGCACTGCATTCGAAACACCTAATGTCACAGGATATGAAAAACTCTACAATCAGACCAATACCCAACCCAGGATGGCTTACTCACAGGGACTAGTGTGCGTGCAGCAGAGTTAGATTTGAATGGAAAAAATTGACAATAGATACATGCATGCACAGTCTAAACTGTTAAGGGAATACAACCCGACTGAAACCCATCCAGATTTGTGCTACTAGGAAGGCCCCATGGTGTGAATGTCTGTTAAAAATTTAAGAACTTTTAGCTTGTGTGATGAATTCACAGATACACCTGGAAAATAATCATAGTTTTATAGTAAAGAAAAAACTACTTATATTAATATTATACAATGTTTACTATGATAACAGTATTCTGCTATGCACAATTAAATGTCATCTAAATGGAAGCATGTTGGTTTTATATTGTGAAATCTTAGTAAACTGAAAACAAAGCTGGTTCTGAAAAATAACTGTCTGTCTTATTTTCATTAAACCAGTACAAAATTAAATAAGTAAGTTCTGTTTATGTGCTCATCTGAAAAAAACTGATTTAATTATGTTAAGGTATTTCGCGTTTCGCCTTTGCTTTGCCATAAACAGAAAAGAAAAATATAAAAATCTCTCAAACAGCACAATGCAGTACCATCAAATTTTGCACATATAAATGCTATAAGTGTATGATTAATTTTCATATGTAAAAAAACAGTTAGAACAGTTGAGAAAGATAGTTAGACCTAACAAATCTCTGAATTTTATTTGCAATTTATCACAAAGAGGAAGCAACACAAACAACAATTTAAATGTTAACATTCGTGAAATGATACTGATGAAATATCATAGGTTCTTGGAAAGCAACTTTCAATTGTGAAGAGAGAAATCAACATATTATGTCATCCATTTTTGCAACCAGGAAATTGAAGATCAAACACACTTTTACAAATAACTCACATTGTATACATTTATTAGACCAAAGGACCTTAGGTATCGTTGTCAGTAACTCATTACTCTTCAAGACATTTAGATTGATGTTAAGTGTTGCTTTGTTTTTGTGATAAATTGCAAATAGAATTTTTAGAGTTTTTTGGGGTCTAACTATTTTGCTTTACTGTTTTAACTTTTCATAGCATATGTAAATTAAACATATATTTATAACATTGGTTTGTATCAAGTTTGATGGAAGTTCTGCATTGTGCGGTTTGAGAGATTTTTATGTTTTTCTTTTTTGTCTATGGCAAAGCAATGTTGAAAGGTGCGATACCTTAACATCTGTTAGGAACAGAGGAGAGCCAAAGATGTCTGCTCCTTAACTTAAGTACCGTAATCTTTAGTACTTGTGTAATCTTCAACAAACTTGGTCATTTATGGCCATGATTTCCAGGGCAAGTTCAATAGCCAGCCAAATTGCTTATGAGGCTTTGGAGTTATGGCATTTGTTTACTGAATTTTGATCATATTTATGCACTATCCACTAACTTGAAAAGCCTTTACTGAATCTTCATCAATCTTGATCCAATCACACTAGTACAGTATAACTGGTTATGGATAAGTAGACAGTCATGAGATAGCCCCTATTATTGAAACCCAAAAGGTCTTATAACTAGAGTTTCTAAAATGTTCAAAAATGATCATCAGAAATAATAGAACAACCCTTTTCCATCAATTGTGGATTATATAAAAGAAGCATTTACAATAACATTGTAGAGTGTACACATTTAATGAAGAATTTTATTTATAAGAATTCTTTATTAATATTCTACCAACAAAACTACTCATAATTTGTAATTATTATATTGTTATAGAAATAAGGAAAAAAAATTAATTGGGGAGGGGAATAGGGTCAAGATTCGGTCCCTACCAATCGTAAAATGAGGGCCCTGTATAGAACTTCTGTATAATCATAAAAAGATATCGATGTATTTTCTGGTATGAATAAGCACTTACGGAAACCACACTTCTACTGTTATTATGTCTCCCCCCCTTTGGGGGAGACATTGTTTTTGCCCTGTCCGTCAGTCTGTCTGTCACACTTCGTTTCAGCTCAATAACTCGAGTACCCTTTGACCCAGAGCCTTCAAACTTCATAGGGTGATAGCCCTTATTGAGTAGAAGAACCCTATTGATTTTGGGGTCAGTAGGTCAAAGGCCAAGGCCACAGTGACCCAAAGAGTGAAAACCGTTTCCGCTCAATTACTCAAGTACCTTTTGACCCAGAGCCTTCAAACTTCATAGCATGACAGCCCTTATTGAGTAAAAGAACCCTATTGATTTTGGGGTCAGTAGGTCAAAGGTCAAGGTCACAGTGACCCGAAGAGTGAAAACCGTTTCCGCTCAATAATTTGAGTACCCTTTAACCCAGAGCCTTCAAACTTCATAGGGTGATAGCCCTTATTAAGAAGAAGAACCCCACTTATTTTGGGGTCAGTAGGTCAAAGGTCAAGGTCACAGGGGCCCGAAGAGTGAAAACCGTTTCCGCTCAATAATTCGAGTATCCTTTGACCCAGAGCCTTCAAACTTCATAGGATGACAGCCCTTATTGAGTAGAAGAACCCTATTGATTTTGATGTCAGTAGGTCAAAGGTCAAGGTCACAGGGGCCCGAAGAGTGAAAACCGTTTCTGCTCCATAACTTGAGTACCCTTTGACCCAGGGACTTCAAACTTCATAGGTTGATAGCCATTATAGAGTAGAAGAACCCTATTGATGTTGGGGTCAGTAGGTCAAAGGTCAAGGTCACAGGGGCCTGAAGAGTGAAAACCGTTTCCGCTCAATAACTGGAGTACCGTTTGACCCACAGCCTTCAAAATTCATAGGTTGATAGCCCTTTTTGATTAGAAGAACCCTATTGATTTTGGGGTCAGAAGGTCAAAGGTCAAGGTCACAGGGGCATGAAGAGAGAAAACCGTTTCCACTCAATAATAGGAGTTCTATTTTACCCAGACCATTCAAACTTCATACGATGGATGTCCTTATTGAGTAGAGGACTCCTATTGATTTTGGGGTCAGTAGGTCAAAGGTCAAGGTCACAGGGGCCCCGAAGAGTAAAAACCGTATCCGGTCAATTACTGGAGTACCGCTTGGCCCAGAGCATTCAAACTAAATAGGGTAATAGCCCTTATTGAGTAGAAGAACCCTATGGGATCAGTAGGTCAAAGGTCAAGGTCACAGGGGGGGGGGGCGGCGCAGGGGGGAGACATGCGTTTTTCACAAAAAACATCTAGTTTGTAACCGTATCTGATATGAGCATAGGGTGTAGGCTGCAGGTACAGGAGGCTTTTTCTTGAATAACTAAGTGGGAGGATAATCAAAAGCTTATTTAAAACCAAAACAACACTGTCATAATTACATCCAACACTGTTTTTGCTCTGATACAGTGATCTCCCTTGTGATCCTCTTAAAAAACAGCAAACCAATGATTGATTATTAAACTTCGTACTCAATTATCGAAAATCTCTCCTAGAAACGATCGATTTTGGATTATAATCGATCCTTGTTTTATCCCTACTTATAACAAATACATTAGACCAGTAATAGTTACTCATAAATAGAAAAAAAAACAATATGAGATTTGTAAAACTTTTCTTGTGTGACTGTCTAGTTATCAGTTACATTTACCATTGACATTAATGCTTAAATTCCTCAGCAATGATTTGTTCAATTCACTTTATAGTTTTGGACATTTAAGTTGGGCACTTTATTTCCAGAATTCTTTATTCATAAATTCCTGTATAGAGCCATATTTTAATTAAAAAAACTAAGATGCATTAATGTAATGATTATCTAGACTTCAAAAAATGGCAGTAACTGTTGTTTCATTAAAAATAGCCCATTCAAACACTCTATATTGTTGGGAGAAATACATTGCAATAGCAGATTTACATTGTTTGATAAAATTTATTTCCCAGTTTGAATAGATAAAACATATTAAGCAGTTATAGAAATTGGTACATTAAACAACAAATTCTCAGTGATAAAAATGTTTAAATTACCTTTTCTTATAGTGTAGATTTTTTTATTGAATTTCACACTTAAGTCTTATGAGCATAATCTTCTAAAAGAAAGAAAATAGTTTGTGGATTAAATCTGTCAGTACATTTTCAAAATTTTTACACCACTCAGGTGAATTACCAGTATTTGGATACTTGCTGTGACAAATAAACACAGCAGGGCACTGATAAGGACCATACTGCACCTGTGTATTCTGATACTTATCAGGTATCTGCAGAGATAAAGAAATAACAATTGGAAAGGGCACCTATAGTTATTTGCTATAATATTATTATATCAACTTGCACAAAAAGTTTGGTTTAATTAAAGCTTTCTTGGACAATAGAGTATTTTTTTAAATTTAAGTAAAACTACATCTGATGGTTTACAGATTGTTTAAAATGTTGGTTTAAGGAAAGAACATGTATACAATGAAAATTCACAGGTGTGCCAGCTGACCAGGATTTACACTTAAAATTTAAAATAGGTAAATGGGAGGAAATGTAACCATAACATATAAAAAACAATTAAAAATAAAATGATACATTTTTTGGAGGTAGGTGGTAATTGTTCAATATATATTTTACACATTTGGGTATAATGAATTGGTCATGAAAAAATTTGATATTTTTATGAAATCAGGCTTATGACTTTAGTTCAATGAAAAATGACCTTAACTTTTAAGATAATTAATAGAAAAAGCCTGAGATACATTTAGGAAGGCAATTAATTATTGAGAAAAGAGGTGCAATTATAAAATATGAATCAAACTATTTCAATGAGTATAACATCCTAGAATGTGTCAAGTATGATTAATATCAATGTACACAACACAACTAACAAAAAGTTACTGAAATGTTCCGTCTAATGCCTTAAATTTTACATCATTCTGCACATTTCTCATTCTAATAAGAAGAATGCAAATGAAAAAAAACTGGTGCAATTCAATACAAATTGAATTATCAGTCCAAACCAAGTACATTAAATAATTATTGTTCATAGTAGCATTTTACTGAAAATTTTTAACTGAATATTGATTAGTGTAAACAGATTAGACTCTACAAATATACAGGATGACTAGGGTCTATACTGGACATAATTGTGACAAATGTATCTGTGCTAAGCACTAAAAAGGGGATTAAATGATAAAACAACAGTTTTTTCCAAATTGTTTGGAAGATGTACAAAAGTGTATAGTCCCACCTAAGCTAAGCTGATGAGGAATTGCCATCCCATTGATTTAATTGCTTTTAGATATAAAACTGAGCATGGAAGACTAGTCTCAGATCTCAGCAATCTGACTGGTAAAATCTCAAAATTAACCATTTCCCAAGGTTATAAAACTGAGCGACCAGTCGCCATTATAGCCAATCAGATGCTTGAGATTTGAGACTGGTTTCCAAACTCAGCTTTATAACCTTCAGCCCAGTGCGCAACCTGAGGTCTGAGCTTGGTTTCCATACTAAGATTAATGACATTGGATCTGTCATGCCTCCTACAAGTGAAAATCTTGGTGTGGAATTCCAGGTTATTCTGGTTAAAGAAGAATCAAGATTCCTCCAGCATTATAGACCAAGGAAGAATTACCTAAAGCTGATAGCTCTTGTAACAAAAGATTCTGACTTCAGGAGGACTTATACCCTGAGCAGTAAGAAACCTGTGATTGTCAGCCAAATACATTAATCAGTGGCCACACAGCATTCCCCTAGCAATGGTGTCCTGTTCTCTCAATAGTTTAGAAATCTTAGTGATTAGGAATGATCTTATCTCAGATCTCAGCACTTACAGTTATAGCACCCATAAGAAATGGTTAATGTTTTTGCCAGGATCTGTTAAGATGTTCCTTCTTATTCCATTTTATCACAATCTAAAACCTTGTAAATTCCATATCACATGTGCAAACATTGTAGATCTAGATCAAATGTGCCAATTCTGACCAGGATCTACACTGTTTGCTTCTTGGTAAGAAATAATCTCATGAATGAAAAGTGAACATTGTAGATCATGCTCAGATGGCACAGTTGTGTGAGATGATCTGGATCTACACTGTTTGCTCATGGGATATCAGCTTTATCCCATGAAGTGAAGGGTTGAACAATCAGTGATAATTATTAAGTCTGTCGGGGTTAATTAACATTGTGTACTAATGATGTTATGAAAACTGAAATTTGCATCGTTGATGAAGATATTTTCCACTTACAGAGTTAATCTATGCAATGTGTACTGTAATTCAATAGTTGTAAATAAAGGTTTCAGTGGAATTTAAGTTAAAGTGCATTTTGCATTTTAACTGACTCAGGTGTTTGATACACATGGGCTACACTGTTTGGCCATTGGAAAACAGCCAAATCCCATGGAAATAAAGGTTCAACCTATGTTCTACATCAAGTGTAAACATGTTGGTGACATTAAAAATATTTTGCATTTTGCCCAGTTCATTATTTGTAGAAAGGGGGTTTCTTCTACAGTATTAAAGACATTTACTTGAAACTTCAAACATGTATTCTAGGTGATCATGACACAATTTTTATATTGCTGAGTCCATTATAAAATTTTTATGTTGAAGCTGTCAAGTGTCTTCTTTAACAGTTTTCTAAATAATGATTTGAAACTTTAAACATATGCTTAAAATCAAATGTAGATTATTTTTACCAAAGTATAATAATATTATGGTTTAGTTTAAACTTATTTTTTAACGTTGATTATGCTCGATGATTGCTTCCTGGGTTGCAAACCAATACTTGCGCCCAATGTGGATTGGGGAAACTGCAGACATATCTCATTGATGGCAGGCGCGTAGCTGCCTATACGCGTGTACGCGACTGAATCCACATGATTCACCTCTGAACGCCCAAAATGCACCAGATTGCACCATTGATATAAAAAAATAGGGGTGTGGGGCGTGTCCCCCCCCTCCGGGCAGCCCAATTATGAATCCACATGAAAAGAGGGCTAGCTACGCCCCTGGATGGTAGCATTAAACCCGCAGGATCTTGAGTAAAACACTTTACCCCTAGACCACTCTTCTTATTTAATATGGTTCAGTCTCTGTTTAATATATGTTGATGTAGGATACAGTTTTGAATATAAAATGTATTGATATTTTAAATTAAACATATTTGGCATCAAGTCTAGATTTTTATGTGGCACATTCAAGGGCAGATCCAGAGGGGGTTCAGTGGGGTTGCACCAACCCTCTTGTTGGCAGCAATATTTTATAATTAATTTTCCCAAAGAATTAGGACTTAAAGTAAGAAATTATCATGTAACTACCATAAGACTGCCCATTTAACAAGCTCCATTATGGAAATTCTGCCTATGACACTGGCTCATTACACTGTTTGTTGAAGAGGTATAGTATTCATAAAATTCTGGTGGTTTTAATGTGATTCTATGCATTTGTAGATAACTGACTTAAATATGAAGAAGACACCCATCATAGGAATCACTGAAAATGATTGCAAAAATACTCTCACAAAGCAGTATTGTTGGGTTATTAACTGCATTCAGTGATAGGCAACAGAATTTAAAAAGAAACTGTTCACACTTGATCCTCTAAAATTAATCAGAATAAAGTTAAAATGAAAAATTACTTATTTTATCACTGATTTGCTGATACTGTCCATGCAGTTAGGCTAGTGGAAAAGCAAATATATTAACTTAACCCTTTCCTGGATATATACGCATTTTTACGCGTGTGCGACCAGTGTAGATCAGATCCGTGCCGTCTGATCAGGATCTGCACTGGTCGCATTTTGGTCAGAAATAACCTAATGAATCAATAAGCGAACAGTTTAGATCCTGATCAGATGGCACGGATGTGCCGGCTGATCTGATCTAAAGTGTTCGCCCTAGCAATAAAGGTGTATCTATACAGGAAAGGGTTAAACATGTGAATGACTTCTGGTACCAAAAAATTATTTTCTATTTAGAATCAGATGTTCCATTTGACCTGGGAGATGGCCCTTTGACTCTAATTTACAATTTCCCAAATGCCTATTTTGACCACTACAATATTAACTGAAGTATCTTTTTTTCCCCGGAATTAGGTTTGTGTTGGCCATTGATTGACAGAATCCAAATCCGGGTCCCTATAAAAATGAAAAATAAAACAACAAAAAACCCTAGAGATTCAGCAGCTAGATGAATCCCTGAGGATAAATTTTAAAATCATATTTCCAAGCACACTTCTGTGGTTTACCATAAACTATAGTTTAATGTATAACCATTAAATGTTGTACATGCTCTGTTCAGTGCAATTTTACATAATTATGGTAACACAATGGTGGTGAAAAAATCCTTGCCATGGCATGGCAGTCATGAAGTTATGAGTTGGATTCCTAGAATTCAGAAATACTTCTTAAATGTCTCTAATGACAATAGTTCTCACCCACTCCCAAAAGGATGAATATCAGCAAGCATATCATTGCTAAATGTTAAAACTTGGTTTGTTAAAGTGCCAGGGGATTTTGTAAAGACATGTACACCCTATTGTGTCTCAGTGGTGGATCCTGAAGAGGTTCAGCAGGTTGCTCTGACCCTATTGTGGGTAGCAATATTTAATTTTAATGCGGATTTTGTTCGAAAGTTGGAAATTATCATGTAACCAGCCTAAACTACTGCAAACAATCCCCAATTCTAGAAATCTTATATCAGCCCCATTATCGAAAACATCATTGAATATAAACTTGTAACTTGCATTGCTCATGGTCAACACTATAGCTAAAGCTGACGATTAAATATTTACATATATGAACAACCGAGATAACAGTTTTAAACTTTTTTATCAGATATTTTTTGTTTTATTTTAACAACAAGTACAGTTGCAATATTCTTGCAATCTTTCTTGATTTTTCTAGATTTGAACATGTTTCTGATGAATTCATGATTTATGAAAATTCATGTTTATCCACCTTTAACATTTTTTGTGTAAATTGTTATTATTAAAAAGATTGACATTTTATAGTTTTAAATCAACATATCTCTGATTTAAATGTTCTTGTTACAGTTAAGCAGAGTAAAATTAGCAGATTAAAAATAAGAAAGCAAAATAAGAAAACAAACAATAAAATCCCGGAAGTGAATTTTCTTCCGATGTCCGCAGGTGTAAATGACCGTTATGAAAACTGTTGAGTGGCATCAGACACCTATTTTTATCTTATTTAGTAGTAATATTTTGATACCTATACTTAAATTTGTTTAACCAAAAGACCTTTTAGTGTAAATGAATGTTAAATAAGTCTAAACGATGTAACTTCCAGTTATTATACCGAACGGACGGAAATGACGCCATTACGGAAAAATATGTGACAATTTTTAAGCTTTAAACATATGTTTAAAAGGAATGATATTGCATCAGCACTGAATTACTATGAAGAATGATTTGTTTTTATAGTTTTCCGCGTTTTGTTTTATGAGTTTATTTCTCAAACAATGCGTGGTAGGTTTTTTTACGAAGCCCATTTTTGAACGCAAAATCGCGGATATTCCCGAATTTGACAACCAGATATTTCATAGGAACAATTATTTC
Organism: Corbicula japonica; assembly: GCA_038501625.1. NCBI lineage: Eukaryota > Metazoa > Mollusca > Bivalvia > Venerida > Cyrenidae > Corbicula > Corbicula japonica. The sequence goes on along the minus strand of JAZAYU010000104.1, from coordinate 38,873 downwards.
GAATGCAATAGAAGTTTGTAAACATTTAATCAATATTTAATGTTGTCATAGACGAATTTTCGTGCAAATTTACTTTCCCGTAATAAAACAATTAAGTTTTAAATGAGACCATCAAAACCTTAGAAAACGTGTTATTATTACGGCCGTGTTAAAATTACGCTATACCGGTCAGACGTGATTTCTAATGTTATCAGACCGAATGTCAGACAAAAATTTGAATTCCTAATACTTGCTAATACATTTTAACATGTTTCGGTCAGACAGATTTGGTTTCGGTCAGACAGATTTTCACATCTTGTCTGACCAAATGTCTGATACTTTTTTTCAACTTTCGGGAAGTCTGCAACACCCCATTATTACAGTGATAAAACAAAGGATTGTAAAATTACACTATGATGAAAAAAACCCCACACATTTAAATACACTCTTAGCAAAGAAATCTGTATGCAGCAATTCTTGACAACAGAAATGAGCTAACATTAATACTGTATGTAATTACCTAGTCCTACCACGGACGTTTGTAAAGATTTTTTTTTATATTCTGGATGAAAATCTATACTAACGTCCTACGAAACTGCCTTCGGAAAACTTAAAATTGTCGACCTGCTCCCAGACTGGACGAGATTGCAATGACGTTTAGAAGAGAAATGATTGAAAAAACATTTTAAAAACTGCAATGTATATTTATTTATTGAAATCAACTGAAAATAAACCTGGATAAAATAAAACGAAACGACAATAAAGCATTGTTTCACAAATTTGTTGTCAGTTATTTTTAAATCTCGGCGCTTGTCTCGTTGCTAGGTGCGCCGTAAAAATTAAAGGTCGTGATAATCGCCATCGTGTAAAGACTTGGCCGTGCAATTTACAATGGTTGTTGTTGGTACAGAAGACGAAATGCAACGTAGTTGATGCAGTCATTTTGAAAAGTATTCGAAGGGCTATAAAAGATAATCTTTGAATAGTTTGTCTAAATCTTTTCCCGAATCTGGCGTATTTAGCTCCATTCTGGCTGATAAGGAGTTCAGGGCCCCACAAAATTCAAAAGCTTTTTCTGTGTTATGACTGTGTTTTACTGTTAAAAACCATTTGTCATTCTTGACACTTCTTGAAAAATTTAAGGAGAGAAAAAATGCTTCAGAAACTGGTTCTTCACCCAGGAAGATGGCCAAGATCGTTGAGCTTGCCTCTCTTATTGCCATTTCATCCAATGTTTGTAATAAAGTTGGTTGTCAAATGGAAACCAGTTTATCATATCAGACAAATAAATGTGCCATTTTCAACAAGCTATGTTATAGAAAGTGCAAAACAAAATTGAGAAAAGTATACTGTACACAACAGATAATTATTTAATATCGAAGGTGTAAAAAAACTGGGCAATGTCAACAAATAATGGAACCCAAGTGTAGATCTTAGTTGTCCGTTTTACGGCAAGTTCTCGAGTTGTTTATTAAGGTGATATCATTTGTCACAATATACTGTTGAAGATGGGGGAGTGTGGTTTCCTATTTCCATAAAATTTCATGTTATTTAATAATTAAAAATATTCTTATTGCTTCAGATATCATTTATAGGGCATATAAATGTAATAGGTCAATCAGGAATTATAAAAAATAGAAATATGAAACAATTTCTCTCACTGAGTGTAGACTTATTGCCGGGAGTCCAAACTTCCAAATTATCCACTATAGTATTAAACTACAGTCATAGGAAGGTTGTCTATATCAAGGTTAACAATGTCTTAGAATTTAGTTCAATAAACTTTATTAGAACAATAGCAAAACATGTTTCTCCCAGTGACTAGAAAAGGAAAATTTGACTCATGTTTGCATTCTTTAAACTATTGTTCTAGTAAAGATTATTGAACTAAATTCTGCTACATTTGTTTAATTAAATCTGGCTCTAATCATGTCCAGAACAACATCCTGGCCAGGAGTCCAAAACTCCCATTGGAAGCTATTGCAATTTATTGATTTCAGATGCTCACGAACATGAAATACATACACAAAACCTTTAATTTTCAGAAGGAATCAAGTTGATATACTAGTAGTTGCATTTACATTGCCTACTATCAATACTATTTTAGTAATAGAAAAACGCTGTTCATGTTAAATCTGTTATGCAGAAGAATAGTATAATTTTTATAGTGTACATTATTATGTTTCTTCCAGTTTATAAAATATAATTTACTTGGTTTGCAAATCACAATGAAAAAAAAAGCCAGCCTTTGAAAGGAATTCATTTTTCTGGGCTATCCAATGTCATTCCTTCTGTGATAGAAAAATCAACACACGCAACAAAGCCATTTTAAATTTCCTTAAAATCGAAACTGGAATGGCATAGATGCAGACATTCACATTGAGTCATGCAATATCATCTGTCTGCAAACACATAAAAACAGACTAAACATCATTTTCCATCATATGGCATTAACATTATGTTTAATACCAAGTCAACAACTTGACAATGGAAACCAGGAAACCAATCGCAAATCAGTATACAAATCAGTAGAGTGGTAAAACAAACAAACAAAATATCATCTTGAATTTAATTTTTTTTTCAACAATTCAGCACGTCCAAATCCGAAATTCAGGTAATTTCTGGAAAAATGACACCCCTGTGTATTTTCCATATCAGGAAAGTTATATTATTTAGTAAACAAGATAGCAATACATTATTATAATTAAGGATAGCAATAATTTTAACATATCAGGATAGCAATATATTTTACATATCAGGATAGCAGTATATTTTACACATCAAAATAGCAATATATTTTACGCATTAGGATAGCAATATATTTTACATATCTGGATAGCAATTTATTTTTATTCTTTAACAGTCGGAAAATTCGTGACATCTGATCTGGATCTACACTGTTGACTAAGATTTATTATGTTATTCTCACTTAAGAGCGAACAGTGCAGTACTGATTAGATGGTACAGATGTGCCAGCTGATCTCGCTCAACAAGGTTGGCACATGTAAAAAGAAGTATATATGGAGAAAAGGATTAAAAACAGTGCAGTACATTTATCTTTATCTCACTGAAGATTCAGTTCATACCACCAAATTTCAGAAATCCTATGCACCTTCAACAAATATTGACCGAAGAACTGTATAATAATCATCTTTCAACTTTTAAATCAAGAAATTGAACGAGGTATTAAACCATGCACTCCTTTCACCTTTCCCTCCATATCTACTCATTTGACACATGTGTGACCAGTGTAGATCCAGATTAGCCAAGTTTCATGTTGAAGTTGCATTAAATTTTGAAAGGGGCATAACTCAAAAATAGTGAAACTGAACTGTGGTCAACAGATGTAATGTTTGTAACTGTAGAGGTGTAAATAACAATTGCGTGAAATTTCAAAGTACAGATCAGATCGATTAAAATACAATAATGTAATTAATTTTGCACATGCAAATACAGGGACTATATTTTAGTACAAATAGCAAACCTGAGTAAGTATGCAAGTGAATTTTTAAAATTTGAAAAACATGAAATATGTTTATCAGGAATATCCATACAAAACATAATGCAAGGATATGCACAAAGATTGCTGTCTTTGTGAAAATTTTGAAGCACTGTAATAACTGCCACCAATGCTATTGAGTTATGATTAGAATACAAAAATATTCACATACATGTATTACATTATAGCAATGTTACAAGCAAGCTTTCACATAAGCAAGAAGTGCAAACACATGGCTAAGATTTAGCTATAGTATGGATGGGATTCAGCCACTCGTTCCAAGAGTAATCTAGGGCCCAAGATCAAAACACTAACATTTGAGACCAGTTTTAAATCTCAAGCATCTGATTGCATTGAGCCAGATTTATTTTTATGCTCTTTGGCATAGAGCTATCAAGGAAGGTAAATAAAAAACGAACAGTGCATATCCTGATCAGATGGCACAGATAAGCCGGCTGATCTGGATATACACTGTTCCTTCTGGCAATAATGACACATTTATGGGAGAAAGGTTGAATATGAAATAGATATGTGTACAGTTTCAAGTAAGTATCTTCCAAACAAAGAATTTTTTGTTAAACAAGATTTTGTGAAATCCTGTTTTCCTCCAAAAATACTTGACTTGTCATGAAAAATATGTCACACACTTATACTCTTCATGCTGAACAGTTGTGTATAATTTTAAACTGAAAAAAACAACAACAACAAACAAGCCTAAAGACTGATTTGGTAAAACTCATCTTATCAAAACCAAAGGAGGATTAACAGGTTTCTGACTGGCAGTTGAAGGACAATCCAAATTTAGAAATACACAATGCCAAAGGTGTGAATTATGCTACATGAATTTATATATTATTATATATAAATTAACACATATAATATGAACTAAATTCATTAACACCAAAACACACTATTGAGTTAATTATAATAAAACTACATTATTCAGTTTCTCCAAAATCCAGCCGCTGGACTTTTTTTTACATATGATTAAACATGATTTTCTGTGCAAGTTTAATGTTTAGTCCCTATTTCTGGGGACCAGTGTCAGAGAACCCCACACTGCAAGTTCTTGAAGATTTCTCTTGGAAACAGGTGCTTGAATACATGCAGTTGTCTTGTCCTGTGCTTTACCATGCTGTAGTTGGTTCTCTGTATCAGAGGTACTGAAATTATTTTAAATTGTTCATTCATCATGCATAAATTTGTAATACATGGGCATTAATAAAATAAAAAAATTAGAAAATCTTGATTTCATGAACACTTAAGTGTAACTTATATGACATCAGTAACAGGTTGTATGGCAATCCTGGCCACTGGTTATATTCCATTAATAATCATCATTATCATAATTTATAATATTAATAATAACTTTAAATATTACATACAGCTTATAAATAACATTAAATATAATAAACAGTTACAAAGATAACATCTTTCATATCTGCACAGATATTCTCCAAGTGAAGAAAGTAAGACAGGGCTTTTCATCAGTAAATTGGGAAGAGCAGGGTTGTCATTAGGAGGTGGCTGGTGGCTGATTTGACCGCCTAAAATGAAATTCGGGCCGCCTCAAATTCGAAAAAAATTGTTATTTTAAGTCCACATTTTTCAAATTTGCAGGGTAAGTATGCCCCAACCCACAAGTATTGCTTCGGTGCTCGCACATTCTGGCCATCTCAAGTCAATTGAGCCTGCTCAAAACATTTCTTGTGAAAACCCTGGAAGAGGCCCTGGCCTTTCCAGTTGGGAAATTTATGCGCGATAATTGTTTATTTTGGGAAAACAAAGTTAATTGAAATATAGGTTCTAGTTCATTAATTTGAATAGTAGTAGGTATTTTTAACTTAAATCTAATTTTAAATCACTTTATTTTTCATACTTCAATTTTCAAGCACCCCTCAGAGGAGTTTTAACCATTTTTGGACATCTTACCTAGCACTTTGGGAAGAATTTCAGTTGCAGTTGGGAAAAAAAATTATATTTTTGGATTGGGAAGAGGCCTTTTATAGGCCTCTGTTATATAAGGATGAAAAGCCCTGTAAGAAACAAACTGCAGTTTGCTTCATATTGTCAGCTATGTGTATTTTGGTTGAAGTGATCACGTGACAATCCCCAAAACCACCACGGCTTTACGCGGGAAATACAAAAATAGCTAACCTAAACCTATGCTATATCTTTTTAAAAAAATATTGGTTTTAAATATTTCGGGTGTAAATCAATATTTCAGCGTCAAATAATGATATTCAACTGATTAATAACCCTTTTCACAAATCTGTTCCATTCATCAATCCTGAACACCTCCCTTTAACCACCATGTACACAGTGCAATTAGTGTTTTACCTTAGACTGAAGAACTGATCTCCAAGAGCTGCTCAATAGAATTTCCTTACTGGTAAACACATGACTATATTCACCGTGTTTTAAACCTGTCAGAGTAAATCAATTTTGCATCAAACACATGTTCATTATAACACATGACAATAACTTGTTAATAAATGAAACTAATGAATTTAATAAAAAAATTATGAATATTTACAAAATTCATAAATTTACAGACTACAAGTCCAGATGATTGCATTTGTGTCCATGAAGTAATCAGTAACTTATGTAAACAAGAACATTCTTAACAATTTAAGTAAATAAAAATCAAATTGGTGTAATTTGACAGAAAATACTGATTACTACCTTGTCCCAACACCCCATTATTCCAGTGATAAAACAAAGGATTGTAAAATTACACTATGATGAAAAAAAATCCCACACATTTAAATACACTCTTAGCAAAGAAATCTGTATGCAGCAATTCTTGACAACAGAAATGAGCTAACATTAATACTGTATGTAATTACCCTGCTCAGTCAATCTTAATTATGTGTCTGATGAAAATAAACTGGCTGCTCTTATCCCATGGGCCTGAAGTTTGGTCGTCATGTCCAACATGAGACAAGTGGAGATAGGACCACACACATTTGTTTCCTGCCAAGCATCTGCAAATAAATTATGAATCATAGATAAATATTACAATTAAATAATACCATTAAATTTTCACTATAAATGGATCCACACAAGGAAAAAAATTGGTATTTCGATTGGTACATGTATTGTGATGATAAAATGATTGGTCAAATATTGTGAAATAAAGAGATTATTTTACCATCTATTTTGTCAGTTTCTTTTAACGAATAATTACGTATAGGAGTCAAACAAGTATTTAATTCATATTTAAAATGCAACAGACATGATATTGATTTTATGGAACAAATCTAGTTTCGCTCAATAGAGCATTACCTGTGAGAAAATTCATAGGTATCCTAGGCGTTTGTAAAACAAATTTCAATTATATATAGTGAGTTTAAATTGGGGCTACTGACCCCGACCCACCACCCCGCCCTGCTTTTCTTGCTCAAACGCCACTGGGCTTTTGTGCTTTGAATATCTGGGGTCCCCTAATTAGGTTTTACAATTCCAATTTGCTTGCATCAAAATGCAAGAAACTGTATCTATTGAAATCGTAGACCACATATAATTTTGATTTCTGATCGAGCCGGCCATTTTCAAATTTGAAAATTTGGAATTACTCTATCGTGGTTTGCCCAGTTTCGGTTACCATAAAATTTCATTGAAAATAAGAAACAAGTCTAAACTGCTACCTCTTCTTTCACCAGTGTCGGAACGATAACACAGTCCGATTTTCCATATCCAGTTTGCAGAACAGAGATAACCGATTTACCCTTTAAAATACATGAGATAACATCAAGCTGTTCTGGTTTGAGCTTGTAACTATTGCCGAACCTTTCGCGCACATGTTCAATAACGCCGATGTCAGCCATTTTGCAGCGGCGTACGTTTACACCGGTCTCGTAAAACACCGTAACTAATCACGTGATATTTTACACGAAATGGAAAGTAATGAATTTTATTTTCGAAGTGGGTTGAAACCAAAGCTATGAACACAGGTTCCAGACGCCTGATACTCATAAATAAGGTGTCAAAAGGTAGAAAAAAGATTGTTACAGTTTTATTTACCGAAAAATCCCTCTATAACGTGCAAATTCACAACTCATTTCTTGCCCACAAAATTTTGTGGGCAAATTTTCAGTTTTTTAAACGGCATTTCGCGTGACTCAGACACAGGGTATTGGTCCCATAGGACCCCCTTGTTTGAGTCACGCAGCGGGACTAGCTTTGAAGCTACTAAAGATATCTTTTTTATCGACGAAAGTGCAATGATGACTGTAGACGGCCCTTAAACACTTTTTGTTCTCCGAAATCACATATCAGAAATCGTATACAAGTATACATTTGTCATGAATTTAAGTTGGACATGAAACTTTTCTTTATGAGCTCCTAGTCCTTAACAATTATATTTTATGATTTAAAAATATTAATTTAAGAAAAGCATACTTAATGTACTACAAGTAGTACAAAAATATCACCAAAATAATTGGAGACGAGGTGGTAAAGTCTTTGTAAACTGTTCTCCATTAAATATATATATTTAACAACAGTAAAAAAATGCACTGCATATCAAAATTAATTGGAGACAAGACTGAAAATCCTTTATAAACTGTTCTTCATTAAAAATGATTATTGAACAAAAGATAAGTGCAAATAATTCACTGCCGAAAGTACAAAAAATATCACGAAATTTTTTGGAGACGAGGCGGTTAAGCTTATTTACATGTTATCCTTTTCATATTTTTATATTAGTTTTATAGTACTCATTTTACAATAGCTCATACCAAGAAGAGTGAACAACAAATAAATATGTCCTAAAATTTTGTTGGAGAAGTGGCGTAAAGGCTTATTTGTATGGACGAAGTGTGCTTTGGTTTAATTAAGATTTACTCATTTATGCATAAAATGAACTGTCAAGAGTAAATACAAGTGTCAAGGAACGAATTAAAGAAGAAGCTTATGCGCTTAGTATGTGAATTTTGTTCTCCAAGCACGTTACTGACATCGAAGGGAGTATGCCTGTGTCAGATGTGTGCCACTCTTTTCCGTAGATCACAGAATGACGGTGTCCATAGCTTTAAATTTTTTATTGTCGAATAAATGAAACAATGTGATGTAGCAATGTTGAGCTATTGCGGCAAAAATAAATACATGTATCACATTAATTTACGAATATTAAAGTGCTAGAAGCAAGAAATACTGAATGAATCTAAAGGTCATAACTTCTGGGGCTTTTATCCAAAATCGAAATTTAGTGGTACAAAGCCTAGACCATGGCCTACAAAAATATGGGAAAGAGTGTTCCCCGTAACTGTGTCAGATAATCGGGCTAACTCTTAAGGACAAATAGAATGGCAAAGGAGTCTAAGAATCGTATTATGTGTAAATAGTGTAAACATGTTATCATTAATACATGAAATCTCCTACCTATTAAGAGGTTCGTTTTCTTAGATTCTTAAAAAAATAGTAAATATTTAATAGAAACCGTGAAAAATATAATCACACAAGTAGATTAGAAATGTGTGTTTTTTTTCTCTTCTAGTAAAGTAATCACGGATATAGATCAGAAATGTATAAAAATACTTAAGTTTTAGCCAAAACCAAAGCACAGATACAGACCAGAAATGTGATAGTCTCATTTAGCCAAAACATAGACCTAGATATATATACCATAAATGTATTAGACAGAAAAGAAAACACAAAGCATATCACACTTTTTTCTTTCAGCCAAAAAGTAGACATTGAAATTTTTCTCTATTTTGCAAAAACGAAGACACACGTAATGTTATTATATAAAACATAAGTATTTGGTTCCTTTTAGACAAAAGGAGGCCACGGCTTTTGTGTTTTTCTTGTTTGCCAAAAAAAACGAAGACACGGATTCAGAGCAGGAATGTGTTTTGTTTCCTTGAAAAAATAAGGATAATTGGGGCACGCCACGGGAAAAGGTGTATTCGGTCATATTTTTTGAAATTTTAATTGTTACAATTTTGAATTATACTTTACAATTATCTTTTATTTTCACATCATTAATCAGAGATTTTGTTACACTTTTTGACAACATAATGGTATTTTTGCCGCGAAATGCATAAGGAGTAATGTCTTCTGCTCAACTTTATGACGTCATTTCAAGAATTGACGTCAATTGTCCGAAGGTACCTTTTCCCGTGACGCGCCCCAATTACAGACCGGTAATGCGTTGCTCTGTGTAGACAGATAGAAGACGCAACTTCTACAGATGATATATTCAGTTCTACTCTTTCAGTCAGAAAGAAGCCACACATAGAGACCTGATCAAAAGGAAGCCACACATACATTAAGTGTTTTAGAATATTTTTCTCTCTTTTAGCCAAAATGATTTTTTGCTCTTGTTGTCAAAATGAAGTGACAGTTATAGTTCAGCATTTGTTACGGTACGGTTCTAATCACTCTCTGGGGAGAAGATGTGTAAGCGTACGGATAGTTCAGTCGGGAGAGCACTGGTCCTGTAAGCGAGGGGTCCCAGGTTCGAGTCCCGGTCTGGCTACACATTCTTTTTCACACTGTGACATAATGTTTCTTTCTCTTAGTCAAAACGAAGCCACGGATATAGTTCAGCAATGCATTTCTCTCTTTTAGTCAGAATGAAGTAACGGTTTTATTTCAAACATGTTTTTTTTTTCTCTTTTTTAGTCAAATAGAAGCCGCGGACATTGACCAGGAGCTATTCAATGAATATGGGTTCAGTGTAGATCAACTGATGGAACTGGCAGGATATAGCTGTGCCGTTGCCATAGCTACGGTCAGTATTTTGAGTGAACTTAAGAACTACATGTTTTATGGTATTCATATGAAACAGTAGACCCAAATAATGCAATGCGATTTTAAAAATGTTACTTCAGCACATGAAAGATTTTAAGAAAGATTAACACAATTTAAGTTAAAAATCGGACATTCGCTTGATATTTTTGTGAAAACTGACGATATTTCTGTAAATCTGTATCTTGATCGAGCGCTTTTACTAGAACAAATCCGAGTGATTTTCTCCACTTAACAAGATTAAAAAACACGATCTCTGCAAATGACAGGATTTCTGAATACTTTATCTAGATGATATTGAAGAAAAAATATGCATCATAACTGTTAAACCTTATCAACACGTTGATACATTTTACTCTAGCATTCAGTATTCCCGATTTTCTTAACGAGTTTGCTTGGAGATGAAACGCGCTTAGAAAAGCATTCAATTAAGTAGAAATAACGAAAGCAGATTTGCTCGTGAAAGGATCAGACAGCCGATGGCAATCAGGCGTAAATTTGTTGTCCGTTGACATTCTCTCAAAATAGGCTATTAGAATTTTTATTATCCTGAATAATTGCATCGGAATTCTTACGGGAATGACACATTTTGCTGCGTGAAATAGAAAGTATAATATATTTCTTAAATGCTGTTCGAGTTAAAGAAGGTTTATAGCTAAGGGAAATCGTTTTAAAAGTTCGAACAGTTTCTTTTATTCCAATCATTATTTGCTTTCCGATTTGACTCCAGAGACTCTGGTCGTGTTTAAGTCATTGATAACCCGCCTGTTTGCATGATAATGCGTTTTGCTTCTTATTTTCTAAATGTTTGTGTGATTTTGTAAGTAACTCTTAAAGTTGATGCATGGGTTGGAGTTAATTCACCAAAAATTTGTGTATTTGTTATTCCCACTTCACTTTCCAAGGCGGTTAACCCTACTCGGGTTGTAATTTTCGTTAATTATTTGTTGCGTCTATTTTGAATGTTGATCATGGTATAACCAATCTCTATTCCCCTCACTTTTTTTTCTTGTTGGCTGTGTTTGAAGGCTGTGTCTACTGGATGTGGCCATTCCTGATACGCATATTTCACCTTTCATAAGACCAAATCGAAAGTTGTATATGAATTTCAGATCGGCGTGCTTTCATGCAGGAAGTTCCTCGGAAATATTTGTTTTCAATTAATTTGCACGTTTATGAAATTCTGGTAGAGGCTTAAATAAAATCCCAGGGGAGATTTAACTCTATAATAAATATTATTATGATAATGTTATAAATAATTCAGATAAAATGAAATATGACCCTAAACATTTGTTTTGTTTGGAAATTTAATGATACTAAAAGCAGTTTTCGTATATTAAGCATATTAAAGTCATGTGTTAAGGTAAAAATAGTTTACTATGATATAATATTATTTTACTTGGTTTTAATTTTGCTTATTTCGCTTTTAAGAAATATGCGCAAAATTGACCCCAGCGAATTGGGACCAATCTGATAAAGGATACACATGCGTGAATGTTTGTCCGCGCATCTGAATATCGTTTCCGTAAAATTAAATATAAAACTCAGTAAAGTCATTTTTCACAAAATACAGTATCACAATTGAATCTATCAATATCATATACTTTCATGAACTTCTTTAAAGCGTGATCGTGTGGATTCTTGGTCAAATATAACTAGTACATTGTCCTGTTTTTTGTGTGCATCCATGTCAAAAATATTGGCACATTGGCCTTTTGTAAAACCCGATCGATTATTTCTGGCACATAGTTGTTGTCTGATATTACTCACACATTATCCGATTTTTAGTGTTATCCTGTTAAACCATGATCAGATATTACTGACATATTATCCGATTTTGAGTGTTATCCTGTAAAACCTTGATCAGATATTACTGACATATTATCCGAGTTTTAGTGTTATCCTGTAAAATCGTGATCAGATATTACTCACACATTATCCGATTTTTAGTGTTATCCTGTAAAATCTTGATCAGATATTACTCACACATTATCCGATTTTTTGTGTTATCCTGTAAAATCTTGATCAGATATTACTGACACATTATCCGAGTTTTAGTGTTATCCTGTTAAACCTTGATCAGATATTACTGACATATTATCCGATTTTTAGTGTTATCCTGTAAAATCTTGATCAGATATTACCGACATATTATCCGATTTTTAGTGTTATCCTGTAAAACCTTGATCAGATATTACTGACACATTATCCGATTTTTAGTGTTATCCTGTAAAATCTTGATCAAATATTACTGACACATTATCCGAGTTTTAGTGTTATCCTGTAAAATCGTGATCAGATATTACTGGTTTATAATCACATTTGGGGCGCGTCACGGAAAAAGGTACATTCGGTCATATTTTGTTACATTTTAGTTGTTACTATATTTGAAAGAAATTACAACTACATTTTAGTTCCTAATAACTAAGAAGTAATTTTCTTACACATTTTGACAATAAAACGACATTTTTTACGCGATAAGCATAATTATTAATGTTGTCTGCTCAACTTTATGACGTCATTTCAAGGATTGACGTCAATTGTCCGAAGGTACCTTTTCCCGTGACGTGCCCCATTTTATAGTGTAAAATTTAAATGACACATAATCCTGTTTGTAAGTGTAATATAGGGCAAATACTACTGACCCTTTATATATTTTTATATTCTTAATGGAAAAAAATGGGAAAGACCCTTAATATATTTTTATATTCTTAATGGAAAAAATGGTAAAGAATAGCCACGATTTTCTAGATCTGTTGCGGTTTTAGCCAATTATTACTGACTAATGATTTTGTTTTATAGTGTAACATATTGGAACAAACACGAAGGATTATCACGTTTTGTTATCTTCGTTAAATATTAATGACGCTTTTGTTTTTTTAAATATTTTAAGGGCTTACTACACTCCTTCCCAGCTTGTTCATCGATAAAAAGAAAATTATCAAAATCTCATTTTGCCGTTATTGAGAATTTGATAATTTTCTTTTTATCGATGAACGTGCTGGGGAGGAGTGAAGTAAACCCTTAACCTCCTATTGGTTTTAGCGTCTCCCTGTGAAACCTGTCATGTAGAAAGACTACACTTTCAGTCTGCTGTAGTCCTTATCAAATATGTTTGACCTATTTTCCTGGTTTACAGTGTGGTAATAATCATATCAGTTTCTTTTCACTTTACAGTGTTACCCTTTGGAACAACAAACGAAGGATAACCATGCCGTTTTGGTCAGTTGTTGTTCTTATCAAATATGTTTGACCTATTTTCCTTTTTTACAATGAGGTCTTGATCATATATTACTGACTCCTTTTTCTTTTTCCTTTACAGTGTTACCCTTTGGAACAACAAACGAAGGATAACCATGCCGTTTTGGTCAGTTGTGGTTCTTATCAAATATGTTTGACCTATTTTCCTTTTTTACAATGTGGTCTTGATCATATATTACTGACTCCTTTTTCTTTTTCCTTTACAGTGTTACCCTTTGGAACAACAAACGAAGGATAACCATGCCGTTTTGGTCAGTTGTGGTTCTTATCAAATATGTTTGACCTATTTTCCTTTTTTACAATGTGGTCTTGATCATATATTACTGACTCCTTTTTCTTTTTCCTTTACAGTGTTACCCTTTGGAACAACAAACGAAGGATAACCATGCCGTTTTGGTCAGTTGTGGTTCTTATCAAATATGTTTGACCTATTTTCCTTTTTTACAATGTGGTCCTGATCATATATTACTGACTCATGTTCTTTTTACTTTACAGTGTTACCCTTTGGATCAACAAACGAAGGATAACCATGCCGTTTTGGTCTGCTGTGGACCGGGAAACAATGGAGGAGACGGACTTGTGTGCGCGCGCCATCTTAAGATGTTTGTAGGTATATTCATTCTTTTACAGTTAATGTTTATTGTATAATAGATATATAACTGATATTAACTGCACAAACTGGGAACTGCCCAAGGTAGATGGCCGTAAACAGGAGTTAAATATTCCATTAAAGGCCACACAACGATAACACAGCCTCTTTACACAGCCAAATAAGCGAGAACACATAAGATTTCATCACGGCCTTCCAAATAAAACACACCGAAATATCTGGGAAGCTGAGGAGATCTTCTATATAACTGTTTCATCGCTTGTTAAGGGAACGATCAATTTATAAAGACAGTCTTTGAAAAAAAATGCTGCATTCCCAGGTTTAATTCCCAAGCAAAAATATTATGCTCCTTCTCTGTTACATATTTATCTAATTTAAAAAAATGTTTTATTTGATTATTTTCTAATATTTTAAAATATACCGTCATTTTGTTCAGCCTTAAATCTGGTTTAAAACTCAAGTGGAAAATTTTAACAATTGACCTTTTCTATGACTTTAACACTTCAGGTTTTATTTTGTTTCATTAGTTGTTTTATATGACTTACTTGTAATTGATCATTTTAAACACCCATGCTTTCCTTACTTTTCTGCTTTGTTTGGCTCTGTGTGGATGCTGTGTTGTTTGAGTGTGGCACACTTTTATAAAAATAATAATGCATAAAAAGGTGAAATATGCATAAAACCCTTCAAAATATACATAAAACCCTTTATTGTCTGCCAGTTGAAGAACATATATAAAATCGATGGTATGATAAGCTATAAAACTACATTGCTTGTGCAAAACCAGTAAAATTTTCATGAAACGGGTTTGCTCCTATGAATAAATAAGAGTTTTTAGTGATATTAATCATATAATATTTTTATGATCCTACCTAACAACACACTTGGGAAATCTGAATACAGTTTTGTATAATATTTATATGGCAGACATGATATTCTATCCACATCGGCCATATTTAGACAATTAATAACGATAGTATTGTATTGCATATTTCTCTTGAAAATAAGGAATGTCGATTACGTACCATCTAGAGAGAGCGTTTATTGCAGTTGTATGCAGATTGGGAAATTAAAATACATGCGGTTTAGGATTGGGTTGTCCGATTATTATTATAATGCGCGACATTAATCAACGAGCTCCTAACTTATTTCACTTAAAAGACATTAAGTTCATATGTTTTATGTTTATGCGCGTTTTTATGCAATATTCTTGAGCTGGGGTGAGTTGAGGCTACTTGTTATAGTATGTTCAAATGATAACCTGAGGGAGTGCGATTTATTCACACTCTAGAACCTAGTTTAAACCTCCTGTTACAGTAGCAAAATAGGTTGCCTTTGACACTTCCATGGAAATGATCCCCTCGGTCTCTTTTTTTGTTACTTGTGGTATTTTTTTAAATTATTATATTATTGAGTAGACGGGTGGGCTGGACTTGAACATGTTGTTCATATGATAACACGTTGGGGCAATTGTGAGGCTGGTGTAGCCTACAACCTGTCTTAAACCTCCAGTAACAAATTGTTTTGCCACTAAGCGTTTCAAGTTGGTAACTCCAAAGATTCTCTTATTCTTCATCATTAATTGTTCGTTGTGTATAATTTTGATTTGATATTCTTACAAACTCGCATCCTGTTCCCTTTCTACCTTATGGCGTGGGAAGCCTTTTTATTTAATTTTGGCAATTCCTCATTTTTTATTATATTTGTTTACAAACAGCTCTTGTATCCAATGTGATCTTCTAATTTAAAAGCCAACTTTGGCTACCAAACACTGATAATGCGTTCACAATTGAAAGGCAGGATTTTTTTCTATGCCGGGGTGGCTGAACATTATCCAAGGCCATACTCACTCAGACGCTGAAACATGTTTTTTTTCTTGCATACCGGATAAGTATTTCCGCGTGATTTACCGGGGAAAGAAAATCTTATCTTTTCCCTAGGGAAAAGATACCGTTCGCGTGCTACATGAGTGACGTCACGTCTTAAAGTATCCGACGTAATAAATTCAAGTTAGTGACGTCATTTAGAAAATAAGGTTTGCGTTAACGTCAATATTTCAGCGTAAGGAAACAAAATTTGGTTTGTATAGATATACACAAATGCTATGAACAGTAAAAGACATGCAAGAAAAAGTATCTTGCATGTGACATTCGGTAAAGATAGAAAAATCTGTCACCTCGGGTGAACTGTTTAGCGGGAACTCGGCAGAGCCTCGTTCCTGCAAAACAGTTCCCCCGCGGTGACAGATTTTTTTAATCTTCACCTCACACTCATTCAAGATACTTATAATCTTTTTTACAGGGCTATAAACCTACAATATTTTACCCGAAGCGGCCTAACAAGCCCTTGTACAACGCTCTTTTCAAGCAGTGTGAAGGGATGGACATGCCGTGTTTATCGTTTTTCCCGTCGGAGGCTCATCTAATCACAGACTCATATAACTTTGTTGTGGATGCATTATTTGGTTTTAGTTTTAAAGGTTAGTTGTTTCATATTTAAGATTTTAAAAGTTTTCTTTGTCTTTTTTAAGATTCGAATAATTTTGTTGTATGTGCATCGTTTTGTTGTCCTAATATCGGGTGGTCTTAATTTTGGAGTTGAAAATAGCGAAAACTGTAAAAAGGGCAGTCATATTAGTGACCTTATTATCGGGGTGGTCTTAATTTTGGATTTGAAAATAGGGAAAACTGTAAAAAGGGCAGTCATATTAGTGACCTTATTATCGGGTTGGTCTTAATTTTGGATTTAAAAATAGGGAAAATTGTAAAAAGGGCAGTCATATTAGTTACCTTATTATCGGGGTGGTCTTAACTTTGGAGTTGAAAATAGGGAAAACTGTAAAAAGGGCAGTCATATTAGTTACCTTATTATCGGAGTGGTCTTAATTTTGGAGTTAAAAATAGGGAAAATTGTAAAAAGGGCAGTCATATTAGTTACCTTATTATCGGGGTGGTCTTAACTTTGGAGTTGAAAATAGGGAAAACTGTAAAAAGGGCAGTCATATTAGTTACCATATTATCGGGGTGGTCTTCATTTCAGAGTGGTTTTTATCAGGAGTATTACTGTACCTAAATTCAAGTTTAAAGTAAAAACATAACATTCTGAAAATTGTACTTTTTTTTATATTTTAGTATGAAAATAAAGAGTAACTTGTTATTAAATTATATAACTGACTTCCCTTTTGGAAGACTTTACGTAAATGTGATAACATCCTGAGTTCCCTATACAGCTTGCTTTATTAAATGAATGGTAAAATCTGAATTTCGCCACAGCCGATTCGTGAAGATCTGGATTAAATTGTTGTTTATAATATTGTAGGTCCAGTAAGACCCGAGTTTGAGCCTGTCATTGAAACACTGAAGAAAGTAAAGTCACCTATTTGTAGCATAGACGTTCCTTCAGGTATGTATAAACAATTGGAATACGCAATTGGAAAAGTGTCTTTTATTGTGGTTATGTTTAACGTTTTAGTTGTTACTTCATTTCGAAAAAAAACTTGTTAATTGTTTGTGGTGTCTTTTTTGAAACTGATCATTTTATAAACCATGCTCTCGCCCTCTCTCTTCTTCTTGACTGTGTGGATAGGCTTTTTTTCTGAATGTGGCGATTCCTGATATGCATATTTCACCTTTTTACACGTTTTAATTTCTTGTAAATCACAGGTGTTTGGGTTACTGTAATTTTTATTGAGATAAACTGTGGAGAAATACTGTTATTTGTATTGAGATTTACTGTGATATTCGAGAAATGCATAATGATGAGCTACCTTTCCTCTACGTAAAGCGTTCTTTTCAATGATTAACGTCAGCAAGATGAACACTAATTTCTCAAGTCATATGAGCCTAATATTTAAATTTATAAATGATCTTGATAGCCAGTAAAACCCTTTCAACATTACAATTATCAGTCTCATATTTATCCAGACTACTATCGCTTAGACGACTATGCAAACAGAAGTTTAAAGTGACAGAATATCGATCATTTCATGGTGTAGGACAGATAATATCTGAAGTCCTGACGATTTCCAGGTTCGAATGTGCAACATGATCTGAAACATGATATATTGATTGTAAGAGTGAATGATTGGAACTAATAAAGATTATCTCCGGTAACCAGTAAAAGTGTGTTTATTGCGATAATAATCTGGGTTGTCGTTATTTGCTACTAGATAAGGCGGAATTGTAGCGAATAATAAATTGTGTTAGAAAAGACGACTGGATTAATCAGGTGACATCAAAAGACTTGTTATTGATCGACATCTGTTTTTTTTCTAATATTGATTTGAAAAAAGGTCAGACTAGAATGTGAAAAGCAGTTAATATGCTCATCTTGCACAATGGCTCGTGCTTGATATGTCCGTTTTTAGATAAAATCGGACAATAGTCGTTATATTCATAAATTAATAGTGATACCAGGTGATTATAGGCACACAACAGGATTCGAACACCCTCGAGCGCATAACCGCAGACTGAGAAATCTAACGGCTGAGCGTCATGTAGCCGGAATCACCCACCAAAAAGTTTTCACGAATATCCATTTCTACGACCGCAACACTGAACAAACAGTGCTACTGTTAATTTTCAATGATATAGGCAAACACTAGGCAATAGTTACACTCCAACTTCATCTTTAGCGACGAAGTCTTATTCATCTAATAACTCATAAATACCGCTGGTATGCACTGTGACGAGTTACTTTAATAGACGTGGTTATTATAAAAGTCGCTCACAACTGATTGGATTGTGCACACGGTTTTGACACAAGTTCCTTGTGCGCCGTCATTCGCTTTGTCGTCCACGTTTCTATTCCAACACTCATGACCACCACTAAATATTGATGAAATCCTTTATGAAACCTATACGGTTACATCGCCTAGCCGCTTTACCCCGAAGTCGCTACCGACGTTACAGACAATAAGCACCCATTGTATGCTACTGTCTAGTGTGCTTCGGATAAGGTATCAAATAGGCTTCAGTTAGTTAATATTATCAATCACTAAGCCGTGATGCAATCTTCAGTTTACATTTCTTTTACCAAGATGGCTAAATCATTGGGATAAAATCTGATTATATTTCTTATAATTATTGATTACTACGCTCTCTCTCTCTCTCTCTCTCTCTCTCTCTCTCTCTCTCTCTCTCTCTCTCCTCATTCTCTCTCTTTGTTTGCTCGCTCGCTAACTCTCAGTTTTATCACACCTATATATTCTTTTTTTTTTCTTTTAGGCTGGGAAATAGATGCCGGAAATGAAGATGGTTTAAAACCGGAAATGCTTATTTCCTTAACTGCTCCTAAACTGTGTGCAAAGTTGTTTAAAGGGAAGTACCATTATCTAGGGGGACGGTTTGTTCCCAAGACGTTGGAGCAGAAATATGAATTGAACCTACCGCAGTACCCGGGAACCAGCTGTGTGATTGAACTTCCGGTAGAAACTGTGGATGATCAGCCAGAGGAAAACAAGGAGAACAATTAACCCTGTATACCCAGCATTTGTGTCATAAACTGGCCTTTCTTTAAGCTTGGATTGTTGCAGTTATTAAGATCATTGAACTGGCTTTAGCTCGTTTTACATGTAGGCTAATGCTTTCTGTAGAAATTGAGAAAACTGTGTTGAATATTTCATGATACGGCTGTCGAATTATACCATCCTTTATTGGAACTGGTTTTGATCAAATTAACAAAAACGTAAGGAATATGTTTACAGCACTAAAAAAATTTTGTAGCTGAAGAAGACAGACCAAATCCCAAGGTTATAAAACTGAGAAAGGAAACCAGTTGCAAATCTTAAGCATCTGGTTGGCTATTTCTTTATGTCGCCATTTCAGCCAATAAAATGCTTGAGATTTCAGTCTGGATTCATTCTCAGTTTTATAAATATCTTTAGAGCAGAAGTATTTGCTGAACCGTTACATGTAAATTATAACCAAGTTCATGTCAAAAATAAGTTTATTTCTAAGCTTTTTGTGTTTTGCCTGTTTTTCTCATTGTTGCAGTTAAAGAGCATATCTTTGAAAACGCCACCGTTTCAAATGTAACGCTTTTTTTCTGTTTCCCTATTTTAATGTTTTTTAATCATTTCTCGCATTAAATGTGTTTTATCAGTTTCTCGCTGTTTAATATTAATTATTTATAAGTCCTTCTTTTTTAGATAATTTGCCTATGTATGCTCATTGTTGCAGCATAGAGAATATCTTTGAAAATGCTGCCGTTTAAAAAGTAAAAGTTTTTTTTTACTTCTCTTCCTCAATATACTACATTGATTTTGAAAATTAATCCCTCGCACAAAAAATTGTTTATCCGGTTGTCAGTGTTTGATATTGTTAATAAGTATTTCTCTGTTCTTGATAATTAATCTGTATGTGCTAATGGTTGCAGACAAAGAGCATGTCTTTGCATATGCTGCTGTTTAAAATGTAACGTGTTCCGTTCACCTTTGAGTACACTCGTTTTGAATAACTTCACACAACAATACTGTTATATCCGGCTCCCTTTGTCACAGGTTTCTTCGACTGTCTGCTTTCATAAAAAAACATTTATCGTTGAAGACAGGATAAGTCTCTCAGTTTAGGGGACCTGAATTTCCATCCGAAATTATCAAGATAACACATATATGACATTTTCCCTAATAAGCATATATAAAAGAGATAAGGAAAGAAAAGCAATCGTACCCTACCGGTTAACACGTTACAATAATGAGATTGAAGAAGACAAGTTTTGTAATTATATTTAGTAAAACAATGAAATCTGGCATTTAAGATTTTTAAGGAAAGTATAAGAATTGAATTGACAGCTACAAAATACAGACGTTTAACTATCGATAAACTCCGTGTAGCTCTATGCACTTGTTTGCCTCTATAACATTATATGGATTTTAACGTGTACATCTGTGTTATGTTATACAAACCTTGTTCCATATAAACGAATTTTATTGCAAATTGCGAGGCATATGTTATCTTTTTGATTTCCGGTTTCATGTTGCAAACATTTTTGCACATATCAAAATAAACATTACACTAATTTGCTTAAACAACATTTATTTTGATGGTGATTTTGAAAATTGTATTTAATAAACTATTAACTTGTAAGGTTGTGTTGTTTGTTTTATGTTCATCCTTATGCATTCTTCAGAGAAAGGGAATTCTAAATTATTTTGTTGAAATTATGATCTTATGCAATGATTTTTTAACTTCACCAAATTCCTTAAGCAAAAAACATTTCATGAACTGAATCCTGATTTTATTTATTGTCAGCTGTTCATTTTTGCAAATTTGCCATCGCGAATAATTTGATATAATTCAAAGGTACCGTTTCAAATTGAAATCACTATTGCAACAGTGAATTTCTCAATCAGAAAACACCAATCAATTAATTCAACTACAAATGCAACTAGCACAATATTATACAGCGATATGCATGTTTGGGGATGAACCAATCTACAGTTTGATCGCTCTGCTTCTCTCGTTGTATAACGGCAACAACGTTTTGGGGTTTTTAAGGTTTCTAGGGAAATCCCGCAAATGAACTAAGAAACTTGGTGTGTTCCTTTTTTTATTTCATTTTCTTCATGCTGATACAAAGTGCTCAGGACTCAGTAAGATTATTAAGTATCTATATGTTATGAGGGCTAAAGGTTATAAAACTGAGTTTGGAAACCAGTCTCGAATCTCAAGCATCTGATTGACTGAAGCATCGACTTGTCAACATTTCAGCCAATCAGATGCTTGCGATTTGAGACTGGTTTCCATGCTCAGTTTTATAACCTTGGGCAGAGGTTCTGAAAGGACGCCAAGCGAAATAACGAAAGGACGCCACGCGAAAAAACGAAATATAGAAAAAACGCCACGTGAAAAGACGAAATGACGCTAAAACGCCAAGCGAAAAAACGAAAGGATGCCAGGCGAAAGAGAAATAACGAAAGACGCCAAGCGAAAAGACGAAATAACGAAAAAACGCCAAGCGAAATAACGAAAAGACGCCACGTGAAAAGACGAAATAACGAAAAAACGCCAAGCGAAATAACGAAAAGACGCCACGCGAAAAGACGAAATTACGAAAAAACGCCACGCGAAAAGACGAAATAACGAAAGAACGCCACGCGAAATGACGAAAAGACGCTATTTTTGCGCGAAATAACGAAAAGTCGCCATGCAATAAAACGCCAATTTAACTGTACAAAATAGCGTTCTTTCTAGCTTCGCGTGGCGTTGTTTCGTTCTTTCGCTTGGCGTCTTTTCGTTATTTCGCTTGGCGTATTTTCGCTTGGCGTTATTTCGTGTTTTCGCCTGGCGTTTTTTCGTTGTTTCGCCTGGCGTATTGTCGTTATTTCGCGTGGCGTTATTTCGCTTTGCGTCTTTCGTTATTTTGCTTGGCGTCTTTTCGTTATTTCGCTTTGCGTTTTTTCGTTATTTCGTCTTTTTGCATGGCGTCCTTTCGTTATTTTGTCTTTTCGCGTGGCGTGTTTTCGTTATTTCGCTTGGCGTCTTTTCGCTCAGCGTTATTTTGTTATTTCGCGTGGCTTTATTTCGCTTGGCGTCTTTTCGCCCGGCATGCATGTTTCTGGCAATGACATAAAGTGCATTGCACAAGAACCGTTACTCGACCTTCGTTCGTTTTTAGTTATTGCCATTTGATTGATTTTAGAGCATTTCTTGTGCGGAGCGTAACTTTGTCACCATAGGTGTTCAAATGACTCCAAACTTGGTATGCAAGGTTTATAAAAGCAGTTTTAAGTATGCTTTGCGACAATATTGCTCATATTTTGTCCCATTAATGTCGTTAAATTATTCCACTTTCATTGACTTAGCATTTCTTATCATTCTTTTTAATTATTCCCCTTGATTGATTTTAGTGCATTTCTTGCCAAGGGCATTACTTGTTGTGCGTTTTCTTGCAATGATGCAATTAAAATGTTATTTTAAACGTGAATTTTTGCAAATACATTGCTAATAACTGTACAACAAAAAACTAATTAACATGTTAACAAAAATTTAGCCGACACATCCGGAGTTCCTAGTTTGTTTTTTTTGTTTATAAACTCAAGCCAAGAAATGTTTTTGTTGTTGGTATTGGGTGGGAATTCAGCTACCTATCCATTACACCCTACCTGTAATTATTTTTACTTTTATTTCTCAAAACTCGCACCAATCAATATAAAAACATTTTGGTGGTGGTGGTGGTGGTGGGGAAGAATTATTGGTACCGCCTTTGCCCTTACATTTTTATCCACCGCCGCGTAACGGGAGGGGGTATAGGAATGGTCTTCGTCCGTCCGTCCGTTTGTCTGTCCGTTCCTCCTTCCGTCCGTGAATAGTTGTTTTACCCATCTGTCAATCTTAACTGTTGCTACTCTTTGCGCACGTCAACCGGAAGGCGAAAAGACGAAAAAACGCCAGGCGAAATAACGCTGAGCGAAATAACGCCAAGCGAAAAGACGCCTAGCGAAAGGACGCCAAGCGAAATAACGAAAGGACGCCACGCGAAAAGACGAAATATAGAAAAAACGCCACGCGAAAAGACGAAATGACGCAAAAACGCCTAACGAAAAAACGAAAAGATGCCACGCGAAAGACGAAATAACGAAAGGCGCCAAGCGAAAAGACGAAATAACGAAAATACGCCAAGCGAAATAACGAAAAGACGCCACGCAAAAAGACGAAATAACGAAAAAACGCCAAGCAAAATAACGAAAGGCGCCAAGCGAAAAGACGAAATAACGAAAATACGCCAAGCGAAATAACGAAAAGACGCCACGCAAAAAGACGAAATAACGAAAAAACGCCAAGCAAAATAACGAAAAGACGCCACGCGAAAAGACAAAATAACGAAAAGACCCCACGCGAAAAGACGAAATAACGGAAAGACGCCACGCGAAAAGACGAAATAACGAAAAGACGCCACGCGAAATGACGAAATAACGAAAAAACGCCAAGCGAAATAACGAAAAGACGCCAAGCAAACTAACGACAAGCCGCCAGGCGAAATAACGAAAAAACGCAAAGCGAAATAACGCCACGCGAAATTACGACAATACGCCAGGCGAAACAACGAAAAATCGCCAGGCGAAATAACGAAATAACGCCGAGCGAAAAGACGCCAAGCGAAATAACGAAAAGACGCCAAGCGAAAGAACGAAACAACGCCAGGCGAAGCTAGAAAGAACGCTATTTTTTACAGTTAAATTGGCGTTTTATTGCACGGCGACGTTTTGTTATTTCGCGCAAAAATAGCGTCTTTTCGTTATTTCGCGTGGCGTTCTTTCGTTATTTCGTCTTTTCGCGTGGCGTTTTTTCGTTATTTCGTCTTTTCGCGTGGCGTTTTTTCGTTATTTCGTCTTTTCGCTTGGCGTTATTTCGCAACGAAATAACGAAAAAACGAAATGGCATAAATCCGCCACCATAGATAACAGTATTGATTATATGTACGAGGAGACGTCATCTCAAAGTATTAAAAGTCTCGAGTAAATGGTAGCCGACGTATGTAAACAAAATTGACAATAATGGCATAATAAAAAAGCAAGAAAAGTAGTTTCTGATATGAAAGTCTTATTTGTATTCATACAAAGGTTAACCATTGATAATAAGTTTGATATTGAGTGGATAAAATTAAAATTTAAGAATGTTTTATTAGATTTTACAGAATATTACGTGTGGTGAATCCCAAACGATTTTATACTTACGGCGATTAACATGGAACCTTCAGTTCGGTATTTTCAGATTAATACCACACCATGTTCAGCGGCGTATGAGCCCCAGATATAGGAAAACTCACCTTTAAACATGTTAAACTCATATTAGAATCGGCCAAGTGAAAACAGTTTTTGCGGAACGACCAGTCGGGTCTACCAACCCGACGCAGGGACCGACAAATTCCTAAATTTTCTTGTTGCCCACTGGGCAAGTAGAATTTTTATCTGGTTGCCCGGAAAATTGTGTGAAATTGTCTATCGTAAAAAATCATTTTGTTAAGCAATAAAAGTACATCCTTTAAAACAAAATTTAATGAAATGCACACACCTGCCTTAAACATCAATGCATTTTATTTCAAAATAAAACATTATAAATTAATGCAAATTTATTCTGATTTCAAAATGTGCACAGTTCACATAATAGTCAAAAACCAAAGGTAAAAAATGGTTACTCCAAGTTCACACTATTTTTCAAGACACATATCAAATGAGTATTATGTAGCATTCCATTGAATTTTAGAGTTATGAATACAGTCACATAAAAATAACATGGATTGTCATCTTGGTCTTCTTCATCTTCCTCAGAATCCACTGGTGCTGGACTTTGTACCTCATTCAAAAAGTCCTCTGAAAATAACATAATTAACTCAGTGTCAGTGAGGAAAAGAAGCTATGATATAATGATATATATGATTTTTTATTTTGCAATAGCGGGCTACAAATCTGTAAAAATGTTTGCTGTTTTTCATCTGTTTTATTCATATCATATTTATTTAAGAAATAATACATTTCTGACTGTGTTTTATCGCAGAATAAAATATGGGTACGAGTTTGATGCGTCGTAATTAAATCACGAGTGCGTTAGCACGAGTGATTTAATTACGACGCATCAAACGAGTACCTATATTTTATTCTGCGATAAAACACAGTCAGAAATGTATTATTTCGATTCTAACATGAATAATTCAATGCAGTTGTCGTTCTATCCTATGGACTTCTTTTCGGAAGGCTAGGACGAGTACACTTGTTATTCGGCGAACGGCTGTTACATTTTACCCCCCTGTGTAATAGAAAAGAAAATTCGCATTTTTCTCTTTATTCCAATTTCAGTTTATTTCCAGTTGTGAAACATATTTTAATTACACAAAAATCATATCTAAACAGTATGTATAATGTTATCGGACAGCATTTATTGTAAATCAGCAAGAAAAACATGAATTAACCATTTGGAAACCTTCGGATATCTTCTCGATCCGCCCTTGTTTCAACGGCTTAAAATTTAAACAAAAAATACGATAATATTTAATGTCAAGGCGTCGACATAGCATGAATAGACATTTTACTTGGAGTAATAATTGACAGTGATATTACTGGATGTTATCTGTCCGGAGAAAATGCTAATTTCTCGAACATCTGTGACCTGGTTTGTTTGCTAGTTTGACATGTTGCTGACATTGGACATTTGTGTCACATGAGAAGCAATTGAATTTTGCTGTGGCTGTGCTGACACAATGGCTACATCAGTTGATGTTGCACTGGATAATTTAGTCAAGTCCTTGGAGTTTGTGTTATAAGTTAGTGCATTGCTTATTTGCAATTTCTCATCATCATGTGGCTTGATGTAGGAAGTGAGACTTTGGACATTCCTGTGACCAGTGAGAGACATAATAGCCTGATTAGAGAAACCTTTCTGATGGAGATGCGTCATGACAAAAGCCCGAATGCAGTGATTTGTGTATCGTTTGGACAGTTGCGCTTTGTCGGACAGATTGGACATGAAAGAGTTAACTTTATTCACACCAAGGGGAGCATTTTCGTACCAGCTGGCAGACTCATCATGGCAGTGAAACTTGCGTACAGGTCTTTGCAGGAAACGATTGCAGTTTGGATTTAATTTGGACAGATATTTTTGGAATGATTTCAGCGGACAGAATGCATCACCCGTTCCATACATTCTAGGTTCTTTTACCTGCTCCCTTGAATCAATACCATGATGCGTCTTGTCAGCTTCATTGAAACTCAGTGTGACATATTGGCGCCCTTTGACATCTGTTTTAAAAACAAAAGAATCTTTTGCTAAGGACTGTAACCCTTCTCTGCCCCTCCTACCAAAGTGTGCAATAAGTTCATAAATAATTTTATTCTGCAAAGTTTCAGGAGTGTCTAGGGAAAAAACTCCACATTCGTACAATTTTTGGTGGTCTTCCTCACACACTGGATCCTTGTGTTTAGACATATCCTTCCCTTCTCTTTTGAGGCCTTTTATCAAGACGGTCAACACTTGGTTGGACAACATGAAGTCTCTGTCCTTCATTATATTCAACAGTCGGGAGTGTGGTGGGCTTGTCAAGTGACGGTTGATGCCAGCGCGAATGCCCACGAGAGCAGATTTTGAATATTCCTTGGCCTTTTTACTTTGTAACGAGGCATAAAACTGCTGAAGGACGGAATCAAGCTCGACAGGTGCCAGGCTCTCAAAACTATTGGTAAATCCATTCTCAGATAACCACACTGAAAAAACATTGTGGGAATATTTGTCAGAGAAAGATGTGTTTCAGTGTTTCATTAATTTATTCATGACTTGTGAAAATTAAAGAAATATTTTTTTTAACCTGGACAGAAAGATGCGACTGGCAGCCATAAAAAGTGACATACAATTTACTGGTAATCGTATAAATTTGTTTAGAAATTGGATGGAAGAATATGGTAACACTGACACTTCCAAATCCGTACTGTACGGTAATGTCTGAACAGTAAACTTGCAAATAATTGGAAATTTTAGTGTCACTGCAGCATTTTGTAATCAAGATGGTTAGTTTAATGCCTCTTTAGGAATAGTAACAATATAACTTAATTTTAAAGACAGGATAATACAGTAAAACTTCTTAACGTCGAGCATCAGTCACTCGAACACTATTGATAAATTGGGAGTTTCCCATTGTTCCAATTCAGTATGTACTGTCTAATATAGGCTATCCATACTGGTAACTCAAAAACAGGACACTGCCATACATTTACAACTTTACGAAATTTTACTGTATTTTTCTGTTCGGGAAATTTGAGACTATTGATAGAACTACACAGTATTATGTAGATTTTGCATTTTCTTTGATTTGGCAGTTTTCTATTTTGACTTAGAACAGTAAAGCACCTATTTCAAAATAAGGTACCATCATTAATTACCTTTCAACAGACCAACAGCCCATTTTGTACTTTGATCAGTTGTTTTTTCTGTAGTCTGACCTCTCAGCCTCTCTACATCTGCAGCTGAAGTCTGCTTAAACCGCTTTGGTTGGGGAGGAAGGATTTCTTGGACTGAGGTTAAGTCAGTACCGGCATTTATTTCTTCAAAGAAGAAGCTGTCATCAAAAAAGTCCAAACCTATGTCTTCTAATTCTGCTAGGTTCTGATTAGCTTGCTTTTGAAAGAAATCATTGAGTTCCTTGTATGTCTGAGTGTTCTTTGGGAACAGTTCAAAGATGAATGCTGACTTGATCTCTCCAGAAAATGTGGATTGAATTACATATTTGTTCACTGTACCGTCAAATTGAGTTCTTATTATTCTCCAGTCCTGATTTGAACCTTTCAGTGTACATATAGTACCCGTTTTAAGAGATGCCATCGTTAAAGGCTCGTACAGACGCTAAGTAGGTCAATTTTACTACAATGTTTACACCACGTGAACGCTATTCATCGTAGTAAAATGACGTATAAGTCTGGTTTCGATATGCTATTTACAGCGATTCGGAAAAGCCGGGAGTAAGTAAATGACGTCACGGACTATTTATTACGGTGGGGGTGAAATGGAATAGCCATATTTTGTTGCAGAATAAAACACGGTTGTTTTCCTATACGTTTATAGGAAAGCGCTGGCGGATCGTGTTAGAATTAGTAATATTTTAGATCATACGAAATAATTTGCGGACATTTTGTATTTTAATCAATTTAATAATCAAACTTATTATCTCCCTTTTTTCTTTAGACAACATGTATCGCATAACAATTATTTACATTCGTATCACAAAACATCCATTCTAAAATCTAATCCTAATTACTGAACACAGTTAAGCTCATACATCAATAAATAAAAGCATTATTTTAAAATTCAACTGAGGAATTTTCCGTAGAATGAACGGATTAAACTGTACTGTAAGATGTATGGTTTGGAATAACTCGATTAAAGTAACAACTGTGAACTAATTGATTCAATCATTGGCAATAAACTTACCTAATCACTTCTCATCAAAAAATAATTAGGCGCCGACAAACGACTAAATATACACCTGTTTAATTGTCGAAGACACAACTTTGACACTTTTGACAGTTTCTGTAATCACGCTGTCGCATAATCTCGCGAGAATCAAAATATCTCGCGATAAAGATGGTACCAATTGTTGTGAAATATAGGCGTGAAGATTAGTGCAAATTAATCCAGGACTTGCGTTGATTTGACGATTTTATACAGGTAGGCGGTGCTGAATCATACGGTTCGTTGGTAATCTTCTGATTAGCGAGTCGTATATTGCTGTGAGATTTTTGTTTATTTGGCAACTTGTTATAATTACCACCCCGGGCAACTAATTACGGATTTTTATGGTGGTCCGGCGGACAACCTCTTTAAAATTTTACTGGCCCGGTAGATCAAAGCTGGTTGCCCGCGGGCACCGGGAAAAGGATTTGTCGGTCCCTGCGACGTGAAAGCTATTCCTATCCTATTAACCGAATGTCTTCTGCAAGATATTTTTGCATAACGTTAACTTTATTGTTCATAACATCTGTGTAAATGTATACAGTCTAAAGTGTGTTTATACAGTTATATACAGTGAAATTTTTACGTAAACAAGAATTGTTGTGACTAACTTGATTCAATGCCGTTAGCTCTAACTTATCTAAATACGTAAATATTTTACGGAACTGTAATAAAACTTAACCATCTTAGCAATAGTGTGTTTACCTAATAAATAGTAAAATCAATTTCACATGCAATTAACAACATAACTGCAAGACGGTATTTCTCAACCAAGTGTTTTATATAGATTTGATTTATAAGTTGTTATGTTTTTTTTCGACTAGACAAGGGTTAAGGTGTTTTGAAGGTTTCTAGGAAATCTTGAGAAAAAAATGAATTGTTAAGACTTATATTTTGGGTTACACGATCAGTTATTATGTCTGGATCATATAATACAAAATGTGGAAAACGAGACCAAATTTAACTAAAATTTTTAAATGTAGTATTATATTGTATGGGCATCAAATAACTAAGGCAAATAATTTTCGCAAAACACCTACTAATTATTACATGTACCATTCATTTCATTGAAATGTGTGTGAGTAACCGGACTTGTTTACGACTATACTTCAAATTATAAAAAGTCAAAACAACAAAAAACCAACCGAAATAATTGTGCATGTGTTGTATTTATAATGTATGAACACCATGTTGTTTGTTATGCACCTGGATGAAAATAATGTTCTGTCGTATTCTGAAAACAACAACAATAACAACACACCAAAAAACTTCAAATAACCAGATATAAGGAGATAAATTCCTATTGATTAATGTATTCTCAGTTTTGGAATTCCCTTCGCGTTTAAAACCGATTATCATCAGCATCCTTGAGGCGAACCAATCTTTTTGAATCAAAGCAGACACGAGTTAAAAGCCCGTCAGTTACTTAATAACGACGCCAATTGTTTCGCCCGTATGCGATTTCACAAAAAAGGTTCATAAAATTAAAATTGGTTTTGATGCAAATTAATGTGATTTCACTTTTCTTTATGCCTCTTCTTCAACATGATGTTGCATGACACTGTAATGAATTCTAAAGCAGATTGATCAAATTATTCTACAGGCCATGTTGTTAAGAACATGAATTAATCAAATTGGAGTCCTCTTTTCTACTTTAATTTAATTTGTGAGTATTCTAAGACGCTAGGAAAACGTTATGTTCGCTAATTAACAACTGTAATAGCATAAACGCTAAAACAAGTATCATAATAAAGAAATATTATTGCTTTATTATCTTCAAGAGCCATAGTTCATATTAATTCTGTATTTATTCTTGAAAATTCCGAAAATTTTAATTTAAAAACGAGCAAGGAGAAATTCCATACGATCTAACACAATGTCACTGGCAATAATATAGTCGTAATATACTTGATACTTTGTTTCTACCTTAGAAGTCTATTAAAAGAAACATTGATTCAACTATTTAAGATAGTGCCTCCTCATTCTTATTACAAGTTCCTAGTTCTGAAAAATAAACAGAAAGTGAACAGCTAGGTAGTTCCTGCATCAATGTCTTCGAGAAGAAGTTTTTGACAATAATGCGTTATAGTTGGACGATTTTATTGAAGAGGTCGTAAATCATGAATCTGTCTTAAATCATGAATCTGTCGTAAAATTTGAGTTATGAACAATTGGTTGTCCCTGAATTATATGTTGTATTTTATTTCTTATTTTTTTATGCCATGCTCTTTATTTATTTTCTGCACGTTATGAGAACACGTTGGCAAGTGTGAGATTCCAGATTTAAGCGCCCCCAGAGGAAAATGTTTTGCCACTGACCGTTCCATTGCGGTAACCACTTGGCTTCTCATTTTTGTGTTTGTGATTCTGTTTTATTTCATTATCATATATCATTATACTCAATCGCTTTCTTTAGCTTGGAAAATCTTTGACATGAAATTTGAGCTACATTTACCTTTTGGACGCCCTATTGTTATAATGACGGATAATAATACAATGTTAACTCTCATCATTTAAATGATTTAAATGATAAATGGTATATACAACTCAAAAATAGCTAAGTATCAATTATAGTTTATATGACCTTGATAGCCAGTAAACCCTTTCAACATAACAATTCTCAGTGTCATATTTATCTGGAATACTTTCACTTGGACGGCTATGCAAACAGAAGTTTAACGTGACAGAATATCGATCACTTCATGATGTAGGCCAGATAATATCTGAAGTCCTGACGATTTCCAGGTTCGAATGTGCAACATGATCTGAAACATGATATATTGGTTGTAAAAGTAAATGGTTTGATCTAATAAAGGTTATCTCCCGTAACCAGTAAAAGTGGGTTTATTGCGATAATCATCTGGGTTGTCGTTACATTGTGTATTTGCTACTAGATAAGGCGGAAATGTAGCGAATAATTAATTGTGTTAGGAAAGAGGACTCGATTAATCAGGTGACCTCAAAAGACTTGTTATTGATCGACATCTGTTTTTTTGTTGTTTTTTTTTTTCTAATATTGATTTGAAAAAAGGTCCGACTAGAATGTGAAAAGCAGTTATATTCCTCTTGCACAATGGCTCGTGCTTGATATATCCGTTTTTGGATAAAATCGGGCAATAGTCGTAATATTGATAAATTAATAGTGATACCAGGAGATTATAGGCACACAACAAGATTCGAACACCCGCGAGCGCATAACCACAGACTGAGCAATCTAACGGCAGAGCTTCATGTAGCTGGAATTACCCACCAAAACGTTTTCACGAATACCCATGCTAAACGAGACTATAGTTATATGACACCAGCTACCGATTTTTACTGATATCAGTACACATGTACTGATTTACGAGCAATCTGACGGCTGAGCTTCATGTAGCTGGAATTACCCACCAAAAAGTTGTCACGAATACACAAATGTATCAATGCTAAACGTGACTATAGTTATATAACAGCGGCTTCCGATTTTTACTGATTATAGCAGTACTGATTTACTAGCAATCTGACGCCTGAGCTTCATGTAGCCGGACTTACCCACCAAAAAGTTGTCACGAATATCAATGCTAAACGTGACTATAGTTATATAACAGCAGCTACCCGTTTTTTACTGATAGCAGTTCACATGTACTGATTTACGAGCACGGGAAGACTTTCTACAACCGCAACACTGAACAAACAGTGCTACTGTTAATTGTCAATGATATAGGCAAACACTAGGCAATAGTTACACTCCAACTTCATCCTTAGCGACGAAGTCTTATTCATCTAATGGATCATAAATACCGTTGGTATGCACTGTGACGAGTTACTTTAAGAGGCGTGGCTACAAACAAGTAGCTCGCAATCTGTTGGACTAAATTGTTGCTTCGAAATATCGTGCCGTTATTCGCTTTGAAGTTTACGTAAAATTAAAAAATATATTTATGCTTGATAAAATAAGAGTTGAATCGATATTTTTATTAGGGTTTGAAAATAAACAACATTTTGGAACATTTAATGAAAGCGTTCGGTTTCACATGCATTAAACACTCGAAATGTTGTCCCTGCCCAAATGAACACAATCAAATCCTTAATTGAAACCATATGGCTACATTGCCTAGCTATATTGCTATCGACGTTACAGACATTCTTAACAAAAGGCATCCGCTGTATGCTTAAAAATGGTGTTCTTTGGACAATGTATCCAGTAGGCGTCAATTAAATAACATTTTGTGATGTCATTTGCTGTTTGAAACCTAAGTTTAAGTTAATCAAGAATAAACAAATCAAGCAACGCGACGCTACGGTTCTTTAATCATGAAGCCGTCAGGATGAAATCCGATTATACTTCTGAAATAATTGATTACGTAATCTCTCATTATCTCTTTGTGTGTCTCTCTCTCTCTCTCTCTCTCTCTCTCTCTCTCTCTCTCTCTCTCTCTCTCTCTCTCTCTCTCTCTCTCTCTGTGTGATTGAACTTCCGGTAGAAACTGTGGAGGACCAGCCAGAAGAAAACAAAGAGAACAATTAAACCTGTATACCACAATTTGTGTTATTAGCGGGCCTTTCTTGAAGCTTGAATTGTTGCTATTATTCAGATCGTTGAACTGGTTTTATTTTAAGATCGTATTACATGTAGGCTTATACTTTCTGTAGAAATGGAGAAACTGTGTTGAATATTTCATTATTCGCCTGTCAAACTATACCATCCTTGATTGGAACTGGTCCAGGCATTTGCCGATCATTGATCATATTAACAAAACGTGTGTATTATTTTAAAGCATTTGCAATTTGCAGTTTTAGACGACAAAAAAGGTATTTGCTTAACTGTTAAATTGCAAACAAGTGCATATAAAACATGTACATGTCCATTTGTTTTGTTTTTGTATGTATTGGCCCTTGAAAACGCTACCGTTTAAAATGTAATGCCTTTTACTTCTCCTGTCCTATTTTTTGTTTGGAATACCACCACACACACACACATTGTTTTATCAGGTTCCCAATGTTAAATGTTTTCACTATGTTCTTGATTAGTTGTCTGCATTAAATTATGCTCATGGTTGCAGCCAAAGAGCATATTTTTGAAAACGCTAACGTTCAAAATGTAACGTTTGTCATTTCTTCTTCCTCATTTGAATACTGCCATTGGTTTTTTAATACAATGTAACTCCTCGCACAAAAATTGTTTTGTCCGTTCCCATTGTTTAATTATGCGAATAAAGATTTCTCTGTTCTTGATCATTTATATGTTTGTGCTGTCCATTTTTGCAAATTTGTCATCACTATCATTTCAAATTGAAATCACTATTGCAACAGGGCATTTGTCAACCAGAAAACACCAATCATTTGAACTAGAAATGCTACTACATGTAGCACAATATTTTATAGCGCTCTGCATGTTTGGTGATTAACCAGTCTACAGTTGATGGCTTGGCATATTTCGTTGAATAAAGTCGCAAGGGTTTAGGGATTCATGATGGTTTCTAGGGAATTCCCGAGAAAGAACTTAGAAGCTTGGTGTGTTCCTTGTTGTTTTTTTTTCCTTTCACTGTGTTCATGCTGATTCAAGGGAATCAGGTCTAGGTAAGATACACAAGTATCTAGTATATAATTGGAAAAATAATGCCATGAGATTCTTATATTTTGTGAGGAACATTTTCTTGTCGATGGATGGGTTACAATTATTTCACCTATTAATAACTTAGTCGTCGTCGTCGGCGGCGGCGGCATTGCGTCGTCCGGTAGTCCCCCAACTTTAACATGAAACTTAATGTTGCCTATAACTTTTAAAGTAATTGTCCTATTCACTTCATACTTATCTATAATATATCATCAGCATGAACAATGTCATCTGTGACGACAAGAATGATAACTCCAGTTTCAATATTTTTTGAGTTATGCCCCTTTCAAATTCAACTTTAACATGAAACTTAATGTTGCCTATAACTTCGAAAGTACTTGCCCTATTCACTTCATACTTAGAATTTATCACCAGCATGAACAATGCCATCTGTGATGACAAGAATGATAACTCCAGTCTTAATATTTGTTGAGTTATGTCCCTTTCAAATGCAACTTTAACATGAAACTTAATGTTGCCTATAACTTTGACAGTACTTATCCTGTTCACTTCATACTTGGAATATATCATCATCATTGAACAACAACAGCGGTTACAACAAGAATCATAACTCCAGTTTCAATATTTTGGTGTTATGCCCCTTAAATATGCAACTTCATCATGAAATTTGATGTTGCCTATAACTTTTAAAGTACTTGTCCTAAACTCTTGGAATATATCATCTTCATGAACAACAACAACATCGGTTACAACAAGAATCATAACTCCTGTTTGACTATTTTTTGAGTTATGCCTCTTTCAAAATTATGCAAATTTCAAATGAAACATAATGTTGCGTATAATTTGAAAGTACTTGTCCTATTCATTCAATACTTGGATTGTATCATCAACATGAACAGTGCCATCGACGATAACAAAAATTATAACTCCTATTTCAATTTTTTTTAGAGTTATTCTCCTTTCAAATGCAACTTTAACATGAAACTTGAAGTTGACTTTAATTTTGAAATTACTTATCCTATTATCAGAATACTCAGAATATTTCATCGACTTGAACAACATCATCTGTGACAAGAAAGATAACTCCTGTTTCAATATTTTATGAGTCATGTACACCCCTGTCAAATGCTTTGACATGAAACCTTATGTTGGATATAACTTTTAAAGTACTTGTCCTATTCACTTAATACTTGGAATATAATTATCATCTGCATGAACAACGCCATTGGTGACAAAAAGAATGAAAACTCAGGTTTGACTTTTTTATGAGTTATGCCCCTTTCAAATGCTTTGACATGAAACCTTATGTTGCATATTACTTTTAAAGTACTTAATATCCTATTCACTTAATCTTTGGAATATATCATCTGCATGAACAACGCCATTGGTGACAAAAAGAATGCAAACTCTGGTTTGACTTTTTTATGAGTTATGCCCCTTTCAAATGCAACATTAATATGAAAATGCTGGCTGTAACATTGAAAGTTCTTGTCCAATTTATTTAATAATTGAAATATATCATCTGCATGCACATAGCTATTGGTGAAGAATGATAAATCTTGTTTCACCATTTCTTTAGGTAAGCTCATTTCAAATGCAATTAAGGTGACCCATGTGTTCCATGGTTTAGTATTGCAATAAACTTGAATTAATTCTTTTTAGCATATATGATTAAACATAGGGCCACGTTTCAACTTTTTGCAAGCAGGATACACATGTGTTCCGCGGAACACCAAATTCTAGTTTTTCAGATAAATTCCGTTCCATGATCAGCGGCGTATGGTCCCCAAATGAAACAAATGGGTTTGACCTAAACAAGAAAACAATGGAAGGAACTAAACAGAATGGGATTTTGACAGGGGGATCTGAGAATATAGAGAAGCATTTTTATAAGGGGTCTTAGAATATCATCAATCTTATCAATTGTAAGACCAATGGCAAAAATAACCATCTAGAGGTATACGTGGGGTGACAGAGCAATGCCTAAGATGATGCTTGCTGGGATATTAAATCCTATAATATAAACAGGCCGACGTATTTAAAACAAAATGACAATACTGACTTTAAAAAAAAAACGCAAGAAAAGTAGTTTCTAATTCATTATTCAAATTTTATTTCAATAACGGATAATGATGGAGAATAAAGTCGATATTTAGTGAATAAATTTAAGTTTTCAGAATGTTCTTTAGATTTTTTTTTCAGAATAATGCACGAGTTGTAGTTAAAATCGGAAAACAATCAACATAATTATAACAATAACATAACAAAACAATTTCTGTAATAATCATTATAGGCACAGGGCCAATATATGGATAAAAACTGAATAGCTCAATATAATAGTCATTTCACAAAAATGAGAAACAACAAATCGATTTACTACCGTGATCCCATTTCAGATAAACGAAGAATTGTAACTATAGGACAAAAGGGGTTAAACTCAATTCAACTTTATGACATTTTACAATCATTTTCTATCAATTTCGTGTTAATATATTCATCCGGCGCCAGTGAACCTAGCTGGCTGATGTTGAAATTGTGTCTGTAGAATGATAAATTTGTTTGCGCGTCTCGGAAAAAGTTGTCATCGGACTGTTGACGTTAATCATTGGAATGACGCCAACAATGTTGATCAGACAACATAGCTTTTAACATGTTTAAAGCATTTCGCGGTAAAATTTGCATTTTCGTCAACATTTTAACAACTTATAAGATATAAAAAAGTAACAGATAGCTGACGTAACCGCGTCATAACGTCAACTAAGTTGATCAGACAAAATTGTTTGTTACACATTTCGCGGTTAAAAAAAAAACATTTTATTGTCAAAATCTGTAACAATTTTTTGTAGTCATAAAAACGATAAATAACTGTAAGAGCTTTCCAAATATAGTAACAACTAGAATGTCAACACACATTACCAAAAAGAGTTTTTCCCATGACGTGCCCCCTACTAATATTTTCCCCAAAACGGTGTATCAATGAATATTATCTAGATCTTCTATAAACTAATTTTTGTCGAATTATGTTAAGGATCAGCTAATTTTGCTATTCCTCTTTAAATCACTTTATTATAAATGTTGTTCATGTGGGCACATAGCCAACTTAAAAATGGAATCAAAATAACTTGAAGTTCATATAAAAGCCATTTAGCAAACTTGACAACAAATCGATTTTCTATCCTGATCCCGTCTCTGATACGCGATGTATTACATTACATAAAGGGATTAAATATCAAGTCTTATTTATGACAATCTAAACTATTTTTCCATTAGTAATTTTGGATTTCCGTGTTAGTATTTTTTTTGGCGCCAGTAAATCTAGCTGATGTAAGAATTGTGTCTGCAGAATGGCAAAATTAAAAATCGTTTTGTTTACATCTGTGCTCTAGTTATTTGTTTCGTTTTATGTAAATAATTTTTTTCTGAATAAAAAGCGAGCCTTTGTTGCATTTGGCACGGATAGGAATGAAAGGTTAAGGGTTTCTACAAATGGTGTCATTCCCTCTGTCATTGCATTGTAAACGTTGCTGTGAAAGTTTAACGAAAAATCATGCGATTTCAATACAAAGTGCATTCTGTAGATGCATTCTGTTAAAGGAAGAATTGGTTACGTTTTCGTTTGCAACACAGATATAGAAGATATTTGTGTAAAATAGAAATAGATGAAAAGCGAACATTGAGCGCCACCGAAAACGACAAATATTAAAATATTAAAGGCTCCGTTTGATCGAGACTTTTCATGTTCAGTAATGAAAATGCATATTACTGCCGTAACTCCGCCTCGCCCCGGTCTATGAGTAATTCAATCAATAAACAGTGTAATTTTATTCATTCCAAACGATTTTATGCTTATGGCGGTGAACATGTAACCTTCAGAATAATATCACACCATGTTCAGCGACGTATGGTCCAAAAGTATGTGGAGGTTATGTTTACAGCATGTAGTATATATTATTCTATTATTTTCCGCACCATTGCTATCCAGTGAATTGAAAATCAGACAAAATATTTCAAATTGTTTACACTTATATTTTGAGTTACACGCCCAGTTATTATGTCCGGATCATATACACGTTTAACAAAATGAGGAAATCGAGACCAAATTTAACTAAATCTTTTAATGAAAGACAATAGCATACATGTTTATTATTATAGGGGTAGTATTATATTGGGCATCATATAACTAAGGCAAATCTTTCGCAAAAAAACCTACCAATTATTGTACTGCATGTACCATTCATTTCATTGAACTGTTTGTGAGTAACCGGACTTAGTTATGAC